>WNWU01000065.1:1352833-1363283 GCA_012654045.1 Ptyas mucosa | reverse complement strand
TAGAATAGAATAGAATAGAATAGAATAGAATAGAATAGAATAGAATAGAATAGAATAGAATAGAATAGAATAGAATAGAATTCTTTATTGACCAAGTGTGATTGGACACACAAGGAATTTGTCTTTGGTGCATATGCCCCAAGTGTACATAAAAAGAAAAGATACATTCATCAAGAATCATAAGGTACAACACTTAATGATAGTCAAAGGGTAATAATAGACAAATTTAGCAATCAAATCAAAGGAAGGGAGGGAGGAAATGATCCAGTGATGAGAAGAGGAGGAGGAGGAGGAGGAGGAGGAGAAGGAGAAGGAGAAGGAGAACGAATCTGGCAAATCTATGATCGGTAACAAGATAAAATGCAGAACCCAAATTTATTTCATATTTCAGGTTTTGCTAAGAACATTCTTTTGGATGTCTGAGGTTAGGACGGCTTAAAAACATGCAAAAAAATTAAACACTGAAAAGGAATGTACCAGATTTCTTTTTTAAAAAAAAATAATGTCAAAGATACTGCCAATAATTTCTCTAAAAGCCAGGTTGAAAATTCTGCATTCTGTCTCGAAGTTTCACCCCACTATCCAAGTAACGAAGCCATTGGTTGGGCATATCAACCACACTCATAAGTAAAATAACTGATCATGCACATCCTGACAGCAACATGATGCCTGTACAAAATCATAATTTCTTTTTCTTTGCTGACTCAAAACCTAGCACAGCAGCCGAGAAAATATTTTATGTTGGGACTGTTTATTTTTAAAATTGATTTTCCCGGACAACTTATAATACATTAGAATCAGCGTGTGTGCATTAAAATAATTCCCAAAGGCTGAATTATGTATAAAATTGTGCAAAGGTTGAAGCGACGTGAAAGTGATCTTTGCACGGCAAGTTACATTGTAGACTATATAGTATGCTCTTAATACAAGGATGGATAGAAATGATTACTAAACGTCTAATACAGGGACGGATATAAAAATCAAGTAGTTCTTGACTTAAAACCACAATTGGGACCAGGACTTCTATTGCAAAGCAAAACCATTGTTAAGTTGTTGATTTTACTTTTTTTTTTTTTTACCATGCTTATTAAGTGTCAGACTCACTCCAACATTGTCCTATACACAAGAAAGACCCTCGACTCCATTTGTGTTGAAAGATATACTTTACTAAAAGTCAAGTGGTTACAATATAGCAAAGCTATATTGGAACTGAAGTTTGTACCAACTTTTCCCAGTTAACTTTTCCCTTCCAGTTCCACCCCAAGTTCCTCCATTTTGATGATCCCTTATCGTCCATTTCTATTTGAATAAATTATTTAGGGAACTGTATCTTCAACGGAGCGCTGGTTGGTGAGCCATTGCTTTCCATTCCCAGCATTTTGACCTTGCGATGGTGCCTCTGGAAGATACGATGAGCAGTTCGCCTACTCCACTCCCGACCAACCTCCTCCCTCATAGTTTACGGCAGATTGGCAGCTAGCAACTGCGAAGCTCAAGAATACGACGGCAGTTCTGACATTGAGGGAATCACTACAGTTATTGTCCACGGGGTCATTAAGCAAAACCCAGCTGAATCACATGGTCCTTAAGCGAATCCATTTTCCCCCTCTTGACTTCGCTGGTTGAAAGCAAGTTGGAAACATTGTAAATGATGATTGCATGACCATTAAATGCCTAAATCATCCTTAATAAATGCCAGTTGCAGCCACCTAGATTTTGATCACATGATTGTGGAGATACTGTGATGCTTGTAGGTATTAGGACACATTCAATATTTGCAAATTTTGAATTTATGAGACCTGGGTACCCTAATTTTACAACAACAACAACAATAAAACCCCCAATAACACTTGCTTGGAACTGCCTGTATTCCTTAGGCACGACTTACATAATTCTTAGGTCTGTGATCAGGACTTGAATTATTAAGTTTTCACCAGTCTTAGTCTGTGAAATCTAACCACAGATAATTAATAATAATAACAATAACAATATCCAATGCCAGTGGAAACCAAAGCCATGCCATACATCTCAGTAACCGGAGGAATCCGAAGAGAGGTGTTAGACTGCATCTTATCTTGGCTTTTTAGCTATTATTTTTCACTCTATTTTTATTTGTTTGTTTTCAGCTTTGCATAATTAATTAGAAACTTGAGTTAATTAATGCAAAAGCTGAAGCATATCCAACTGTTTCTCGCAGATGTCACTTGAAACGAGCTATCAAATTAACACCATATGACAATGACAGTTTTGTAAATCATCCTGTGACCCCGGTTGCTGCCGAATGTATTTCTGCCAAAAAAAGAAGAAAAAAAAAGAGGGGGGAAAATGTTTATTAGAAACAAGTCATGCATATCGGCTATTTGGGTTTAATTTTTGGAAGAGATGGGCACAGAAACGGTGTGAGAAGCAAGGAAATGTTTTTGGTTTAGTTGCCTGCAAGAATAAACAAGAGTGTTTGATTTCTATTGCATTTGGTCATCATGATGTAAAAAAGATGTTGAGACTCTAGAAAGAAATTAACAACTTGCCTCCAGAGGTTGTGAATGCTACAACACTGGAAGTTCTATTCTGTCCTGTCCTGTCCTGTCCTGTCCTGTCCTGTCCTGTCCTGTCCTGTCCTGTCCTGATGGAAGGTTGAGTCAACCTTGAGCCTACCAACAAAAGTGTGTATAGTCAAGGCGATGGTTTTCCCAGTTGCAATGCATGGCTGTGAAAGTTGGACCATAAGGAAGGCTGAGCGCCAACGAATGGAGGCCTTTGAACTCTGGTGCTGGAGAAGACTCCTGCGAGTCCCTTGGACTGCAAGGCGATCCAACCGGTCAGTCCTAGAGGAGATCAACCCCGACTGCTCTTTAGAAGGCCAGATCCTGAAGAGGAAACTCAAATCCTTTGGCCACCTAATGAGAAGGAAGGACTCCCTGGAGAAGAGCCTCATGCTGGGAAAGATTGAGGGCAAAAGAAGAAAGGGACGGCAGAGAACGAGGTGGCTGGATGGAGTCACTGAAACAGTTGGCGTGAGTTTAAATGGACTCCAGAGGATGGTAGAGAACAAGAAGGCCTGGAGGAACATGGTCCATGGGGTCACGAAGGATCAGACACGACTTCGCAACTAACAACAACAACAATGGTTATATGAAAGTTGATACCATCCAAAAAACTTCAGATTAAAGGAAAGTTATTCTTTAGAGGAGCCCTAAAATGTAACATTAGGTTGACATCCCATTCAGAAATAAAAAAAAATATATGTAGGACTAGACTATCCTCTCTTCACCTTGAAATGGCCCATACATCCAACCTCCTTGTTTCTCCTGTTGGCCATCAGTTTGGGATGTAGTAGTGCTTCAATTTCATTCATCCCATAGATGTGGGCAAGTCAATTGACCCACCTTGATAGCGATCAAAGCTAAACCATCCATCTGAAAGATAACACTGCAGGAAATACAAATGGGGGAGGGGGCTTCTTCTTCTTCTACTTTACCTCTCCAGACATTCGGGCAGCCATGAGTGCCACCTTAATGAGATGAAGGCATTTTTATTCAAGGCCACGTTGACACACTTTGTTTCCGATGGCAGAAAACAAAACTAGGCTGTGATTGATAGCCTTCTAACACATCCGTCTTTCTGACTGACTCAAAAGAGCTTTCGAGATGTGGAAAACTGACAGCACAATTCAGCTCCTAAAGGTTTCCCCCCCCTCTTGTTCTCCCCTTCCTTTGCCACGAGATAACATACTCAGTCATAAAAGCTTAAGAGGAAGAAGGTACAATTGCTTGTTAATGGGAGAAATGTTGGCACCTGCTTAACTACACCCATGAGATCTTTAGATGTGACCATGTGAACTGGAAAATGATTCATAATTATAATTACTACTCTACTTCCTCCTCCTCCTCCTCCTCCTCCTCCTCCTCCTCCTCCTCCTCCTCCTCCTCTTTTAAAAGATCCCACCATGGAACTTTTTTGGAACATAGGTAAAAAAAACTTTCTTCCCCGTATCTGTGAAGGTGCTTTGGAAGGTTTAATTTATTTAGCGTATGGCTGGTCACACACAATATTAAAACAGTTCATTTTTACAGGTTAAAACAATTAAAACAATAAGAAAACGAGCAGTAAGAAAACCTAAGAGGAAAACAGAAATAACATTTCAGAGTTTAATGTCGAGTTTGTTTAAGAGTCCTCATGTATCCCGGTTTGCATCTGCTCCCAGGATTGCAGGCCTATCCTCCAACGTTGAGCTGTAATCCTAGGACTGATGAAAAAAGCGTGTCTAAAAATTGCAAATGACTAAGAGGGATCCATATGAGAAAGGTGCAAAGAACAGAAATCCGGAGCTGAACACTTGAGATTTATAACATTCCTAACTGAGGTTCTTACACCCTTGAAGGAACAACTCGCCGACATATTTGATTTCCGGTTACACTACACCTTGGCTGGC
The DNA here is from genome assembly GCA_012654045.1 of Ptyas mucosa. Classification (NCBI taxonomy): domain Eukaryota; kingdom Metazoa; phylum Chordata; class Lepidosauria; order Squamata; family Colubridae; genus Ptyas; species Ptyas mucosa. The sequence continues at coordinate 1,358,851 of WNWU01000065.1, read as the reverse complement.
TCAGGATCGCCGACAAATCCCTATTGTCCATCTGCATGCTTGAAATCCGCATGGCGGATCAGCTCGTCCCATGCTTGATACGCCAGGCCCTCTCGTTCACCAAAGCTGCACATTAACAGCTACCACAACAGTAACAACAACTCTGATCTATCAAGCATGCATACTACCGCGCCTATATTCTTAAGACTCTCAAGGCCAGCTCTTTAGGGGATTACAACTCCTTCTTAGCTTTTGCTCTTCAATAGGGCATTAATATTCTCTGAAAGGCCTCCCCCCATCAGAAGCTTCGTTAAGATCAGGCTGCTTTGATGTTTGTCTCCGAAATAGAATGACGAGGGATAACAGTTCAAAGTCTACGAAGAAACTCAATATACAAAGGATGTAGCACATCTTAATAAGTAATGAGAATGCCTTTTCCTTTGTTGCCATTACAAAGCAAAAAAAAAGTGGGGGGGGGAGAGGAGGGGAAGTTTATTATCTTTACGGGGTTACGGTTTCACGGTACTTTGTTAATAAATAGCCAAAGTTGTTTGGAGTTTTCGAATGTCTCCAGATAGAGTAGGAAGCACTATTAATAAACAGTGGTTCAGCCAAGGCTATCGATTAACAGTTTTGGATCTGGCAGCTATTTTATTAATGTGGCAAGCAGGTTGCTGAGTTTTGGGGGGGGGGGGGTTTGTCCCTGCCAGAAATCAAGCACATTAAACACGATGCAGAGGGAGAACAACTTTTGCCTTCTCTATTCTTCAGGGAACCTGCAATGTTTAATAATAAGAATAAGAATAAGAATAATAAGAATAAGTCTAAGCACTATTGCTATAACAAGCAGATGGGTTCATGTTGGCATCTATCAGTGGAGCATCTGGAAAGCATCTTCCAAGCCCAGGTAGTCCTCGACATACGCCCAGATCCGAGCCCAAAATTTCCATCACTAAACGAGACAGTTGTTAAGAGAGTTTTGCTCAATTTTACAAACTTTCTGTTGTGGTCTGCCAGCAGCCTGTGGAGTTGGCAGTGGAGTCGGACAGTGAGGAGGCTGGGGAGGAACATGGGTCAGTCCTGGAGTCTGGGGAAGGCCCGGATGAGGGCTCTGCATCAGAGGCAGAGATGAGGCCAGGGCCATCTGGGAGTGATGCGCAGACTCTGGAGCCCCCAGAGTCAGACAGTAGAGAGGCAGAGGAACAGGAGGAGCCTGTTCCTAGTGCACGCATGTGCAGAGCTGCCAGAAGGCAGGAGCAGCTAAAGCAAAAGGGACGACTCGGGAGTAAGGCCAGGAGATGATTGGCCCCTCCCATAAGGCTTAAAAGAGAAACAAAGGCACTTGGGCCTTTTTGCAGGAAAGCAACATTGCTAACTCTGTTTCCAGTCGGCATCTCTTGTTTGTTTCTGAACTTCGTGGGGCTTTGCCAAGTAAGGCCTTTGGCAGGGTGTCAAAGAAGATAAAGGTTGGTGATTATCCCGAAGGACTTGTTTTACAACTAATTGGGACTCCGCTGGGAATGAACGTAATTCTCAGCTGTTACAATAAAATAGGTTTGTTTCGGGCTAATTGTGTCTCGTAATGACTCAGTAAGCCTAGGTCACAACACTTTCTGGCCGTCGTAGCTGAAACGAATTGCTGCAGTGCTTCAGTTGGTAACCCGGTTGTTCAGCGAATCTGTCATCCCCATCGACTTTGCTTGTCAGAAGGTCGCATGAGGTGATCACTGGGACACTGCAACTGTCATAAGTACCTGTCAGTTGCCAAGGGTCCAGATTTTGCTCACGTGACCCCCCTCATTGCAGGGGATGCTGCAATGGTCATAGGTGTCGCAGCTCACTTTTTCCAGTGCTGTTTTTAACTTCAAACAGCCACTAAACAATTGATTGTAAGCTGAGAACTGCATGTAAAGCATTCTTTTCAAAGCTATGGACAATTATAATGAGGAATAGGCTACAGCAGGGGTATCTTATCAGGATCCTGATTTATGCGCCAAGTAAACATACTATTTGATATAGGATAAAGCAGAGTTGTAATTTTTTTTAAAAAGTTCCCACTGTCTAGATTATTGCACTATGGTTTGTGTGTGTTGTTGTTTTTTTTTTTAAAAAAAAAGCTTACCTAAAACTGGCAGAGTAGAAAGACAATTTAATTATACTGTCACCTGCACCACACAGCCTGATTTTATTAAATTGTCTTTTCAAGATTTTTGAGAGTCACTTTACTTTTATTTCAATAAATTTGGAACAGAACAGAAGAACAGAGTTAAAAGGGGCCTTGGAGGTCTTCTAGTCCAACCTCCTACTAAGGCAGGAAACCAGTGGTGGGTTCCTCCCGGTTCGGCCCGGTTCTCCCAAGCCGGTAGCGGTGACGATATGATGTCACCGAACCAGTTCTGCCCTCCCCCCCCTGCGCTTCCCCACCCACCCATCATCCGTGTTATTCTTACCTTTTATTTGGCCCCACCCCCAATCTATTGCTGCCTCCTGAGTCCCAGCTGATGGCTAGAGGGAAAAAAACTGTTTAAACTCTTGCCGTGGGGCTTCAAAGGGCCGCCCTACAGCTGATCAGTGTTAAAAGAAAACAAATGAGTAGACCAGTGCCTGCAAAAGTACATGAATAGATCAGTGCCTGCAAAAGTACATGAATAGATCAGTGCCTGCAAAAATACATGAGTAGATTAGTGCCTGCAAAAATACATGAGTAGATCAGTGCCTGCAAAAATAAATGGGTAGATCAGTGCCTGCAAAAATACATGAGTAGACCAGTGCCTGCAAAAATACATGAGTAGATCAGTGTCTGCAAAAATACATGAGTAGACCACTGCCTGCAAAAATACATGAGTAGACCAATGCCTGCAAAAATACATGAGTGCCTGCAAAAATAAATGGGTAGATCAGTGCCTGAAAAAAATAAATGGGTAGATCGGTACAGCTCTGCACACAGTTAAAAGCCTGGTACACCAGTACCTCTGCTAAATCCTAAATAATTGTCACATGACCATCAAGCCACACCCACAAAATAAGCCACACCCACAGAACCAGTAGTAAAAAAATTTAGAACCCACCCCTGCAGGAAACCCGATACCATTTCAGACAAATGATCGTCCAAACTCTTCTTTAAAACTTCCAGTGATGGAGCACCCACAATTTCTGGAGGCAAGTCGTTCCGCTGATTAATTGTCCTCACTGTTAGGAAGTTTCTCCTCAGTTCCAGGTTGCTTCTCTCCTTGATTAGTTTCCATCCGCTGCTTCTTGTCCTGCCTTCAAGTGCCGTGGAGAATAGGTTGCCCCCTCTTCTTTGTGTCAACCCCTCAAATATTTCAGACAATTATCCATACTCCTGGTCGTCTCTTACCAGCCTTGGTTTGTTCTGCCTTCTGGTGCTTTGAAGAATAGGTGGACTCCAGTGGTGGGTTTCAAATTTTTTTACTACCGGTTCTGTGGGTGTGGCTTGGTGGGCTGGGTGTGGCTTGGTGGGCGAGGCAGGGGAAGGATATTGTAAAATCTCCATTCCCACCCCAATCCAGGGGAAGGATACTGCCAAATCCCCATTTCCTCCCAATCACTCGGGACTCAGGAGGCAGAGAATAGATGGGGGCAGGGCCAGTCAGAATTTTACCGGTTCTCCGAACTATTCAAAATTTCCGCTATCGGTTCTCCAGAACTGGTCAGAACCTGCTGAAACCCACCTCTCGTGGACTCCCTCTTCTTTGTGGCAGCCCCTGAGATATTGGAACACTGCTATCATGTCACCCCCAGTCCTTCTTTTCATTAAACGAGACATACCCAATTCCATTCTCTCTCTCCCTTTCTCCTGCCCGCCTTAGCAAATCACAATCAAAATACAGCCCTCATTTAAACTAAAATAACTGCCTTTACAGTGAGAAAGTTGGCAGTTATTTCCATGACTTTCTCAGGCCTATTGTTCCTATTCTGGAATGTTTATAGCTTCCATCGCCTACAGCTAACATCTGAGCTTTAGTGAGGTGATATAATAATTTCATTAGGTACTTTCAGTTTGTCTCTGACAAGTACCAATTTCCGAACAGTGTTAAGTATTCAGTAACAATACCAACAATAATAACCTTTTCCCACTGTCGCTTAGTTTCCACAAAGGATTGATTTCACCGCTCAGAAATGTTGTTGTGTTTTCAATTACCACTCCCCACCTTTTCATCAGACAAAAGCTGGCATAGATTATGAAGGACAGTCATAGAAAATTTAGTTTGCTATGGCTCAGATCTAGAAGATGCTCAAATATTCCGAAAGAGGAATTTACAGAAGGCAGGTGAAGAAATATGAACTGTTTCTATACGATTTCCACAAGAGTTCAAGAGTAGAATATTTGAAGCTCAACTTTCAGTTGTAGGGTCCTGGTTGATTTCTGAAGTTGGTTGTTTTCTTGAAGACATTTCATTACCCAATTAGGTAACATCATCATCAGCTGATGATGTTATCTAGTTGGATAATGAAAAATATGCAAGAGAGCCACCAAGCTCAGAGATCACCAAGGATCCTACAGTTGAACAGTAATTGGTATTAAAACGTTTGGATCTCATGTACAGAGTTGGAAAATCCTCAAACTTCCAGAAGTTGATGAATGAAAAATGGGAGCATTCCCTCCCCCAAAGTGTCAATCAAACAGGCAAGTGCAATATTATGATGCAATTCACAAGTGTCCATATCTGATGATTTCAACTTTCCATTCTTTGATTTCATCCAGTGTTGTGGCAAAAATGTTTTCTTTCTTTCCTTCCTTCCTTCCTTCCTTCCTTCCTTCCTTCCTTCTTTCCTTCCTTCCTTCCTCCCTCCTCCTGATGATGATGATGATGATGATGATGATAATGATGATGATGATGGAGACAAATCATTGTCTTTGTTCGCTTCATGAAGTAGAAAAACAGAGCCTTCTTTTGCGAAAGGAGAAAATGTCCAGGAAAATAGATTATTTTCCCCCCCCCATTCTTCTTCTCCATTCTTCCCCCTCCATAAATAATGTATTTCTCAGAATGACATTTCCTTTTGTTTTGGAAAAACTTGAAAGAACCCAACGCCAGGGTTTCTATTTTTTGTTTTTTTGAAAACTCCTTTCTTTGTCTTTCTTTCTTTTTTCTCTTTGTTTTCCTCGGGAACCTGCCCTGTGTTTATTGTCTAACGAAATGCGACATTGTATGCCTGTATAACCGGGAAAGGGGGAGGAGGAGTGTGTGAAATGATCAATTGAAAGCCCAATCAAGGTTTAACAGATAGGCCAGCAGTCACCCCCTGTTTGATATCAAAGGTGTTTTATTTCTGGTCCCTTTTTCGTGTCACTGAAAGAATGCTTCCTACGTGTGGATTAATTAAAGTGTAAACATTAAATATTGATTGATGCATTATCAGCCAGCAGCAGTTGCCTCCACTCGGATTGATTTCCACAGTGATTTATTGTCATATTTGTGAAGTCATTTCACTTGATAACAAAGAGAATTAGGCTACTACCTTTGCCGTTCTCTCATGTTCATAGATTCCTCTCTGAGGCTCTTTTCTCACCCTTCCGTTACTGAGCTTGAAAAGCGTCTTTATTGAAACGAAGAAGCGCTATCATAACGCGGTTACGTCTTTTGACTAAGCTCATCTGAATTTGAAGAGGAAGAAATTCACTTGTGCACGAACAAAAATGTGGAGAGATCTTTGCTTGATTAGTTCAGCGGATTGTCCAAATATAACATCCTACCAAGGAGGTGAGAAGATCCAACCGGACTTAACTTTTGAGAGAATAAATAAGGGATTGAAATGAAAGTCCACTGGAATAAATCTTGGGTCTAAAATCGGTGAATTTCTCCTTTACCATAGTTACAGTAAGGCAGATTCCTAATTTCTTGGTATTCTGATTTCTAATAATCCTTCCAAAGATTTGCATAGTCCAATGCCAATGGAAGGTGCCAACACATATAAGTTGAAACATAGGGAAGGGAAGGGAAGGGAAGGGAAGGGAAGGGAAGGGAAGGGAAAGGAAAGGAAAGGAAAGGAAAGGAAAGGAAAGGAAAGGAAAGG
>WNWU01000065.1:1336099-1346495 GCA_012654045.1 Ptyas mucosa | reverse complement strand
TTCCTTCCTTCCTTCCTTCCTTCCTTCCTTCCTTCCTTCCTTCCTTCCTTCCTTCCTTCCCCTTTCTTCTTCCTTCCCCTCTTGCCTTATTTTTTCTTCCTTGTTCTCTTCCCGCGTCCCCATTTTCACTGACAAAGGCACCACAGGTCCTTGGCTGTTACCAGGGCAGCTCTGTGAGCCAGATTTAAGCACCCCACAGGCCAGATGTGGCCCGCGAGCACACCCCTGGTCTATTTCAAAAGTTTTCAAAAGCTTAAGCTGCTTTTACCACACATACCATCTTTCTAGGGTGGTTAAGACACTCGGCTTGTCAGCTGGAAAGCTGGCAGCCCAGGTTTGAGACCCAAGCACCATGCGATGGGATGAGCTCCATCGTCACCCCAGCTCCTGCCCCCTAGCCCACATCAATCAATGCGCTAGGCAATCTTTTATCTCATTGGTCCCTTAGCAGCATTTCTTCACCCATTCCTTCATATTATTATACCTACAGAGCAGGGGTGAAATCTACTTACTTTCCTTACCAGTTCAGAAGCGCATGCATCACATGTGCGTGTCACGTGTGCACGTAGACCTTCTGCACATGCGCAGAAGGTAGAAACACATTACTTCCTCATTAAAACCAGGAAGCTTTGCTGCGCCATCGCTACCAGATCGCCGAACCACCGGCCAAGATCACTACCAGACTGGGTAATCCGGTCCAATCCGGGAGCATTTCATCCCTTCTACAGAGGGTGTGATGGCTGAGATGAGCTTGTCAGCTGGAAATCTGACAGCCTGGGTTTGAGACCCGAGCACTGCATGATGGGATGAACTTCCGTTCCTTGCTCCAGCTCCTGCCCACCTAGCAGTACAAAATCATGCAAATGCAAGTAGATAAATAGGTACCACTTTTCGGGGGGAAGGTAACGGCGGTCCGTGACATCATGCTGGCCACATGACCATGGACATATCTTCAGACAATGCTGGCTCAACGTCCTTGAAACGGAGATGAGCAGCACCCCCATAGTCAGCAACAACTAGCATAGTAAAATCTGCAGGGACTCCCATTATCATCCTTCTACCCGCCCCCCTCCCCAAAATAAAGGAAGTGAAAGGAAAGTTTTGATATTACTTTCTTAAGTGAGTTTCTGATTGGAATGAGATACCCCTGTGGGTGACTTTTGATCTTTGCTATTCTTGGTAAGGTTTTGTGATTTCTCATCGTTCTTCCAAGAGGGAGCACCAAAGAAAGATAAATGGCATTTCTGTTACTTTTGCTTGAATTGCAGCCTTTTCCATTGCTTGTGCTAAAGAGGTCCATTAGTACAACACAATAGAAAACGTTGATAAATGATGGGAGATTAAACTTTGGACAATGCATTACAAGAAAAACCATAAACCGCATTATTACTCAGACATAAACCATTTCCTACTTGGATGACAAGCAGATTTCTTCTCCACGGGGAGCTCCATCTCACCCCGATTTTCATTATTCACCACCAATATATCTGCGGCAGCCACAAAAGGTTCTCCTCTCCTATCTTTCTTTTAAGTATCGTAAGAGGTCCCTGGTGTGGTTGGGTTTCTCTGAAATCTATAAAAATTCTAATTCAAGCTGGACCACATCCATGTATAATTCCATCAGTGGAACGTTGCAGAAAAGACCAAAGGAGCTACCGATCTCCTTTCCTGCACTTTCTACAATATTTTGCTTTTGTAGAAGGACACGGTGGCTCAGTGGCTAAGGCACTGACCTTGTCGATCGAAAGGTCGGCAGTTCAGCGGTTTGAATCCCTAGTGCCGCGTAACGGGGTGAGCTCCCGTTACTTGTCCCAGCTTCTACCAACCTAGCAGTTCGAAAGCACATAAAAATTCTGCCCACTGTCAGGACTTTGATCCTGACCGGCTCAAGGTTGACTCAACCTTCCATCCTTCCAAGGTCGGTAAAATGAGGATCCAAATTGTTGGGGGCAAGAGGCTGATCCTGTAAACTGCTTAGAGAGGGCTGTAAAGCACTGTAAAGCGGTATACAAGTCTAAGCACTATTGCTATTAGATACAAAAAAGACATTTCTTGTCCTTGCCTTAAAACAGTGTTTCCCAACCATGGCAGCTGGAAAGCAGCTGGACTTCAACTCCCAGGATTCTGGCCGGGGAATTCTGGCTAGCTGGGGAATTCTGGGAGTTGAAGTCCACCCGCCTTCCAGCTGCCAAGGTTGGGGAACCCTGCCCTTCTTCTGACCTCATTCTTCCCAGATCTGTTGAACTACAAAGCCCACCATCCATTGCCCACGCAGGAATCGTAGTTCATCAACTTGGAAGGTGCCGAGTCAGCAGAGGCAACGTTAGAGTTGCGCAAAAGTTCATTGTCACAACCGCTCCTGAACAAAACATGAAGATCTCATAAACCACAATACCCCTCAATTTTAATTAGACTTAGTCACACGTTGCGTAAATTGCAGCTCCGGTTTGCGAGAAGATTCTATAAAATCATAACCGTTTGGCGACGTTTCCTAAAATATTTACACAAGGCCTCGTCCTTCTCCATTTTCAACTTGGAAAGGCTGCACAGATTCCGAGTGAGTAATAGCGCTGCTTTTTTTTTTTTTAAACCAAAACAAAACTTTTCATTCAAAGGCTACTTTTCAGTTTTCATAAAAAGGGAAATGAACAGTAGAATGGGGCAAGAACAGTTGCGAAATTAGCATAAGAGACATTAAAATCCTTCCTATAATCCAATTTACATGTCTCGTTAGATGTGACTGCTATTTCGGGACTTCTTGTATGTGGCTAGCATAGAAGAAAAAGCAAGCAAATTCAAATTTAAGGCCAATAATATTTATTCTGCTCCAAGCAAAATCAGAGCAAGTTCAAAATTCCATGTCCTTTTTTTTTTAACTACTCAGAGATGAATTCAATGAACTAATTATCAGAGTAACTAACAGAAAGGTGTTAAATCATACAGAAACTGCTCAACGTATGACCTCAATTGAGCCCAAAAAGCTCTGTTGCTAAGTGAAACATTTCTTCAGTGAATTTTGCCCCATTTTATGACCTTTCTTGCCACGGTTATTAAGCGAACTGCTGCAGTTGTTAAGTTAGTAACACGGTTGTTAAGTGAATCTGGGTTTCCCCATTGACTTTGCTCGTCAGGAGATCACAAAAGCGGATGACGTGACCACAAGGCACTGCAACCGTCATAAATATGAACCAGTTACCAAGCGTCGGAATTTGGATCACATGGCCAGGTGCATGCTACAACGGTTGTAAGTCTGGAAAATGGTCATAAGCCACTTAAGTGATCTTGTAGGTCTCAGCTTTGATCCTTATCTAGGCAAAGAACTGATGAACACATGGAGCTATCAGTAAAGGAGAATAGTTGTAGCTCAGGGTTGAAATGAGGAGTCCTTGGTGCTTTCTGTGCTTGGCTGTTTTCTTGTACAGCAGTGGCCAAAATTGTGGAAACCTTTTGGGGAAAGTGTATTTCTGAGGTTTGATGGCTCATTAACACCACTTTTTGGGGGAGAGTTTCAAGATAATCCTATTCCACTGCTGGAATGGCCTGGGAATAGCCCAGACCTTAACTGAATTGAAAATCGATGGAACTGACTAAAGAAACTTGTTAGTCAGAAGTGACCCAGCAATAAAACCCAGTTAATAGAAGCAATCCTTCCATCTTGGTTTCACATTATAACAGCTGCAGAACTAAAAGACTTGGTTCTCTCCATGGGAAGATGTCGAGACCTACACGATTACTACTACTACTAATAACAACAACAACAACAACAACAGAGTTGGAAGGGACCTTGGAGCTCTTCTAGTCCAACCCACTGCTTAGGCAGGAAACCCTACACCACTTCAGACAAATGGTTACCCAACCTCTTCTTTAAAGCTTCCAGTGTTGGAGCATTCACAACTTCTGGAGGCAAGTTGTTCCACTGATGAATTGTTCTCACTGTCAGGAAATTTCTCCTTAGTTCTAAGTTGCTTCTCTCCTTGATTAGTTTCCACCCATTGCTTCTTGTCCTGCCGTCAGGTGCTTTGGAGAAGAGCTTGACTCCCTCTTCTTTGGGGCAGCCCCTGAGATACTGGAATACTGCTATCATGTCTCCCCTAGTCCTCCTTTCATCAAACTAGACATAGCCTGCAACCGTTCATATGTTTTAGCCTCCAGTCCCCTAATCATCTTAACTTAAATGAGTTAATTTAAGTGACTTAACTTAAGTGACATCTTAACTTAAGTGACTCATGACCATTTTTCACACTTACAAGCATTGTAGCATCCCCGTGGCCATGCGATTCAAATGGAACATTTGCAAGAAAACAACCAAGCTCAGAGAGCACCAATGTAGCTCTCAACAGACATCCTCAGTGATCCATGAAAGACATCGAAATATCACTGGACGGAATCAGCCTTCTCCCCAAACTATGGAGATCAAATCTGCCCTTTCAAACGCTTTCAAAGGTCTTCTCCTCCAATGCAATCAGAAAGAAACGCTCCTCGGTTCCCAGCCACTTCTTATGAATTAGTTACATTCTAAACAGTAAGCATTTTCTTTTCTTTTCTTTTTTCTTTTTGGCTTAAAATGGGGGAAAGGACCCTGTAAAAACCCCACAATGGATGTCCTTACTACATTTCCAAACATCAAATTCTGAATTATACAAGGGTTAGACAGCCTGGTGGGTAACTACTCTGGCCTTTCATGTCTCATTATGTTGTTAATTAGCTAATGTTTGTAAAGCACTTTGAAGATGAAAGACATCCATATACATTCCAAGTATTATTATCTCTGGAGAACTGAGTTCAGCTAAGAGGTGCCTAATTACACATGCAATAAATTAGATTTAATGAATCTCGGAATCCTGGTTGTGTGTGTGTGAGAGAGAGAGAGAGAGAGTGAGAGAGAGATGTACGAGCTTCGATCAGGCATTGCGATACACGGAAAGAGGTTTTTGCTGAAGATGCAATTGTATATGAAAATCAACAAGGGGAAAATAAATTGCCCAACGATGGGACAGTTTTGGAAGTTGGGGCCAACTTTCTTGTAAATTTAAAACTGCTCTGTACCATCTCCAGAAATCAGGTTTTGCATGAATGAATCAGCTACATGCATACAGCCCTCGACTTACAAACACAATTGGGACCAGAAATTCTGTTGCTAACAAGATGGTTGATAAGTGAGCTGCATCCAATTTTACCGCCTTTTGGCCATTGCTGTTAAGCGAATCAGGCAGTTGTTAAATGTATTGCATGTTTACTTGGGTAAAGGTCTAGGATCTGGTCAAACAGTTCCACGAGAAATATCCTCAAAAACCAATGGGACCTCTGGTGGGGAGGAAGAGGTGGTTAATTTGAGCACTGATTAACCGCTATGTTGTTTCTTTTCTTTTCCAGAAGCTTCTCATCAGTTAAGGGGATCCGCCTGTCAACCCTGAAGCGAACCTGGCTGAGGCCATCTTTGAGGCTTCAGGGTTGCCACAAGGAAGAAGGGACAGGGAGGGGGGAGATAGATAGCTGGGTGCTTGTAGTCAAAACAAAAAGTTTTCTTGTGGGAACCAAGGTCATTCCAACAGGTGGCTGGGGAGAGGAGGAGTGGAGTAACCAAGCAACCAGCCAGCACCTCTATTGGACCATGTGACTGATGACTTGGGGGAAGGGAGAACTTTCAGAGTCAGTTTTCATCAGTTGTGCCAATAAAGTTGTCCTTTGACGAATCTACCTGCCTCAGAGATCTGCTTTCCATGGGTGCATTATTTGGAATGCTAACAGCATGGTTGTTAAGCAAATCTGGCTTCCCCTATTGCCTTTGCTTCTCAGACGCCAACAGAAAAGTTGCAAATGGTGATCACATGACCCTGGGATATTGCAACCATTATAAATACCTACCGGTTGCCAAGCAGCTGAATTTTGACCTTGTGGTCATTGGGATGCTGCAGGGGCCATAAGTGCGAGGACCGCTTGCAAGTCACTTCTTTCAATGCCGTTGTAACTTCAGACGGTTGCTAAACAAACGGTTATAATTCGAGGACGGCCTGTCTAGATGCCGTTTGCTGCTTTGAGAAAGGGGGGGGAGGGAGAACTAGCCAATATGATGTAACCAAATTAGATTCTTGCCTATAAGTATGAGCTATTTTGGGAGGTCCTTGGAACGAGCCAGTTTCGCTCTTCGCCGTCTGGATCAAACGTCTGCAGGAAACCAAATGCAGAAGCGCAAATTTCCACATCTGAATCAGAGGCCATGAACTTGTGGCATGAACGACCCGTCCCATTCTGGTTTCGCTTTTAAAGAAGAAAGTTGGCATTGTTTTGTAAATTGCTCGAAGAGCAGGACGTGGTCAGGATCAACCATCTGCTCAGGAGACACCACAAGATGGTGGCCCCTTGATAAACCTTGTTGATTTATGACAGCGAATGGATTAAAATTAAAGCTCGCACTTTAACTGGAGGAGGCCTCTGGGTTTTCTGAGATGCTTCCATCCTAGTTATCCACATTTTGCCCATCTCTAATACTTCTTTTGTGTTGCCTTTTTGGTCTATTTACACTTAGTAGGTGAAACAATGGAAAACTGGTCCACAGAACAGAAAGGAGACAAGCTTCCTTAGCTTCATGGATTTCCCGCTTCAAAAACAGAAAGATGGGTTTTCTCACAGCTTGCTCCCAAAGAGAAAAACACCCCCAATGTTGTCCAAATGTTGTCCATCACACAATGGCTAAATTCATACAACATCCTTGACTACCCAATGGCTCCATTTTATGGATTTACACAAAGCAATGTAAACACACTTAGAATAGTGCATCCAGTTTTGGTCACCATATTATTAAAATGATGTAGAGACAGTTTACAGAAAGGAGCCACAAAGACGATGAATAGGATAGGATAGGATAGGATAGGATAGGATAGGATAGGGTAGGGTAGGGTAGGGTAGGGTAGGGTAGGGTAGGGTAGGGTAGGGTAGGGTAGGGTAGAGTAGAGTAGAGTAGAATAGAATAGAATAGAATAGAATAGAATAGAATAGAATAGAATAGAATAGAATAGAATAGAATAGAATAGAATAGAATAGAATAGAATAGAATTCTTTATTAGCCAAGTGTAATTGGACACACAAAGAATTTGTCTTGATGCATACGCTCTCGGTGTACATAAAAGAAAAGATACATTTGTCAAGAATCATAAGGGGTGCCATGATAGCAGTCTTCCCATATTTGAAAGGCTAAGTTATGAAATACTAAAGAAAGTTAAAATTAACCAAGCTTTGCACATTGTGTGAATGCAGCTGGTAGGGTATTCATTGACTTGGTTACACTGGAGATCTGAACTCGGCTGCCAGAGCCAACTTTTTAAAGCAGAATTCAATTTCTTCCAAGTTCAGTGAACATCCTGGAAGTTTCAAGAGGTTACTTTCAGCCAACTCCACCACCACACACACACACAAAAAGTCCACTTCTCCTTCTGGCTATTTATAAACCTAAAAAACAGGCCTTCTAATCTTTAGTCCGTAAGCATTAATTGCTTCAAAAATTAGAGAGAATTTGTATTACTCTCCGTTTTCATTTAAGGTTTAAAGGAGCTCTAAACTTGTGAGGATTTTAGCTTCAGGTGTTCAGACCAACATGGGAAGTTCAGAGACAGCAGCTTCTCCTCTCTCCTAACTGTCCTATTGATATAAATAAGGAGATGGTCATCTCACACATCTTCCAAGTGAGGCAAAAATTGCCTTCAGCAACCAAAGGAGACTGTGTGTTCCTATCAACAATTCTTTAGAGAGGTACCTGATGAAGCTATCTAATCACAGATTTCCCAGTGAGATATGTTCCATTAATAATAAGAATAGGGTAGGGTAGGGTAGGGTAGGGTAGGGTAGAGATGGGGTGGAATGGGGTGGGGTGTGATGGAATGTAGTAGAGTAGAGTAGAATAATAGAGTAGAGTAGAGTAGAGTAGAGTAGAGTAGAGTAGAGTAGAGTAGAGTAGAGTAGAGTAGAGTAGAGTAGAGTAGAGTAGAATAGAATAGAATAGAATAGAATAGAATAGAATAGAATAGAATAGAATAGAATAGAATAGAATAGAATAGAATAGAATAGAATCTGGAAGGGACCTTGGAGGTCTTCTAATCCAACCCCCTGCTCAAGCAGGAGACCCTATACCATTTCAGGCAAGTGGATGTCCAGTCTCTTCTTAAAAACCTCCAGTGATGAAGCACTCACAACTTCTGGAGGCAAACTGTTCCACTGGTTAATTGTTCTCACTGTTAGGAAGTTCCTCCTTAGTTCCATGTTGCTTCTCTCTTTCTTAGTTTCCATCCATTGTTTCTTGTCTTGCCGTCAGGTGCTTTGGAAAACAGATTGACTCCCTCTTCTTTGTTTGCAAGCCTCAAATATTGGAACACTGCTATCATGTCCCCCCCAGTCCTTCTTTTCCCTAAACTACTCAAAACCAAGTCCTGCAACTGTTCTTCATAGGTTTTAGTCTCCAGGCCTTTAATCATCTTAGTTGCCCTTCTCTGCACTTTTTCTAAAGTCTGAACATCCTTTTTTAAAAATATGGTGACCAAAACTGGATGCAGTATTCCAAATGGGGTCTTCTAATTTAAGTATAGCTTGAATCCTCAATTTGCCACCCAACACAGATATTTCTTTCATCGTAAAACTTTGCTTCTCTCGGTCTTCCTATCTTTGGTAACAGCATACCTCTCCTTTTGCTTTGCTTCATTTCTGAAAAATAAACTCTTCGCTCGGTATCTCATCTTCCAAAACAAAACCAAAATCCAAACTAATTACAGTTGGAAAATTTATATTTTTTTCCCCCTCCAAGACAGGCAATCCAATAAAAAGTAACTTTAGATATAACGTCTGCTCTACCCCTCAGGCTACGATTAAACGTTTTTAAAGTGCGGCAAACTTCTCAACTAATTTTTATTTAGTTACTTGTTTACTCGCGAAGCAAGATTTGATTCCCTCAGGGTTTGTGATTTCAAGCTTTTTACAAGAAAACTCCGGGAATTATCAAGCCATCTGAAGGGCCACCCTGCCCATTTCGTCCCGCCATTAATTATAGTAAAGCTTGTTTTTGAAAGACATTTCGTATCGCATCTGGACAGTCGTGGAACATGAGAGAAATGGAGTCACAGCCTTTTTGTCTGTCGGATTTGTTTGTGGGTTAAGTTCTTCGTTTTTGCAATCAAAAAAGATAAGATCAGAAGCAGTCAGGGAAACCACTGGGCCGGCTAGATTTTGCACGGTCTATTTTGGGGCATCTCTGTGAGCTTTCGACTCATCTGAAAGAGGGAGGAGTCTTCCTTCTCATCACCAGCGGAGCTGGTTGACAAAAAGCTCTCCTGAATTTCAGTGTTGGTTGTCCTAAAGGTGGTTTTTTCCAGAGACAACTGGACTTTTGGGGTTTTCTTTGAAGACATTTCGCTTCTCATCCAAGAAGCATCTTCAGCTCGGGCTGAAGGGTGGGGAATGGAAGGATTTATACTCCTTGGAAACAGCGGGTCATTTGCAGACAGGTGGTCATCTCTAAAACAATGTGACTCCGAGGACACAGGCCTCCAGTTGGCCTCAACAACTCTCTAAAATAATGCAAATGACCAACTGTCTGCATTAATATAAATCCTCCCTTTTCCCCATCCATCTAGTCAGAGCTGGAGAATCTTCTTCGATGACAAGCAAAACCAGAGGTGGGTTTCAGCAGGTTCTGACCAGTTCTGGAGAACCAGTACCAGAAATTTTGAGTAATTGCAATCTTTTTGGACTGTTGCCTTCTGGCAGAAGATACAGAACAATTAAAACTCGTTTTCCACACGTTTTCTGAATAGTTTTTATCCCAGAGCTATAATTGCACTAAAGGGCTACCATCAGTGAGCTGTTGGACAGCATTACTTGGTCGGTTGTGTGGATGTTTGGGTGGTTTAGGAGTGGGGAATTTGTGGAGGGTGGGAGGCTGTTTGGGGATTGTTATGTGTGTTGGACCTGGTCTTTGGGTGTTAAGTGAATTTCGTTGTATGGGTATACTGTGTATACACCAGTGGTGGGTTCCTCCTGGTTTGGCCCGGTTCGGCCGAGCCGGTAGTGGTGACGGTATGACGTCACCAAACCGGTTCTCTTTGTTTGGGAGCTGGGCCCTCCCGCATCCCCCGCACCCCCTACATTATTTTTACCTTTTATTTGGCCCCACCCCCAATCTATTGCTGCCTTCCGAGTCCCAGCTGATCAGCTAGAAGGAAAAAAACTGTTTAAACTCTTGCCGCGGAGCTTCAAAGGGCCGCCCTACAGCTGATCAGTGTTAAAAGGTGGTAGACCGGTGCCTCCAAAAACAAATCGGTAGACCGGTGCCTCCAAAAATGAATGAGTAGACCGATGCCTCCAAAAACAAATGAGTAGACCAGTGCCTCCAAGAACAAATGGGTAGACCTGT
>WNWU01000065.1:1314129-1331033 GCA_012654045.1 Ptyas mucosa | reverse complement strand
AGAATAGAATAGAATAGAATAGAATAGAATAGAATAGAATAGAATAGAATAGAATAGAATCTGGAAGGGACCTTGGAGGTCTTCTAATCCAACCCCCTGCTCAAGCAGGAGACCCTATACCATTTCAGGCAAGTGGATGTCCAGTCTCTTCTTAAAAACCTCCAGTGATGAAGCACTCACAACTTCTGGAGGCAAACTGTTCCACTGGTTAATTGTTCTCACTGTTAGGAAGTTCCTCCTTAGTTCCATGTTGCTTCTCTCTTTCTTAGTTTCCATCCATTGTTTCTTGTCTTGCCGTCAGGTGCTTTGGAAAACAGATTGACTCCCTCTTCTTTGTTTGCAAGCCTCAAATATTGGAACACTGCTATCATGTCCCCCGCAGTCCTTCTTTTCCCTAAACTACTCAAAACCAAGTCCTGCAACTGTTCTTCATAGGTTTTAGTCTCCAGGCCTTTAATCATCTTAGTTGCCCTTCTCTGCACTTTTTCTAAAGTCTGAACATCCTTTTTTAAAAATATGGTGACCAAAACTGGATGCAGTATTCCAAATGGGGTCTTCTAATTTAAGTATAGCTTGAATCCTCAATTTGCCACCCAACACAGATATTTCTTTCATCGTAAAACTTTGCTTCTCTCGGTCTTCCTATCTTTGGTAACAGCATACCTCTCCTTTTGCTTTGCTTCATTTCTGAAAAATAAACTCTTCGCTCGGTATCTCATCTTCCAAAACAAAACCAAAATCCAAACTAATTACAGTTGGAAAATTTATATTTTTTTCCCCCTCCAAGACAGGCAATCCAATAAAAAGTAACTTTAGATATAACGTCTGCTCTACCCCTCAGGCTACGATTAAACGTTTTTAAAGTGCGGCAAACTTCTCAACTAATTTTTATTTAGTTACTTGTTTACTCGCGAAGCAAGATTTGATTCCCTCAGGGTTTGTGATTTCAAGCTTTTTACAAGAAAACTCCGGGAATTATCAAGCCATCTGAAGGGCCACCCTGCCCATTTCGTCCCGCCATTAATTATAGTAAAGCTTGTTTTTGAAAGACATTTCGTATCGCATCTGGACAGTCGTGGAACATGAGAGAAATGGAGTCACAGCCTTTTTGTCTGTCGGATTTGTTTGTGGGTTAAGTTCTTCGTTTTTGCAATCAAAAAAGATAAGATCAGAAGCAGTCAGGGAAACCACTGGGCCGGCTAGATTTTGCACGGTCTATTTTGGGGCATCTCTGTGAGCTTTCGACTCATCTGAAAGAGGGAGGAGTCTTCCTTCTCATCACCAGCGGAGCTGGTTGACAAAAAGCTCTCCTGAATTTCAGTGTTGGTTGTCCTAAAGGTGGTTTTTTCCAGAGACAACTGGACTTTTGGGGTTTTCTTTGAAGACATTTCGCTTCTCATCCAAGAAGCATCTTCAGCTCGGGCTGAAGGGTGGGGAATGGAAGGATTTATACTCCTTGGAAACAGCGGGTCATTTGCAGACAGGTGGTCATCTCTAAAACAATGTGACTCCGAGGACACAGGCCTCCAGTTGGCCTCAACAACTCTCTAAAATAATGCAAATGACCAACTGTCTGCATTAATATAAATCCTCCCTTTTCCCCATCCATCTAGTCAGAGCTAGATGACAAGCAAAACCAGAGGTGGGTTTCAGCAGGTTCTGACCAGTTCTGGAGAACCGGTACCAGAAATTTTGAGTAGTTACAATCTTTTTGGACTGTTGCCTTCTGGCAGAAGATACAGAACAATTAAAACTCGTTTTCCACACGTTTTCTGAATAGTTTTTATCCCAGAGCTATAATTGCACTAAAGGGCTACCATCAGTGAGCTGTTGGACAGCATTACTTGGTCGGTTGTG
This sequence comes from Ptyas mucosa, assembly GCA_012654045.1. Lineage (NCBI taxonomy): Eukaryota > Metazoa > Chordata > Lepidosauria > Squamata > Colubridae > Ptyas > Ptyas mucosa. The sequence goes on along the minus strand of WNWU01000065.1, from coordinate 1,329,176 downwards.
TGGATGTTTGGGTGGTTTAGGGGTGGGGAATTTGTGGAGGGTGGGAGGCTGTTTGGGGATTGTTATGTGTGTTGGACCTGGTCTTTGGGTGTTAAGTGAATTTCGTTGTATGGGTATACTGTGTATACACCAGTGGTGGGTTCCTCCTGGTTTGGCCCGGTTCGGCCGAGCCGGTAGTGGTGACGGTATGACGTCACCAAACCGGTTCTCTTTGTTTGGGAGCTGGGCCCTCCCGCATCCCCCGCACCCCCTACATTATTTTTACCTTTTATTTGGCCCCACCCCCAATCTATTGCTGCCTTCCGAGTCCCAGCTGATCAGCTAGAAGGAAAAAAACTGTTTAAACTCTTGCCGCGGAGCTTCAAAGGGCCGCCCTATAGCTGATCAGTGTTAAAAGGTGGTAGACCGGTGCCTCCAAAAACAAATCGGTAGACCGGTGCCTCCAAAAATGAATGAGTAGACCGATGCCTCCAAAAACAAATGAGTAGACCAGTGCCTCCAAGAACAAATGGGTAGACCTGTGCCTCCAAAAACAAATGACTAGACCAATGCCTCCAAAAACAAACGAGTAGACCAGTGCCTCCAAGAACAGATGGGTAGACTGGTGCCTCCAAGAACAAATGGGTAGACTGATGCCTCCAAGAACAAATGAGTAGACCAGTGCCTCCAAGAACAAATGGGTAGACCTGTGCCTCCAAGAACAAATGGGTAGACTGGTGCCTCCAAGAACAAATGAGTAGACCAGTGCCTCCAAAAACAAATGGGTAGACTGGTGCCTCCAAAAACAAATGAGTAGACCAGTGCCTCCAAGAACAAATGGGTAGACTGGTGCCTCCAAGAACAAATGAGTAGACCGGTGCCTCCAAGAACAAATGGGTAGACCTGTGCCTCCAAGAACAAATGGGTAGACTGGTGCCTCCAAGAACAAATGAGTAGACCAGTGCCTCCAAAAACAAATGGGTAGACCGGTGCCTCCAAGAACAAATGAGTAGACCAGTGCCTCCAAGAACAAATGGGTAGACTGGTACAGCTCTGCAAGCAGTTAAAAGCCTGGTAGACCAGTACCTCTGCTAAATCCTAAAGAATTGTTACATGACCATCAAGCCACGCCCATGGAATAAGCCACGCCCACAGAACCGGTAGTAAAAAATTTTAGAACCCACCCCTGGTATACACGTACAATGACAATAAAGTTATTGAAAAAACCCACTATGCATATATATATATATATATATATATATATATATATATATATATATATATGCCACCTATTTAGGAGCCGACAAATGTAACAGTAAACACACTTAAAAGGTGAGGCAGAGTTTTGACAAGAGACCGACTCCTCACGGATATGGTAGGTTTTTAAGGAGAGGAAAGGAGGAGCAGCCTGGCTTCAATTTGGCAAATGAAACCTTTGCTTTCTCTCGCAAGTCATCTAGACCCACCGGGATTTGCATAGAGATATGATATCTGTTATACTAATTATATCTATTTGCGCAGGTAAAAGCGGGCGTACCCCTGAGCCGTGGCACCTATTAACCGATCAGGAGAGACTGTGTGCAGCTGTGTTTTGATCGCTGGGAAAGGTTTCCTGGCATCCGAGCGCTGAAAATCACCTCCCTCAAGTTGACAAATGCATCCCAGCTCCTCGCAAGCAACAATCAAGGCTTTTGGGGAAGGAAGAGGCAGAGCACAGCCGCAAAGGATGGAAGAGGGAAATAAGCTTCCATCGTCACGGCTCTGCACGGTTATGCCCAACTTTTCTTCCAAATGTTGGTTTATCCTCCTCCCCGCTTCTGTGCATTCCTGGCTTGTAAACTCAAAGGTCACGTTTTTTGAGGAAGGGGGGGGGGCGTGCTTGACGCATCTCTCTCTCCCATAGTATTTTTAATTTTGAGGTTAGTTTTCACAGACCCGAAAATCTGTGTGTGAAACATTGATGTTCCATGCAGGGAGGTTTTCATATATCTGAGGGCAGGAGAAGAAGCAACGGGTGGAAACTAAATCAAGGAGAGAAGCAACTTAGAACTAAGGAGAAATTTCCTGACAGTTAGAACAATTCACCAGTGGAACAACTTGCCTCCAGAAGTTGTGAATGCTCCAACACTGGACGTTTTTAAGAAGATGTTGGATAACCATTTGTCTGAAATGCTATAGGGTTTCCTGCCTAAGCAGAGGGTTGGACTAGAAGACCTCCAAGGTCCCTTCCAACTCTGTTATTCTATTCTTTGTAGTTTCTTTGTAATTTCTTTGTTGTTCTGACCAGTTCTGGAGAACCGGTAGCGGAAATTTTGAGTAGTTCGGAGAACCGGTAGTAAAAATTCTGACTGGCCCCACCCCCATCTATTCTCTGCCTCCCAAGTCCTAGCTGATTGGGAGGAAATGGAGATTTTGTAGTATCCTTCCCCTGGAGTGGGGAGGGAATGGAGATTTGACAGTATACTTCCCCTGCCACAAGCCACACCCACCAAGCCATGCCACGCCCACCAAGCCACACCCACCAAGCCATGCCACGCCCACCAAGCCACACCCACAGAAGTGGTATTAAAAAATTTGAAACCCACCACTGTTGCTGTCCGGTTCCTTATCGCATTTTCCCGTAACCTTTTATCCTTAGCCTGGCTAAGCAGCCTATCACATTTCCCCCCCTCCCCATGGATTTTTTTCCCTTCTTCCCACACCCATCGCCCCCTTCTTCCTTCCTTTCACCAGGCGATTCCACCCCGCTATCAGTAATCTTCCCGATTGCAGGAAAGATGTTGTTGAAGTTATTCTCCTTCTAAACTTGGTTTCCTGAGTTCACTAGCATTAGTCATCGCCCTTGGCTGTAAGGTTTCTTTGTGGTGATGAGCAATTCCGGGCCTTTCATTTTCTGTTTTTCCAGCCTCTCTACCAGTTGTTGCTAGAATAAATTTTCAAAACTCCGGGCTGTTCTGAAATGAATTTAAAGAGGATGGGTTCTAGGCCGTTGGTTTGAGCTTCGAGCTCGGCAATTTGGTTGCAAGCGTTTCGCCACCATTCGAGGAGCCGTCGTCAGTGCGCTTCAGAATGCACTGACGGCAATATCTAAACCAAAAATCATGGTTTTGTATCATGTCTAAGCCGGGCTATTGTGGCTTGCTCGGTAAACCAAACCCACCTTGGTTTTAGTTAAACAATTGTTAATTAAACCATTGTTAATTTTTTTTTTTAATTTGATTTATATGCCGCCCTTCTCCGGAGACTCAGGGCGGCTTACAAGGCGCTAAGCAATAGCCTTCATACTTTTTGTTAAGTATAAATGCCTGCCCTCCAAACCTAGTGTTGTAAGGGTTAACTACCCAGGGATCCCTTCACCCACTGACCCCTCCTCACCTGGACTCCGCCCCTGGAGTACTTAAGGGTCATCCATGCGGTCTGGGCTCCATTCTAGCTGCAAACCTGTAAGAGAGAAACATTATGTAAATAAACAAACTTGATTATACACATGCCTGTGTATCTCCTTCATTGGGCTCGATCCAAGAACATTCCTACAAATATGGTAGCAGAGGATGGTTCTAAATAGCCCAAACCAAACTAAAAGGATGCCTGAAAATATCAAGCTGAACGAAGAAACCGAAAGAGTAAACACCCGTGCATCCAAAAAGAAGATGGAAGAAATGCTAGCCTCAGCTGAAGCCAAGCTAGCAGAAATGCAAAGGAATAAAGAACGACTCTCCAGCCCTGGCTACTCAAGAATAACAGAGAGAAGCCTAGACGAAAGAGAGGATGAATCAGAGACCGAGCTACGCGAAGAAAAGGAGCTAAAAGAAAAGCTACTAAGCCTAGCCGGATCGACATCAAACAAGTCCAGTCTCATCGCGGAACTCCGCAACCTCCTTGATGACTGCGGGGCAGCGACCGGGAAGAAAGATGACAAAACGGAGTGCAGAGACCAAAACGTGGTAAGCGATTTAAACCCCTACCACTCGCTCACTGATGAAGCCGATCCAAGATTCGCGCGCTCCCCACAGCGGCCATCTTGGATGGTGACATCACCCAAGATGGCCGACCAATCCCCAATCAGATCCCGAGATTTAAAAAACCCGGCGGGAAACGAGGCCTACCACCACAAGGCCTACGAATACAACCACGAGGCCAAGAACTATACCGGACAGGTGACATCAAGTTCGCCTACCGAACTCGAAGTAGAAAAGGCCATGCGGACCATCACCGCGGCTTTCGGAACCAAAATAAAAATAATAAGTTCCGATGCCGATGCCGATACCGCAGGGGGAAATAAAGTGACGTCCTACACGCATAAGGGCAGCCACGAAGACCAACTATGGAAGAGAAATACCGAGGCGTGGGCACAGCCCCCCACCTTCTACGCCGGAAACCTCGCCATGCATCCCCTAAGCTACGCCATAAAACCGGGAGAAATAAATGAATACTTACCACACCAAAGGACTCAGCCGAGACCTCCGGGGTTGTCGACGGGCATAGGTGCCGGCCCGTACCTAAACTTCGGCCTCCAGAGCGGACCGGAGCCCCAGGGCCTTCACCCAAGCCTCGCGGACCCGCATCGATGTCCAGGCGGCGCAACGAGACCCACGACGCTCCAGACGGCGACCCAAATAAACTTCGGCCTCCAAGGACCTCCAAAGACGGAGCCAGAAGTCCAACTCGAGAGGCAAGGCCTTCACCCGGGAGCAGCAGGAACGAGCTCCTTCCACGACGGCGGCAGAGACAGAATGGCCCAGGAGCATGCGCAGAACCGACCTGCAATAAAAAAACAACAGACCATAGAAGCAAGTCACTACAGACTGACTCCCTGCATTCCCCTGCCTTATTGTGAGTTCCCTTTTGCTTTGGACCATGGACAGCATCCATCAATAGGTAATATTACTCACAATACAGGGACACTTCCAAATGACTTTCCCAAACTCAGGGTAAATGGGGTTAACTTTGTTGAATGGAACCAACAGTTACAGGTTGTCCTCTTAAAGGAACATTTACTATTTTTTATAACTAACCCACCAGAAAAGCCTTGGACTTTTCAGTTAGATTGCATGCATCATAAGGCTTACCATTTGTTACTAACCAGCATATCACTCAGTATGTATCCCAGTATCAGCCACAACTTGACAGTGTCAGAAATAGTAACCTTTTTGCATAAAATGTTCCACAGCAGAAGTATAGCCACTACCACAAGAATCACCAGGGAATTCTACTCAGCCAAACTCAAGGGGGGAACTTCAATGAGTGAACACATATTGTCACTCAATGCCACCAGAGCTGAGTTAATTCAGAGGGGGGAGAACATAACAGAAGGGAACATGGTGAGCGTGATCATAAATTCCTTAGACCACAGCTGGAATGATTTCATCATGCACTTAGACAGTTCCAGCCTAGAACGCATCACCTTAGATATGCTAACCAGTAAACTTATCGCGGAAGACAACCTCAGGAGGGATAGATACCAGAACCACAGAGAACCAAGGATTAGCAAAAGAGTAGAATTCCACAGCAGAGACTACAGCGACATAGAATGCTTCAATTGTGGCTCCAGGGAACACTATAAAAGAGATTGCCCCAGGAGAATAAGAGACATGAGACACTCACAATCTAGAGACAGGACTGAAAACAGACATAGACTCCCCGAAAGACAGACAAATGAGAACAGATATAGGCGCAGAGATTCACCCAAACCCAGGGACGGGAGGAGATACCGGGACAGTTCCCGGGACAGTCACAAGGGTTCACTATATGGGCTGAGAGCAAGGGACAGCACACTGGGATACACCAACACCAAAAATGCATGGCTCCTAGATTCAGGAGCCACAAACCATACCACTTATGACACAAAATTATTTACTAAATTCACAGAAGAGAAATTCACCATTAAAGTGGCTAACCAAAGCAACGTGATAGTAACCGGAAAAGGCAACATAAACATCCCAGAGATAGGGGAAATAGAGGGGGTATTGCTTGTTCCGGAGATACCCTATAACATACTAGCCACCTTGAAGCTAAGCAAGGAAACGGGAACAAAAATAACATTTAAGGAAGGGAAGGTATTTTTGACCAGAGATGAGAGAATCATCGGTAGAACTATAATAAGCGAGGGTTTACCATACTTCCAGCCTAACTGTAGCAGCCCCCCCAGGATAAACACCAACACTAGTGACATGATAGACACTGCACCCAACACCGAGGAGACAGAGGAAGTTAATCACGACCCGACGCCCAGTGACCCAGACATGAACCAAACTTTAGAAAAAGAGAAGCCATCGTTAGGCAAACCCATTCACGATGAGTGTGCCCATTTATTGCATAGAAAATTGGGTCATAGCAGTTTTCCGGTTGTACAAAAAATGGTCAATTGTTCTGATGGATTAAAGGTTAAAAATTGCAAAAACTATTTAGAGTGTTCGGTGTGCAAATGTTCCAAGTTGAAGACCAAAGCCAGACCAAAAAAATCAGAACGCACCACAAATTCCTTGTTTCAAATGGTACACATGGACCTAGTTGGGCCCTTAAGGCCATCCATCAAATATAAGAAAAGGTTTTTCCTGACTATCGTAGATGACTTCAGTCGCTACGGTTATATATATACACTCAAGCACAAACATGAGGTGTTCCAGAAATTTAAAGAATTTCATAAAAAGATAGAACTGCAACATAATATTAAAATCAAGCAAATAATGACAGACCGAGGGTCCGAGTTCATGTCTCAAGAATTTTCAAATTGGCTCAGGGCGCAAGGGATGCTGCGCTTTACGTCGGCCCCTTTTTCGCCATTTCAAAATGGAGTCGCAGAGAAAAAAAATGGAACCCTACAGACAATGATGAGATGTGTGCTAGAGGATGCAGGGTTAGGACAACACTACTGGTCAGAAGCCGTTTTATACTCAAATTACACGCTTAACAGGTTATGGTGTAGCGTAATAAATAAAACACCGTACGAGGTCATGTATAATAGGAAGCCAAAGATAGCACACCTTCACATATTTGGTGTAACCGCCGATGTTCATATCCCCAGACAGATACGCAGGAAGGGAGACAAAGTTTCCAGGCGACTAAGATTCATGGGATATGAACCGGGCACCAAGGGTTTTAGATTCATTGACAGCAACAACAATTTCATAGTTTCACGCACCGCAGTATTTCATGAAAACTCTAATTGGTCCAAAATACATCTTAATGAAATAACCACAGAAGGGGAAAACACCAACCGTTCACATATCAAAACACAACGGGGCAGACCAATAAACAATGACATAGAAGCTACAAAACCAAGGGAGCATAGGATAAGAATCAGAGAGTGGAAAGAGGGACACCCAGACCTAAAAGTAGAAACACTCACGGAAAAGGAAGCCAGGTACCTTCACGATACGGAAACCACGCCCGAAAGGCCAGTTAGGACTTCTAGAAATAAAACCCCCAAGAAACTAGAGGACTATGTGCTATCTCTCCATGCTAACCAAGTAACCCCCAATAATTACGATGAAGTCCTCAATTTACCCACTGACGAGAAGGAAAAGTGGGAACAGGCGATGGAGAAAGAGATGAACAGCCTGCGTGAGCTAAAGGTATACACGCCCGCAGAGGCCCCTAGTGATAAGACCACCATAGGCACTAGGTGGATATACAAAATAAAGTCTCTAGAGGGAGGTAAATCATTATATAAGGCTAGATTGGTAGCCCAGGGATTTGCCCAACGATTCCCAGACGATTACACAGACACATATTCCCCCACCGTCAGAGCAGAAAGCGTAAAGTGTGCATTGGTGATAGCCTCGATTCTAAACTTAAAAGTACACCAATTCGATGTGCAGACAGCGTATCTCCACGCTGATCTAGATAAGGAAATTTATGTTAGGGCTCCACATAGTAAAAACACACGCAAAGGGGAAACCTGGTTATTGAACAAGAGTCTATACGGACTAAAACAGTCTGGGAAACGGTGGTATGAATGCTTGTCAAAAACATTAAGGTCAATGGGTTTTGAAGCCACCTCTGCCGACAACTGTTTTTTCATCAAAAGGTTGGGTAAATCCATAGAATACGTTCTGGTATATGTTGATGACATTCTATATGTTGGTGACCAAGATCATAAGTGTGAAACATTTGCTAAAGAACTGGGAAAGCACTTCACCTTGAAGGTACTAGGAAAGGTTGACAAGTATCTGGGGGTACAAATTACCAAAACCAACAAAGGCTTCAGACTGTCACAGAGAGAAAAGATAGTGGAATTGCTACATAAATGTTACATGTTTGATGCCAGACCATGCGAAACCCCCATGACACCAGACTTCCTAAAAAACATGTACGATGAGTCAGAGCCTTTTAATGACAATACCTTATACAGATCCATAATAGGCTCCTTACTTTATATAGCGAACTGGACGAGGCCTGACATAGCATTAACTGTCAACCTTCTGTCGAGGCATGTGGGCAAGCCCACCAATTATCATTGGGATGCCACAAAAAGGATACTTAGATACTTAAAGCATAGTACAGAAGCATGCCTATGTCTAGAACCGGAAACATCCGGTAAGCCAGTTCTTTCATGTTATGCAGACGCAGATTGGGCTGGGGACGTGAAATGTAGAAAAAGTACATCAGGGTACATATTTTTCTTGAACGGCAGCCCTGTACATTGGTACACTGGTAAGCAAAACCTAGTGGCTACGTCGACTACTGAGGCCGAATATATATGCTTATCCAAAGCTGCGAATAATCTGGTGTGGTTCGATGACTTGCTCTCCAACATCTGGGCCGAACCCACATACCCCATCCACATACATGAAGACAACAAGGCAGCTATCGAAATATCTAGAGCTGATGCTGTGGGTCAAAGGTCGAGACACATAGATATAAAACACAAACACGTTAGGCAACTCTCCAGCATGGGCTTTATTAAAGTATTACATTGTGATACACAAGAACAAACTGCTGACATCTTAACCAAACCTCTGTTAAACAAACAGCATACCTATTTGACATCCAAACTAGGTGTCATACTACACAAATCGATAAACCATGATCAATCCACTTGTGATCTTACGGCCAGGCATCTAGAGGGGGATTTGTTAAGTATAAATGCCTGCCCTCCAAACCTAGTGTTGTAAGGGTTAACTACCCAGGGATCCCTTCACCCACTGACCCCTCCTCACCTGGACTCCGCCCCTGGAGTACTTAAGGGTCATCCATGCGGTCTGGGCTCCATTCTAGCTGCAAACCTGTAAGAGAGAAACATTATGTAAATAAACAAACTTGATTATACACATGCCTGTGTATCTCCTTCATTGGGCTCGATCCAAGAACATTCCTACACTTTTGTATATTTTATACAAAGTCAGCTTATTGCCCCCACAAACTGGGTCCTCAATTTACCCACCTTAGAAAGGATGGAAGGCTGAGTCAACCTTGAGCCTTGGTGAGATTCGAACCTGCAATAATTGCAGGCAGCAGTGTTAATAACAGGGTGCTTTAGACCACTGTACTATCCAAGGCTCTTGTTAATTGAACAATTAACCAGTGGAATGGCTTGCCTCCAGAGGGTGCGCCCAACACTGGAGGTTGTTAAGAAGAGATTGGACAGCCATTTTGTCTGGAATGGGATAAAGTTTCCTGCTTGAGCAGGGGGTTGGACTAGAAGGCCTCCAAGGTCCCTTCTGACTCTGTTATTCTCTCCTGTTCTGTCTGATATATTTTATTGCCTCTGTCAACATGAAGGCCATCCCCAAGCTCCTTCATCTCGCAAGCTCCTTAAATCTCCATCTCCTTTTTTGGGAAAAAAAAGTTTCATTTGATAACTTTAGCAAATTCAAGGAAATACCTGGCATATGGGGAGGCGTCAAAAGATTCTCTCTCCACCATGAACTGGCAGCCCTCTAGAACTTTTCCATTTGCTCTTTGTCTTCTTGACATGCAGACGTTTCTGTATCCCCTCAAGCTCTCTCCACACAGCTGAGAATATTTGTTTCCCTGAATATGATTGATTAGATGGGTTGTTTCTTTGAGGTGGTGTCAGCCTCTCTCCAGGTGAATTTCTTCAGCATTCAGACTCCTCTGCTCAATGTCAGGATTTCTTTCTTTTCCTTCCTTCCTTCCTTCCTTCCTTCCTTCCTTCCTTCCTTCCTCTCTCTCTGTCCTCCCCGCTCCCTCTCTTTTATTTTCTTTCTGCTTTCTTTGTCTTCTTCCTTCCGTCCTCCCTCTTTTTCTTTCTTTCTTTCTTTCTTTCTATCTTTTTTCCTTCTTTCTTTTCCTCCTTTCTTTCTCCTCCCTCCCTCCCTCCCTCCCCCTCTCCCTCTCTCTTTGTCCTCCCCTCCCTCTCTTTTATTTTCTTTCTGCTTTCTTTCTCTTCTTCCTTCTGTCCTCCCTCTTTTTCTTTCTTTCTTTCTTTTTATCTTTTTTCCTTCTTTCTTTTCCTCCTTTCTTTCTCCTTCCTTCCTCCCTCCCTCCCTCCCTCTCTCTTTCTCCTTCCCACTCCCTCTCTTTTATTTTCTTTCAATTTCTCTTCTTCCTTCCTTCTTTCCATCCTCTTTCTTTCTTTTTCCTTTTTTCCTTTTTTCCTTTTTCCTTTTCCCCCTTTCCTCCTTTCTTTCTCCTCCCTCCCTCCCTCCCTCCCTCCCTCCTTCCCTTTCTCATCTATATCTAATGGCTAATCTATATCTATATAGATATATACAGTAAATTTATATTTTACTGACAAAGAAATAAAGGGAGACTAGCGTAGATCTATTTCAAGCTATTTAGCTCTCATCAGCTAGCCATACTCTTCTGGAAGTCAGTAAATATAAATTTAACACAAAATAGTTTGTCGTGAATGCGACTGTTCGAGGGCTCCTGGATTGGGGGTGAAAGGCTCCCTCCCATATTGGGGTAGACCAGGTTGCTAATTAAGGTTAAAACACTTAATCTTTCCCCTGGCTCAAACTGATGAAGGGAGGAGAACTTGTGGCTCAGAAAATTAATTCAACTCCCTAACATGCAGGAAGCCCAAGTTCGAATCCGAGTAAGGGTATGGCTAGCTGTATGAAAGCTAAAAAGCTTAAAATAGATCTATACTAGTCTCCCTTTATTTCTTTATCAGCAAAATCTATATCTATGCTTACATACGTATATACAACACATATTGTTATTTTAAAATTTATATATTGTTATTTTAATGCGTATTTTAAAAATATGTCCCTTCTGTTTTTATACACAGGCACAAAACAGTCTCATTTTAGTTATTCTTACGTGTTATTTTACGTGTTGCTTCGCCCAGCTAGGCTGTTCTTTCTCTGATAATATTTCAAGATGCCTTCACTGATATCCAGCGTAATGTGTAATCTTTTGAACCTCTAATTAAACTAAAGAGAGAAACTGGGGGGAGGGGGGGTGGAGAGAGGGAAACATAGGATATTCTAGAAATAGCAAATCTGACGACACTCAACGTGGTTATTATCGTCCATTTCTCGTTTTACATAAAGGACACCACTTGCGCTTTGCAAACAAGAAATAACTGGATTTGACATTTACAAACAACTTTTTATTTTTTGCCTTTTTTTTTTTTTAGCAATTCCATATTTCCAAGCCAAGGCTAATTTTGGAGCTATAACCATGTTTTAAAGGAATATAGGCATGGTACTGCTATTCTCTACCTAATCTTAATCTTTTTTTTTTTTCCTAGTGGACAATTTTTTTATAACGAGCTTATACCGAGGCTCCACCCATATCCTTCACTTAGCAGGTTTTGCCTTAGAAAGTTGTGCGAGCACAACCATCTTTGTTTATAAACTGTGGCTTTGTGGCATAAATGTAATATGGGAAACCAACCAGTTTTGGCTTATTCAAACAATGGTTTAGGAACCTGGCTTAGTATTTTTAAAAAAAATTAAAAAGCTGTTTATTTTGTTTCGCTTCTGCTGGCCATTTCTCTGTTAATTTGGTTTTGTTTTCATTTTAGAATAGAATAACAGAGTCGGAAGGGACCTTGGAGGTCTTCTAGTCCAACCCCCTGCTCATTCAGGAAACCTTACACCACTTCAGACAAATGGTTATCCAACAACTTCTTAAAAACTTCCAGTGTTGGAGCATTCATAACTTCTGGAGGGAAGTTGTTCCACTGGTTAATTGTTCTAAGTGTCAGAAAATTTCTTCTTAGTTCTAAGTTGCTTCTCTCCTTGATTAGTTTTCACCCGTTGCTTCTTGACTTGCCTTCAGGTGCTTTGGAGAATAGCTTGACTCCCTCTTCTTTGGGGCAGCCCCTGAGATATTGGAACACTGTTATCAAGTCTCCCCTAGTCCTTCTTTTCATCAACCTAGACATACACAATTCCAGCAACCGTTCTTCATATGTTTTAGCCTCCAGTCCCCTAATCATCTTTGTTGCTCTTCTCTGCACTCTTTTGATCATATTAACTCTAGCTCATCTTATGCAATTGGTCTCTCAATATGATCTGCTTGAGTATTTTCCCTGTGGAGATTTTTTTTTTCTCTTTCTCTTTCAGAAACAAAACCTCTGCACCAGACACACATCTGACAGGCTGTGTTTCCATGGGCAGGGATTATTTCATTTTCATTCCTGTCTGCCGTGGGAGACCTCTAGCTTGGAGTTCTTCTGAATTTTTCCTATCGTTTCCAAGGGGCAGAAGAGCCATCGTCCCTCTGAGAGATATTAGAAAAATGCAGATTTATAGTTATGGTAGGGTCAGTGCTACCACTAGTAAAAGGAGATGATAATGACTGACTTTGACCCTTGTTTGTCTCTGCGTGAAGGTTTATGTGCCTCCAATTTTATTCCGGTACGTTATTACTCTAGGTAATGAAATCTCGAAAATAGCCTTTCTGTCTAATAATGAGTTGTAGCTTTGGGGTCTTGAACTGTAAGCTATCTCAAATTCCCATTAATCATTCAATGACTGGTTTTAGTCTAGGGCAGGGGCTTTGCAGCCTGGAGACCACCTGGTTCTTCCACCCCCAATGAAGACGTGGGGACATCCAGAGTGGTTGGGGTTTTGTTTAAATCAGAGGCGTCCAACCATGGCAAGTTTAAGATGTGTGGATTTCAACTCCCAGAATTCCCTAGTCCAGCCAGCACAGTTGGGGAATTCTGGGAGTTGAAGTCCACAAGTCTTAAAGTTGCCATGGTCGGACGCCCCTGCTTTAAAGCAAGTCCTTCCATCTGCTCAGCTTTCTATTATTCTCTTCCATTGCCTTGACCAGAAGGACCAGGGCCGCTGAGAAAAGGTTCAGCTTACCTCTTCTGCTTTTCCATCCTCCCGGCTTGGAATCTGATCTGTTATCCAATCCTCCATAAGGAGAAGATGTAGTGGGAGATATCACCGTATCGCTGGTGGGGCTGCCCTATTAGATATCTTCACCACTTCCCCAACAAAGCACAGAGGAGGGGAAAGATTTTGAACAAAACCTTCAAGGAATTAAACACGGACCAATTACATTGGGAAGAACACCCTGAAACAGAATGCAGACGATGTCCTTTCAGCGGTGGCCTTACCGGTTCCAAGATTGGGGTGATTTTAGACCTTTGCTCACTCCTTTTTACATTGTCCACTCGATCCTATTTCCTTCTGGATCTGTTCTGGCATGAGAGAGGGAGAGAGAGGGAGAAGGAGGGGAAGGAGAGGGAGATTGAGAAGGAAGGAGAGGGAGATGAGGGAGAGGGAGAGGAAGGAAGAGGGAAGGAGAGGGAAATAAGGAAGAGGCAGCAGAAGGGGGAAGAAGAAGGAGATGAGGAAGGGGGAGATTGAGAGGGAAGGAGAGGGAAGGGAGAGGGAAGGAGAGAGAAATAAGGGAGAGGCAGCAGGAGGGGGAAGGAGAAGGAGATAAGGGAGAGGGAGAGGAAGGAGAGGGAGATTGAGGGGGAAGTAGAGGCAGATGAGGGTCAGAGAGAGGGAGAGAGGGAAGGAGAGGCAGATGAGGGTCAGAGAGAGGGAGAGAGGGAAGGAGAGGGAGATGAGGGAGAGGGAAGGGAGAGGGAAGGAGAAGGAAATAAGGGAGAGGCAGAGGGAGAAGGAAGGAGATGGAAATGAGGAAGAGGGAGAGATCTTCTGGAGAAGATCCAAGTGACAAAATCCACCTCCCAAGAGTTCCAGAAGAGTTGAGTTGGCCCATGGATTGCTAACCTCTAAAGTTTCCAACTATGTCCAGTTCTCTTGAAAGCAATCCATTTTACCCAGGAGAAGCAATTTATATGTATATGTATATGTATATGTATATGTATATGTATATGTATATGTATATGTATATGTATATGTATATGTATATGTATATGTCCCAGATCTAATCCCAGATCTTTATTTGGAAGCAAAGAAGGCAGGAAACTAGGACCTGTGACATTTAACTTCAGAGGAAACATGCAGAGGCTGACTTGGTAATACATCTCATTAGCGGAAATCAATACATCTCATTTGGATGAATTTCCAGGCGATTTCCCCTCCCCCCCCACTCCCCAGCCCGAAGGCCTACTTACTCCTGAGTAAAAGAAAAGGCCCTATCACCTTGCACTCCTTCTGCTTCACTTGGGACCTCACCGTTGCAATTCGGGGTCCTGATCTGCTGCTTAATTACAGATACGGGCAGGAATGACCAGAGGGGTTTTCCTTTCATGTGGTCAGCTCAGCTAGAGGGAAGTCATCAACCTCAGGACAATGTCATAAATTGCTCTGAAGGCTTGTTCTCAAAGCTGTCTCTTGGCTGCCCGAGAGAGTTGCGTTAAATTTTTATGTTTTTGTTCCCTCCTAATTTCATCTTGGGTGAAAGATACAGCCCAGGAAAGTCGAGATAGTGAGCCACTTTGGTCGAGTGGTCAAGGTACCAACCTGGAAACCAGGAGACTGTCCCACCTTAGCCGTGAATGCTGGTTGGGTGACTTTGGGCCAATCACCAGGAGATTGTGAGTTCTAGTCCCACCTTAGCCATGAAAGGCGGTTGAGTGACTTTGAGCCAATCACCAGGAGAGTGAGAATTCTAGTCCTGCTTTATGTGTGAAAGGCAGCTGGGTGACTTGAGCCAATCACCAGGGAGAGTGAGAATTCTAGTCCCGCCTTAGCCATGAAAACTGGCTGGGTCAC
>WNWU01000065.1:1298205-1308918 GCA_012654045.1 Ptyas mucosa | reverse complement strand
TTTCCTTCCTTCCTCCTTCCTCTCTCTCTCACATGCTTCCTCTCTCTTCCTTCCATCCTTCCTTCCTTCCTTCCTTCTTTTGTTTGTTCCTTCTTTCATTCATTCATTCCTTTCCTTTCCTTCCTTCCTTCCTCCTCGTCGTCCCCTTTATTCCTTTCTTCCTTCTTCCCTCCCTCCCTCCCTCCCTCCTCCTCACCCCTCTCCATTTGATTTTTGATTTTTTTTTTTACTATCTCTCATTCGTTCTGGGTCAGTTGTAATTCGGTTCTTAAGCTAAAAACCGAAATATAGTTGTCACTAATAATAGTCGGGCAAGGCAGCATCTTTAGAAATTAAAAAAAGAGGGAGGGGCGCCATGGAGCCGTCGGGGCAAAAGGAGAACGGCCCATTTGAAGTAGAGGAGAGGTGGCTTCTGGCCTTCCCATTTCCCCCCACTCTTTTTAAAAACAAAAGCGGAGGGGTTGGAATGCAATGAGCCGCTTGATCGCAGATCATTTGAAGCGGGGGTGGGAAGAGCGTTTAGCGACGAGGGCGGGGCGGAAAGGGCGGCCCAAGGTAATTTAGGAAATTGGAGTTTGTTGTTTGGAAGGAGCGGAAGATCAAACCTATCTCTGAGGATTCGTTGGGGGAGATCTTTAATTTAATACCTACGACACAGAGGGTTGAAGAAGTCCGTTGGATGCCGGGATTTTTTTTTTTGTTGGAGAAATTCAAAACCGGCGATGAACGCTTTCGGGAAAAGATAAGGGGCTGAGGGAAAAAAAGAACTTAAAAAAAAAACCTTAGGAAAAATTGATTTGGAGACTTGGAAACTTAATTTGGTGATAATCAGGCCAAGCCAGGGAAACAGGCATTCTTAACTGAATAAGAAGGGGCTAGTTTTTTAAAAAAATGTTTATTATCAAAATTGGATATATATATATACACACACGATTATCAAAATTGTGTGTGTGCATACCCAATATAGGAGGGAACATCCTGCTTCCCTTTCCCATCCAGGAGCCCTCCAGCAGTCGCATTCAGGACAAACCATTTTATACTTGCTGATATAAAAGAAATAAAAGGAGACTAAGCATAGATCTATTCGAGCCCAAGTTCGAATCCGAGTAAAGGCATGGCTAGCTGATGAGAGCTCAACAGCTTGAAATAGATCTATATTCAGTCTCATTCCCTCTCTCGACATTCTCCAAGGACAGTGCAAAAAAGAAATGAATGTGTGTGTGTGTGTGTGTGTGTATATATTTTATATATATATATATATATATAGGCTCCAAGAGAGACAGCTTCCGACCTTTGGTCCCAAAATCTCGCCTTTACGAAATACATCAGACCATCTATGGTTTGGCGTTTGGCTCCTCGGTTTTTAATAATTTCTCTTTCTGGGCTGCGACGGCCAGCAGACCTGACGATCGATTGCTTCACGCGGACGGTTTCAAAGGGTTCTCTGCCAATTGGCTGGTGCGTGGGGGGGGGGGAAGCGCGCGAGTCTGTGTGCGTGTGCGCGCGTGGGAAAGTTCAGCCAACCCGTCCAGCCAGAAAATGTATGCAGAGGTATACACCACGGGTGTTTATGGAAAGGTGTGCGAGTTTGGTGCGCCAGATATGAAGCTACCCTTCCTCCACCCCACTCCCCCACCCCCAAAATCCAGATAAATCGGAAGACATTAACTGTGGGATCTCAAAGGGGGTTCCCCCACCCCAAAAGGACAAATAGACTTTCTTCTTAAGCCCAGTTGCCCTTTTTGGGGGGGCGGGCGGACACACCTTTGGGACATCTATGACCTGAATGACTGAGAATTTCCACAGGGATTTATTTAGCTGTGGAATGTTTGCTTGACGCTTTAGAGAGAGCGTGGAATTTTCTCCGGAGTGAGCGAGCGAATAAATGCAACCGACCCCCCCCCCCCCCCCACCCGCGAATATCTTATTCGCCTTTCCCCGACCCACCTTCCCCGGGTTTGGTTATTCTATCAATGTGGCCTGTTTTGATTAGAAGGAGAATGTGGGGGTTAATTTGATTTTTTTTGTTTTTGTTTCGAGGAAAGGGGAAAGGAAATAAATGGATGAAGAAGGGAAGGACAGAAAGGAGAAAGGAAAGGAAGGAGAAAGGAAAAGGAAGGAAGGGGGCAACTTCGTGCTTCCAGCGGGGGAAGGAAAGGAAAGAAAAGAGAAAGGAAAAGAAAGGAAGGAGAAAGGAAAGAAGGGAGAAAGGGAGAAAGGAAAAGAAAGGAAGAAGGAGAAAGGAGAAAAGGGAAGGAGAAAAGGAGAAAGGAAAAGAAAGGAAGAAGGAAAAGAAAGGAAGAAGGAGAAAGGAAAGAAAGGAAGGAGAAAGGAAAGAAAGGAAGGAGAAAGGAAAAGAAAGGAAGGAGAAAAGAAAGAAGAGAGAAAGGAGAAAGGAAAAGAAAGGAAGAAGGGGAAAGGAAAGGGGCAAGGAAAGAAAGGAAAAGAAAGGAAGAAGGAAAAGAAAGGAAGAAGAAAGGGGAAAGGAAAGTTGTGGCGCTCGCAAGCGCATCTCCGCAGGCTCATCCAGCGCCGAGCCTGGATCTCCAGCCTTTCCTTCCCCCGCTGGAAGCGCGAAGTTGCCCCCTTGCCAGCTTCCCAAGTCTTCCCCCTTCTCCTTCCCGCAACGATCCACTCCCGCCTTTCCAAACCTTCCCCCCGCGGAGCGCTCGTCTCCTCTCCGAGCTTGGATTTGCATCGCAGAGCGGGCCCCCACCCCACCCCCGCCTCCTCCTCCTCCTCCAGAGACCCCGTTTGGCTTTATTTTTTAAAGGGGGGAACCAAAACATCCCCCCACCCACCCAAGCGAGGCAGGAACCTACAGCGGGGAAGAGCCTGCCTCTTGCGATTTTGCTCTAACCCCCCCCCCCTTCACTCCCCCCCCAGGGGAAGGGGAGAGGGCGTTGAGAAACCGGCAAGGCGGGTGGGAAGAGTTGGGGGGTGGACAACGGAGCCAGCCAGGATATTCTGCGCGCGGAAAACAGCTTCGAAGTTCCCTTCCCAGGCTGTGACGTTTCGTGGAAGGGTTGCTAGGAAGAGAGGACGAGCCAAAGCGGGGGCGGGGGCACCCTTCTCTCTCTCTCCCCCCCTCCCCACTTCCCTCCATCTGGGTGGAGGTGGGCCGAACAGCAGGAAATAAACAACCCCCCCCCCCAGCCAAACCCTCTCTCGCTTGGCTAGGCTATTCGGAAGTAAATCGCGCGGGGAATTCAAAAAAAAAGGGGGGGCTTTTCTCCCAAGCTTTGACTTGCAAGCGCCCCCATCCCCTCCCCTCCCCATCCCAGCCTTTGCTCTTCGTTCCTCCCCAAACCGAGAAGCCAACTCTCTAACCTCCTCAGACTCGCACCGGGCGACTGCCAACCGACCTCCGCGGAATCCGCCCCCACCCATCCATGGTCGCTGCTACCGGTTTCTTTTTAGTCGCTTTTAGGTAGCGATCCCTACCACGCGGAGAACCTGCGGGTGGTTTCAAGCGCCCAGCCGGTGGGGAGATTTTTAATTTTGTTTGAGGGGAGGGGGGTGCGGAAGGGGCTGGAGAGAGGACAACCAAGTGGGGTGAAAGCAGCGGTGAAATCCAAATTTTGTTACTACCGGTTCTGTAGGCGTGGCTTGTTGGTTGGGCATGGGGTGGCTTGGTGGGTGTGACAGGGAAAGGATACTACAACATCTCCATTCCCACCCCACTCTGGGACCAGCCAGAGATGGATATTTTGCCAGTTTTCCAAACTACTCCACATTTCCGCTACCGGTTCTCCCAACTGCTCAGAATTTCTGCTACCGGTTCTCCAGAACCTGTCAAAACCTGCTGGATTTCACCCCTGGGTGAAAGCCCCCCCCCCAGGCGCGGGGGGGGGGAGGGAAACCAAAGCCTGCTCCCCTCCCCCACGCACATACAAACCAGCCCCGTGGGTGACGAGCGGTTGGAAAGCAAGCCAAAGGCGCAGGAGACGCCTCTCCAGAGGAGGTGGCCGCGTTAAAGTGGATCGCGCGCAAGATCCCAACTAAAAGAGGAGGAAACGGAGCGGTGGATGTAAGAGCGAGCTGAGCCCTTGGCGTATCCGTGTCCCCCCATCCCCCACGGTTGTCATTCGAACAAAACCCGCGCAAAGTCTCCGAGCAAGAGGAACCACAAGCCGGGGAGGGGGGGGCGGCCAACAGCCCCTTCCCCCTCGATCCATCTCTGCCCGAAGGATGTCTTTAAATATTCAGAGCAAAAAAAATTAATAATAATAGCATCGGGAATTCGGGTTATTATCGTCATTTTTCAAAGCTCTGCCAGAAAGGCGGCCTTCGTTTCGTCTTTGGGTCAAAACTCGCTCCCTGTCAAAAGACGCAACAACGGGTGCGGGCGAGGGTTAGAGGCGGGGAAGCGCGTAAGGACTCTGGGCGCGCTTGCGTGTCTGCCCTCGCGTGTGAATGCATAACCGGACACGCGCTATCCAGCCCGCGCCTCTGTTCGAAGAGTTTTACGGGCTTGCCCCGCATTTGCAAAAAGCCCGCAAAATTTAGACGCGTGTCGGGTCAACGTGCGGACACCGTGGCCTCCGTTGGTGGGGGGGCTACAATAACTACACAAAAATTGGGAGAGTGGGTTTCGCCCGTTTCGCAGGCGTTAAGAGGCGACGCAGATATTCCGAGACGAAGTTTCGCCTTTGGCCCGTTTCGGTTCAGTCCCGCTGGCTTTAGTTTTCGCGCGTGTGTGTGTGTGTACGCTCTCGGTGTACGCGTATCCATCTATTTGTGTTCAAGGCAACACAAAAATTTCACAGAAGGGCCTTTCGACGCGGAGTTCACCTTTGCCCCATTTCGCAGAAATTTGCCCATTTCGCGCCAGGGTAAAGTTACACACGCGTGGCTCTCTTAGAAAGTTATTTCCGTGCGTTGCAGGAAGGAAAACCCCACAATTTTTGTGGTTTTTTTTTTTTTTTAAATTAAATTTACATAAGGGTTTTGTCTCTGCCCATCTTGGCAGAATTTCGCAAAGTTCGCGACTCGTAACGAACCAAAAAAAATAAAATTAAAAAAAAGCGCGGAGAAAACGGGCCAGAATTTCGCAGCTGGCTGTTTGTTGTGTGTCTTTTGTACCGGATCATTTGAAATGGAAATGAATCGGCCCCTACACTTGTAACAGAAACAATGTACAAACTGACACCCGGGGGTGGGTGGGGAACCAGCCGTTTCTGTCACCGACGCTCAGAAAGAGGCGGAAAAGAGAAGGGTGGTTTGTTTTAAACCTGGTTTTCCCTTCTGTCGTGACGCACGTGTGAACGCCGCGCCCCGCGCCTGTATCTGTCAATCCGTTTGCTCCTCGACGGTTTCGCCCAAGCCTCACTTTTGGATTTCGGCCTAACACCCTGAATCGAAAGAACGAACCCAAACGGGCCTTGTTCCCACAATCTATTCAAGGCCACACCAAAAACATCGTTTTCCTAAAAACCCGGATTATCAAACTTCGGTGTGTTGTGCCTTTACGCGGTGCTGCCTTTTGAATCGACCTGCTTAAAAAGAAAGCCTGGCCGCTGATTTCACAGGACCGGAATACACGCGTGAATGACATAGATCCGCACATTTCGGGGGTGTCTGTGGAGGGGAGGGGGAAATGGAGGGGGGTCGGCCCTGTTACAAAGCAAGGCGGAATTTGCGCCCTTAGAAGCAGTCGGTGGGGAAAAACGTTTCTCAGATTAGCGCGTTAACGCTCCTTTTCTCTTCTAGCCAGGTTTTAACTGTTCCCAGTTAAAAGAGGGGAGTTTCATGGCCTTTTTTTTCTGTGCGACCCTCCCTCAGCTCCTACTATGCGGACGGAGGGTACCCCCAAAATCCACCCGCGAGGCGAGCATAAAAGTTTGGTCCTTTTGCATAGACGGTTGGGAAGGCTTACAGAGCTACCGCTCTCCGCCCCCCGGTGTGCGCCAGGCCGGGCCACCTCTCTATCCTTGCAGGCGTCTATTCTTGCAACCTCTGCCCCCCACCTCCCCAAATTTCCTTCCTTCTCCCCTTCTCTAGAAAATGGTCCTTGCAGCGCTTCCCACTAGGCGCACAGGGAGGCCCGCAGGTTCTGAAGGAGCTGGGGTTCGCTTTTGGGCGGATCCGGAGATCCTGAATTTGGGAAACCACGCGCTCCTTCCCCGCCAGAGTAGAGGCGCCCCAAAAGATCATGTAGACCTTTTCTGACAAGGAAGGAAGGAAGGAAGGAAGGAAGGAAGGAAGGAAGGAAGGAAGGAAGGAAGGAAGGAAGGAAGGGGATTAAGGCCCTCGGGGCGAATCGCGAAGAGGCGATCTTGGCTATAAAAATCAGAATCCCAGGGGCGCTTTCGAGGGGGTCGGCTCCCTTCCAGAAATGCCACCCGAATTTGAGGGGGAAAGGAGGAGGGGGGCAGAGATGACAAATCAGCTTTCAGCAGAGTGGATCGCGGTCGCCGGAGGGGCAGGGGGAGGGAAGGGGGGGGGACAGAGGTGCAAAGAATAGGAGGGGCTCTGGGCTTCTCCAGACGGAATACCATCTGACGCCCACCCACCCCCACCGGCAGAAGGGACGAAGGAGGCAAACGCACGTCGTTCCCCGGCCCTGCCTTCGTTCATTTGGACCGGGGGGTGGGGGGTGGGGGGGAGGCCAAGCATCCCGGATGACAAAATGAAAATGAGCCCGGAGAATAAGACGGGAAGATGCGAAGGAAAAGTTGAAAAGGGAGGAGGAAAACGTTGCTTGGTTGCATGCAGACAGTGACGGGAAACTTTCTCGGTTAGGGAGAAATGAAGAGGAAATTCGGGAAGGAAGGAAGGAAAGGAGGGAGGGAGGGAGGAGAGATGGGAAGGAAGGAAGAGAGGAAGGGAGGAAAGAAGGAAGGAAGGAATAGGAGAATAGAACGAAATAGGGAGGGAGGGAAAGGAGGGAGGGAGGAGAGATGGGAAGGAAGGAAGGAAAAGAGAGAGGGAGGGAAGGAAAGAAGGAAGGAAGGAACAGGAGAATAGAAAGAAATAGGGAGGGAGGAGGGAGGGAGGAGAGATGGGAAGGAAGGAAGGAAAAGGGAGAGAGGAAGGGAAGAAAGAAGGAAGGAAGGAATAGGAGAATAGAAAGAAATAGGGAGGAAGGAAGGAGGGAGGGAGGAGAGATGGGAAGGAAGGAAAGAAAAGGGAGAGAGGAAGGGAGGAAAGAAGGAAGGAAGGAATAGGAGAATAGAAAGAAATGGAAGGCAAGCAAGGAAGGAAGAAGACAGAAGGATGATAGAAAAAAGCCTGGAAAGAAGGAGAAAGGAAAAAAAAGAAACGCACAGTAACCGAAAGAGCGTCAAGAGTCACAAGTGAAAGGAAAGAGTGGAAAAGAGCAAAAGAAAGGGACCAGGGGGCCGGACCCGAATGCAAAGTGTCGCCTTAAACGCGGCTGTGTGTCGCCTCTCCCACGAGACCCCGCCCACACGCCCCAGGCCCCGCCTCCCCTGTCCCCAGGCTTCGGGCCGGGAGCCCAGGCTCGCTCGTTTCCGCCACCCACCCTCCTTCCAGCCGCCTTCTCGGAGAGACTGATTCCCCCCACAGCCAACCGGAGCCGCTGCTGCCTGGGAGAAAGCCCGCCCCTCCCCGGCTTGGAAGGTAGTGAAAAAAGAAAAAGAAAAAAGAACAAGAAAAAAGGGCCAAGGAAAGTTTGCAAGAATTGTCCCGGGGAGAGGAGACTGGGGGGGGGGGGGATGGGGGGGAGAGAAAGGGAGAAGAAGGGAGGGGCTTTCTATTTTGAGAGCCCTCCCCCCCCCACTCCGGGCTCCATGATGGATGGATGGAGAGGCAGGGAAGAAAGAAGGAAGGAAGGAAGGAAGGACGGAAGGAGGGGGAAGGGAGAAAAAGGGGGGTGGGGAGGGTGATTTCCAAGGTCTGGCTTGCCTAACCCTGGAAATGGGGAAGGAAGGGGGGGGAGGTTGAGGGGAACCCCCCCCCCCCCCCCCAGGGTCTGCCCCCCCCCCCCCCAGCTCTGGGCAAGCCCCCTAACCGGCGCGCAGATGCTTTGCACGGCCAGCCCCGCGTGCAAGGCGGTTGGGGCGCGTGGAGCCTGCCGTGGCAGTCGCGGCCGGTCGCGAAAAGTGAGAGAGAGAGTTGGGGGGGGGGTGTTAAAAGTTTGCGAGTGACAGCCGCGGGTCTTCCCACCCCACCCCCTGCGTGGGTCTCTTGCTGGGAAGGAAGGCCAGGCAGGCAAGGAGGATCAGCTTTTTCGTCCTTAGTGGATGTTTCTCTTTTGGCCTTTTTTCCTCCTTCCCTCTCACCCCCCCCCAAAAAGTCCAATCCCAGGCCAGGTTTGGAGGTTCAGAAGCTGCCCCTCCCCCACTTCTCCTCCCTCTCTCACCCCCCCTCCTTGCAGCTGGAGAAGGTCCCCTCCCTCCATCTCCCCCCTTTTTCCTCCTTCCCAGCCCCCCCAAAAAGTCCAGTCCCATCCCAGGTTTGGAGGTTCAGAAGCTGCCCCCCCACTTCTCCCTCTCCCCCCCCTCCTTGCAGCTGGAGAAGATCCCCTCTCTTTATCTCCCTATCTGCCCCCGAGCAGATCTTCTCCCCCCACCACCACCCAGATCTTGGGGGGGGGGGATCTGGGGTGCAAGGCATCTCCTCCGCCCAGCGAGAGGAACCAGGGGATCATCCCAACCAGATCCAGCGATCCCACCTTTGGGTTACCGAGCCCGGCTTTCTAAGGAAGTCAAATCCTTGAGTCTCCGGGGTTCCTTTGGCAAGCGAAGAGGGAGATGGTCGGGGAGATGAAAGAGGAAGGGGTTTCCTCCCCACCCTCCTCCTCTTCTTACTCCCCCAGGCCCGGCAAGTCCTTGCAAAAACGGGGCTCCCGGTTCGAAACCTGCGCTCGCCCCATCTTACAATACATCCTACTACACACACACACACACACACACACACACACACACACACCCCAAAAAAGTGCTTCGCATTCAATTCGTTTCGCTTGAGTTGAACAAACTCAAAAGTCCCGGATCCCGGGACTTAAGCAAAGCAAAACCAAACCAAACCAAAAACTCCAGGAGGAAGAGCGAAGAAAGCAACTTTTCCCACTCTCCCTTTCCTCCCCTCCCTCACCCCCCCCAAAAAAGGGGGGACCCCAAAAGTTGGGGACAGGGAGGGAGGGGGTCTCTTGCAGCGCATTCCTATAGTAACAAGCCCGGCGAGTTGCTAAGATTGTTAAGAAAAAAACAAAAACAAAAAAAACAAAAAACAAAAACACACAACTGTATCCAAACAGCTTTTCTGGAAGGGAGGGAGGGGAGTGGGTGGGAGGGAGGGAGGGGAGGGGAGGAGGGCGGGCGATGGTCCTGCGACCTGGGTCGCCTGATTGGGCGGTCGCCTGGGAGCGACAAGGGTCTCCGCCCAATCAGCGGCTAATTGATTAAGGCGAGCGGGTTTGAATAGAGCTGGCCCGGTGCCAATCTGCCTTTTCAAAGCGTCCCCTGTATGATTAATCGCGGTGCATTATTGATAATCACAATTATCGCAGGACACATGCGCGGTGCGCGGAGGATCGGGCTAGCCGGAGGAGGAGGAGGAGGAGGAGGGAGGGGAAGAGCTAAGAGGAGGAGGAGGAGGAGGAGGAGAAGAGGGGAGGGGGGGGGGGGGGGGGAGGAGGAGAAGAGGGGGGGGGGGGCAGGCTGGATTTCCGTAATTTTGAGAAGATTTTTTTTTGGTAATTTTTTATTCGGCCCCAGCTGATGTTTGAGCCAGCATGTCGCGGAGGAAACAGGCGAAGCCGCAGCATTTCCAATCCGACCCCGAGCTGGCCTCGCAAGCTCCGCGCAACGGTGAGGGGGCTCGGATCGGGGAGGGGAGGGGGTGGCCGGGGTGGGGGGGGTCTCTCTCTCTCTCTTCGGGGGAGGAGGCCAGAGACACAGAGAGAGGGGGGGGAAAACTGTCTGGTTACCTGGGGGTATTTTTTGGGGGGTGGGCTGGATGGGGGGGTCCCTGCCCAAGACATTGTGTGTGTCCCCCCCCCACCCTCCCCGAGGATCTCTTGGTGGGCGATCTGCCTTACTTCCCAGAAGCCTGCCTCAAGCTTTCCACCCCCTCCCACTCTTCGATTGCCCCCTCCCCAAATAACTATTCGCTCTGAATTTGCCCCAAAGAAACGCAAAGAAACTTACCTACCTTGGGAAAGGGGGGGGGGCTTAGGAGAAGGATGGAAAGGATGGGGAGGGGGCAGGGGGAAAAAAGGGAGTGGGGACGCTTTTTTTCCCCGGGGTGGGTGGGTGAGAAAGTGAAAGAGACCCTCACGAAGTTGGTCCACCGGGGAGGTTGGGTGGCTTCTTCCTCGCGGGGTCGTTTCCCGGCTAGGTTGGCTCGTTTCTGGGTTCTTCCTCTCTCCTCTCTCTCTCTCTCTCTCTTTCTTTCTTTGCCCCACTCCCGCTCCCTCTCTCTTCCCACTCCCCCACCCCAGCCTTGCTCTGACTGGATCCTTTTTGGCCGATCTGCCAAGCCGAGAACCGGATCTCTCACAGTTTACCCACGCTGCTTCCCCCCTTCAACACACACGGACCTACCACCACGCGGACTTAGGAACTCGAAAGTCGAGCTTGGGGTGGGGGGTGGGGGGTGGGAGAAAAGAGGCCCTTAGGGAAAAGGCGCTGCAGGACCCACATTGGGGGGGGGGGCTGGTCCTCTGAACCCACCCCCCGCTCATCATCACTCTCAGGAGTCTTTCTTTCTTTCTTTCTTTCTTTCTTTCTTTCTTTCTTTCTTTCT
>WNWU01000065.1:1259458-1295181 GCA_012654045.1 Ptyas mucosa | reverse complement strand
CTTTCTTTCTTTCTTTCTTTCTTTCTTTCTTTCTTTCTTTCTTTCTCCTGCTTCTCTTTAGGGCCTTGGCAGGATCTTCAGTTTGTTAGCCATATCCCTCCCCCTTATAGTTTAATGTCTCGATCCAGGTTTGCTATGAAGAAAAAAGTAATTTTATCTCTCCAGGCTTTTCCTGTTCAGTGATGTGCTGGAGGAAAGGGAAAAAAAAACAGTTTTAATCAAAACACGTTGATATGGAGGAAAGTGACAATTCAGTTTTCTTAGTTGCTGACTTGTTTCAGTTAAATAATGCGACCTTCCTCCTTCCTTCCTTCCTTCCTTCCTTCCTTCCTTCCTTCCTTCCTTCCCTCCCTCCCTCCCTCCCTCCCTCCCTCTCGAAAAAGCAGTGAGTTGCAGAAATGTTTTCCTCCTTTTCTTCTTCTCCCAATAACTACTGCCAGCAGTACATCTAGGTTACTACTGCCTTACATAGTTCTACGAAGTTGCCTGGAGGCAATGCTTTGTAATAGTGTTAACAGGATTGTAATAATAGTATACACTGGACGAACTTTAGTGAACGCCATCTGTCAGGGCAATTCGCCTTTGCATTTGATCTATTTTTCAGGAACATGCATTTTTTGGAAACTGTGTGTAGCCTACAGTCAGAGTATCAAAGTGAGATTAGGTGTGGGGTAATTAAAAGCAAACCTCGATGGCTCTAAAAAGGAAAAAAAAAGCCCCAATATATTATTTATTACAAGCAGAACGGTCTTTTCATTTGATGATGTGGGGTTTTGTTCCCAGTCTCCGTTTTGCGAATCAGGTGTTTGAAAGTTTTTTGGCCTGCATGGTTTTCTTCTCGAGTCTTTCTGCTAGTTTGAATTAAATGTCACCGCTCAGTTGAACTATAATGACAGTTTGATCTGATCTTTTTCTCCCTGTTTCCCCCCCCCCCACCTCTTCTTTAATAACTCCTTTGGGGAGGGTAGAGGAGAAGCAAACATTTGCAATTTTAAAGTATATTCAACAAGTTATACCTTGCCAATGGGAATACAGAATTCTGCTATGTTCCTTTTTTTTTAAATAATAATAATAATAATAATAATAATAATAAGGTTATTATTTCATAATTACTTTCCTGGGAGGAAACCCCCATTAGAACTTACTACTGAGCCAAAATATGCAGACTCATAGAGTAATTCTGCAACTTATTGGGATTCCAGCTTCCTTTTGAGCTGTGCTTTTTTTCTTTTTTCCCCCTGCAGTTTCTTAAAAGTGCGTGCTACAAAAATATGTTTCCTTGCAGAATTATTCTACCAGCCTTGGGAGAAAGCACACCTAAATGAAAGAGTGTAAGATGTAACAAATTCCCTCTCTCGCTCTAAGGCAAAATATTAAAAATGGTTATGATTTCATATTTTAATACCTCCTGGTTTTATCTGTGCCAGTCCTGCCCAAGTTACAATTCTGCTTTCAGTGTGAGCTTTGTAATCAATTTATTTATTTATTTATTTAAAAAAAGGCTTTGTTATGGTTCTTGTTATGCTTAGATATTCTTCCAAAGATGGCTTTTGCAATTAGTTGATGTTTTCCATTCTTCAATCAGAGACTTTGAAAGCAACTTGGCTTGATAGAGCAAGATTAACTTTGTTTAATGGCCCTTTGTGCTTCTACCTAGAGGTAAATAATTTTTAAACGGCTGGGCTTTTTTTTTTTTAAATGTTTTTCAATGGGAAAAACTTGTCTCCGTTTCAATTAAAAAGTTCTGTGTGGGGAAAAAAAATGTACTTTTTTCACACACAAAAAGCATCCTAACATCCCTTATTGTTCGGTGGGGTTGTCCTCTGCAAACTTCATTTAATTTTCGGGTGATTATCTCAAAGGGGGCTGTTTCACAAACAGATCTTCTTTCTCTCACTTCCCTCCCTGGTTCCTTCAACCCACCCCCACCCCACCTTCCACCATATTTACACTTCTGGTTGTTTTGTTCGATAAGTTCCTTCCAAAAAGGGAAAAAAGTGTCCGGTACATGTAGGGAAAAAAAAAAGGTTGGTGTTTTTATCAGAGCAGCAAATCCGGCCGACCAAAGAAGGAGAAAAGGAAGAAGCAAATGGGAATTTGGGGAGGGGGAGGGATGGTGGGATTTAAAAAGGGAAGAGAAAGAAAGAAAGAAAGAAAGAAAGAGAGAAAGAAAGAGAGAAAGAAAGAGAGAAAGAAAGAAAGAAAAAGAAAACAAGGCGAAAAAGTGTCGGTCAAGAAAATCAGTCTAGAGGGATAGGTCAAGCTTGACTTTTTCTGCAGGTCTTCTCCTAAGCTCTGGAAGCTTTGGTAGAAACCACCGCTTGGATTCTGGAACTGGGCTGGGTTGGGGGAAAGGCGGGGTGGGGGGCGGGGGACTCGCCAAGGCAAACCCGACCTACTGGAGCTAGGGAGAAGTGAAGAGTTCAGATGTTTTAACCTTTGTCAGCTTCCTTCCCAGCCAAAGGTGACAAAGTTCAGATCACAATGAGCGCTTCAATCTCTCAGCTGGTGACCTCCAAATAGACTTTTGCCAGTCACTTAGCAGGAAGTAGGTAGTTGATTTTTAGCTTCGCCTTATCAGCTCCCGCTTCTTTGACTAACTCTTATTCCCTTGTTACGCCTCTGGATACCGGACCCCCAAAGAGAAGATTGACAGGCGATTGTAGAAAGCTCCATGGTTCGGTTTTTTTTGTTGTGTGGTTTGTTTGGTTTTTTTTGCACCTTTCCGCCACCATCAGATGAGCTGGATCTGGTTTCTTGCTCCTTTGCCAATGTTTACGGAGCTGAAGTTGAGATATTAGGTCGATCTACCGGCCCTCCTCTCACCCCGATTTATTTTGGGCCTGCCACGGTGAAACTCTTCTCGACTTTGAAAAGGGGGGGGGGGAGAGAGAGAGAGAGAAAGAGAGAGAAACTGTTGCAAGTGAACCCCACCTAGTGTTCATTTTTCTCCCCTTCCTTCTGAAGAATGAATTCATTCTTTCTCGGGTTTTTTTTTTAGAAAAATAATGGCTGGCCTGGTCTGTTATTTCGTTTTGCAACCGAAATGCATTTGTTATTATTTCTGTTAATGGGCCATAGTCTTAGCGTATTCAATCTCCACTGGAACCAACTTTTTCTGAGCGGGTTTAAAACAGAATACATATATAATTTTATATATATATATATATAGAGAGAGAGAGAGAGGGAGGGAGGGAGAGAGAGAGAGAGAGCACACAGGAGTTGGGACATGGATATGTATGTATGTATGTATGTATGTACTGTATATATGTACTGTATGTATAAAATCCATGCCCCAATTCCTGTCCCTAGTTTTAATGCAAACAATGACAGGAGCATATCGAAACTTAGGAAAAGTCTCTTTAATAATGTCTTTTTGGAAGTACCTTCGACCGCGTTGAAATCTGATTTCATTTCAAGCAGAGAAGTGCAAGTGGGAATTGTGAAGATTCAATCTGAAGGGACGTTGGTGTACGTTAGAGAAGAGGGGTGCCTGGCCTAAACCTTAACCTCATTTTCTCTTCGGGTGAATATTAAAAAAAAAAATCTATTCTCAGTCCTGTGGAGGAATGAACTTCAAAGGATGTTATTCAGGAAGCTTGGAAAGTTTTAAGGACCTGCCTCAAGACACCTTGATGGAGGCGTTTATTATTCCTTTTTCCAAAATGGTGCAAGATAATTTTATATTTGCGTTTCTGTGGTCGGGCCCTGTGTCTCCAAAATCGTGCAGAATCCCTCGTTTCCAAGAGAGCCATCCCGAAATAGTGTTTTGAGTTGGCGGCAGAATTTCTCGCCCTTTTTAAGAGAGACCAACAGATTTGGAAAATCCTGCAGCTGACTTTGGGAGTGGGGGCCTTTGCCCAGCATAAAGTTTCTTGGGATAAATTTGCAGGGTTTGGGGTTTTTTAAAGAGAACAGGTTGGTAGTTTTACCTTTCTTATTATTTTGTTTGGGTTGGATGGACGGCTCGCTGCATTTTCTGTTTCAAATCTGCGGATTGAAAATTCATTTCGACTTTTCGTAAGAGACAGGAGAACTTTGAAATCTCACTTGTCAGGTGATGAGGCTCCATTGTTTGGGATAACTATGTCTCCAGTTGCTAAGATTTAAAAAAAAAAAAAGATCTTTTCCCCCTCTTAGAATGGCTTTTTTTAAAAAAGGCAGGAGGAGGAGGGAAAGGGGGGGAGAGGGTGAGGAAGAGAGAGAGAGAGGGAGAGAGACTTTAAGCTATAATGCATTACTCCATTCTCAAGGCCCTAAACCACCTTCTATGCAAATTGCACCCAAGAAGCATCTGTAAACTTTAAAAGTTGTTTTTGAAGGAGGGCTGAAGCTGGTGAGAACGCTTCCTGGTTTCTATCAAAACTAGAAGTGTGGCTGGATGTTATTAAAAAATGTGTCTTCGTATCTTTTTTTTTAAATTTATTTTGAACATTGGGAAATGAAAAGTGTGAGATTTAATTTGGGGAAAACGAAGTCCTCTCGGGTGTTCTCTTGGGGGAAAATTTTTGCAGGAATTTTTTAAAAAAGAAAAGAAAACTTGGTTGTTTTTTTGGTTTTTTTTTTTTTTTACAAAATATATGCACTGTTTTTTCCTAAAAACAATAGCCTTCCCTTTTCCAAAATAAATGAAATGGCTATGTTAATATGCCTAATGTTAGCCTGTGGGTCATAGTTCTTGACTATTAGAGAAAGCGTGGACAATTCTAGAAAAAACTGGACGCGTTCTCTGTTTGATATTTGAGCCTTTTTTTACTTGCTTTCTAGTAAAGGAGAGAAAAAGGTAGGTAGGTTAAAATATAGAACAGAGTCTTTTTGCAAATTAGGCAGATAAGGCAGCCTTGTAAAGGTGAAGAGGAGGGTTTAAGACGCATTTTGATTTTTTTTTAGCACAGGCGTGCTATAGATTGGAAGCAAATCCATTGTTCTGCGTATAATTCATCAGTTGCTTTTTCTGATTTTCCTCACTAGTTATTTATTTTCTGAATCTGTCATTATTTGTCTAAGCACAGCTGACCAAGCAAAACCATGTTTTAAAGTGGGCTTTATGTTTTGATAAATGTGATCTGGTTGAAAAAGTATTTTTCGACTGAATGCCGAGCTTAATAGAACATGCTGACATAATAGTTTTAATGCATTTTGTTCAAAATGTGTGAATAAACAGAATGGCTTTTGTTCCTTCATAATTGGCTGGAAAAGTAGAGGGAAGCCTCAACCATTAGATATGGAAATGGGAGAAGAGAAAAGGAGAAAAAAAAATGTTTTTCACCTAACAGAATTCAGATTCAGCTCCTCTGGTTTTTGAAAGGAGCATCTGAAGGGGATACAGCATTTAAGATTAGTTGTCAAAATACAGTGCTTTAAACTGAGTGCGTGTTGTATTGTGCATTCACACGCATGTACACACAAGCATACGTTGGGTCAGGCAATAAAATAAGCCCAACAGCATATTCAAATGGTTGCCTTTAATATTTGACGTCTTCTTGCCAAAAGTCCTAAAATTCTAATCACGTCTGTCTGCTAAGAGACCAAACGATCAAATGTCCCCTAACGTTAAATAGATTCCTAGTTACTAACTTCAGTACAAAAACCTTCCCCCCCCCCAACCACTCCCCTGTTTTCAAACTCCAGAGACAGGGTAACTTAAAACAAAAGTGTCCATCTGGCACCAATGTCACAAACTATATGGCATTTAAAAGAAAACAGAATCGATGCAATTTTCTTTCTTTTCTTACATTCTTTCTTTCTTTCTTTCTTTCTTTTTTTTTTGATAAGCCCAAGGACTGTTTTGAACTTGGGTTTGGTTTTAACTTGTAAAAAAGAAAAGGGGGAAATTGTATATTCTCTCCCTTTTTTTGTCTTCTCCATCCTCAGAACTTTTTAATGTGTCCCCCCCCCACCTCCTCCCTTCAAAGATTTAATTTGGAAGTCATGGAAACTACCTATTATCTGATTTTAGTGTCGTAGGAGAACAGGGAGGGAGGTAATCCTTGAATTAAATGGGCTTCCCCCCACCCTCTCCTGTCTTTCTAAGTTGACCACACACAATCCCTACAAGGGAATTTTTTGTCCTCATGCTGGGGGAACAATAGGGAACTATCCTTCTTTTGAATAAGATCAGCGAGTTTGAAGGCACAGGAAGAATTTTCCTTTCTTTTTTCTGTTTGGAGGAAGGAGGGATAACGTTTAATTTACAAATGGATCTTGGCGATAAGAAAAAAAAGCAGCAACTGGTTGATAACAAACCTCCAATGAAAGGGGCTTTTCCCCCGCTACCCACCCCCCACCCCTAATGAAAGGTTCAGAGCTATCGCTTAAACCATCGGGAGAAGAGTTAAAAAGCAAAAAGAGTTTTGATAGGGTCACCCGACAAGGAAGAAGATTGCATGGCATTATCAACCTGCACCATCCAAATTGATTTCTTATTGTATGGCAACATTTTTCTCTTTAGCGGCTCATCTTCGCCCTTTCTTTTAACCCGTTTGCTGCTCTTCACCCCCCCTCCTCCTTCCTTCTCTTAAACAAAAACTGTAATATTTTTTAATGCTGTTTTTTTATAGATAAGGTTATATAAGCTAAGCTAATCTGCGTGGTAGTAAAATGACAGGGACTTTATGGACTTTATGGCCGCTGGTGTCTATTTTCAGTGGGACTACCCTACATTTTTACCATGGTGATAGGTGAGGTTAGAAGGCGCATGTTTGTTTGTTTTTTACAAAAAAAATAAATAAAATGGCATTGGAAGCAGTGAATCTTTATCGATTAGGAAGGAACTGGTTTGCAAGCGATGCAGTGATTTGGTAGGTCGTCCGTAGTTCTTAGAAGTTGAGGAGGGCTTGTTTGGAGAAAGGCCTTTTTGTAAGCTAAAGCTAACCAAATGTTTAGGCACCTGTGGAGCCCAGGCCAAATGTGTTTATCAGGGGGAAAAAAATTGCATTGCATAGAAGTCTGTTTTGGGGCTTTGCAGGGAGCAACAATACAGTTCAAAGAGCACTGCTGGTCTTCAGCTAAGTGTCATGAGAAAGATTAAGCAACAAATGCTTGATTGTGAAAACAGATATTATTCTTTTTACTCTGTCTCTGTCTCTCTCGGTTTCTCTCTCTCTCTCTCCCTATTCCATAAAGCCCCTAGAAATAACAGAACGAACAAATGGAAAACAAGAGGTTTGCCGGAAAAGAAACAGTCAGCTTCTGTCTTCCTGAAGAGCTCAAAAGATTGTTTTGTTGTTGTGGCCAACCTGAAGCTCTGGTGACACGTGGTGACTCTTTTTTCTCCTCTTCAGTTCCCCATCCCAACCTGTTCACTTTTGTCCATAACTGATGGAGACCTTGAAGGACCACAGATTAGTTTCAGGGATAGATAGGGTGACGGTCCAAGAGATTTTTTTTTGAAGCAGCCAAAGATGAACAAGGTTGAAGGAGACTTAAGAAAGTCAAATGAGTCAACAGATGGTTAGTTTCCCATTTGATGGATTACTAGGTGATAAATGGAACAAAACAGACAGAACCATCGGTTTCTTGCTATGGAGTTTTGATTATGCCCCATGTCTTCAATTCATGCTATTTTATATTACTATGGATTATTTGAAAGACCCATAATCTTGAACACGAGTGTCGATTTGAAGATCTACTTGTACAGTCTTAAAACTCAGCTATGGACAATGTTTGTGACGTTATTTTTGTTCTCGCCCCACTTTATGTGCATCTGGCGGTCCAAACCTGATTTTCTTCTGGGCCACTAAGATGTCTTTTTAAAAAAGAAAGGGAAACTGTAAAGTCTACAGGTTTACTTGCTAACTTTTAGCAAGTCATGTCATCCAAAGGCTAGGTGTGGCTTAAGGGGAGAAGATGATTTCCTAGATGAAAATTTGAGATAAGGTACATAAATATCTTAATCTGACTTCATCAGATTCCTGAAATGTTCCCTTTTTCTGTCTTATCATTTCATGTAGAGTAGCTTAAAGAGATTATGTTGTGTTTGTCACAACGAAAACTGATACCTGATGTCCAACATAAGCATTGGAACATTATCTTTTAGATTTCACATTGTGACACGGTACATTTGCCACCCAGTAAGTGCTCGAAAGATTTAAAATCTCTATTCCCGCAGAACTGGGATTGTATGTGCAAACATATATGGAATTGTAATTTATTCCTAGTTGTATTCCAACTGTATCTCAATTACTAGTTAAAAGACCTCAAAAGCTCCATGTTCTATTTTTTGGTGCTTATGTTTTTGAAATCAGCGGAAGAAGTCAGGTGTGCCTTTGTAGAAAAATTATAATAATTATCTTATCTTATGTTGTTGTGCTGAATAGAATTGGTTGAGCATGTTACGTGGGCATAATGTTGACCTGTACTGGTCATGAGCACAGCATCATTTTTGTTCTGAACTCCTTTTCCTGTCACAAAATTGAATGTTTAAGGATCATCTTAGTAAGGTACAAGCCATCGTATCCTATAGATTCACACTAGCAACTTTTTTTTTAATTAAAAAAAGGCAATGGCAGACTAGGGCACCTTTAAGTGACATGGAAAGAAAATATTATAACTCTGTACCTGTCCCTTGTTAAAAAGGAAAACCTTTACAAAAATGGAGGGCACGAGACTTGACTTTAAATAACAACACATTAATTCAGTTCAGCAGTTCGAATCCCTAGTGCTGCGTAATGGGGTGAGCTCCCGTTCCTTGGCCCAGCTTCTGCCAACCTAGCAGTTCGAAAGCATGTAAAAAATGCAAGTAGAAAAATAGGGACCACCTTTGGTGGGAAGGTAACAGCATTCCGTGAGCCTTTGGTGTTGAGTCATGCCGGCCACATGACCATGGAGATGTCTTCGGACAGTGCTGGTCCTTTGGCTTTGAAACGGAGATGAGCACCGCCCCCTAGAGTCAGGAATGACTAGCACATATGTGCGAGGGGAACCTTTACCTTTACCGTTAGGCTGACTGGCCAAGAGATATTTGAATAGCCAAAGATGAACCAGCTTGAAGGGAACTTCAGACTCCAATGGGTTGGTTGAGTTGACATGGTTGAGTTTCCAATATGGTGTTTTTTTTTCCAAAAAAGGAGAACCAAAGGGATTTTTCCACAGGGAGAGCTCTTTAGGAATGGGATTAACACAATGTCCCTCTGTCTGGCTTCTTTTATCTTTGTAACCTATTTATGTTTCTGTACAATTGTTAATTTTGCTTCTTTTCTCTCTCTCTCTCCCTCCCTCTCTCTCTCTCTCTCTCTCTCTCTCTCTCTTTCTCTTTTTTTCCACCCTTGCCTTGGGTCTATAGGAGACACACAGAAAGGTCAACCCAACCGGACCCCCAAGACAAAGGATGCCCATGTCTGTGGCAGATGTTGCGCCGAGTTCTTTGAACTACCGGACCTGCTACAACACAAGAAGACCTGTACTAAAAATCAACTGGTTTTAATTGTGAATGAAAACTCTGTATCTCCTTCGGAAGCCTTCCCTCCTAGCCCTCCTAAAGATAATCCCGATGAACAGAAGAACAACACAGATAATAACGTGGGTCAAGTTGAATGCAGCGACATTCCTGAGCAAGACGACAAACTTGACAAGGAAGAAATCATGGATACAGAGTCTTCTTCCAGTGTTAGCAAAAGCACTAGCAGTACTTCCCAGACCGTCAACAGTACTATTGCAAGCAGTAACTGCTCCACCAAGGGTACCTCAGCTCTTACAACCTCTCTACCTCAACTGGGAGATCTGACCATGCTGGGCAATTTCTCCGTGATCAACAGCAACGTCATCATCGAGAACCTTCAGAGCACGAAAGTAGCGGTGGCCCAGTTCTCTCAGGAAGCGCGCTGCAATGGCACCTCAACCCACAAGTTGGCCGTCCCTGCCCTCA
Organism: Ptyas mucosa; assembly: GCA_012654045.1. Classification (NCBI taxonomy): domain Eukaryota; kingdom Metazoa; phylum Chordata; class Lepidosauria; order Squamata; family Colubridae; genus Ptyas; species Ptyas mucosa. The sequence goes on along the minus strand of WNWU01000065.1, from coordinate 1,285,316 downwards.
TGGAGCAACTACTGGCTTTGCAACAGCAACAGATCCATCAGCTGCAACTGATTGAACAAATTCGCCACCAAATATTACTGCTGGCTTCCCAGAACGCAGACTTGCCAACAACGTCTCCGAACCCGTCGCAGAGTACAGTACGAGCATCAGCCAACCCCTTGTCGACATTAAGTTCCCATTTATCCCAACAGCTGGCTGCAGCAGCCGGATTGGCACAAAGCCTCGCTAGCCAGTCTGCCAGCATTAGTGGTGTAAAACTTCTGTCTCCTCTACAGCTACCTCAGAGCAATTCTGGCAACACTACGATTCCATCCAGTAGCGGCTTATCTCCGAGTATTAGCCTAGCTACCGCAGCGATTACAACGTCATCTTCCGACAAAGTGACTATGAACACTGGAGGTCCACCGCTTGGCAACCCGGCAGGGACCGTGTCGTCATCGCCAGCTTTTGCAATAAGCAGTTTATTAAGCCCTGTATCAAATCCTCTTCTACCTCAGCCCACTCCTAGTAACTCTGTGTTCCCCAATCCTTTATCCAATCTCGGAACAACCGCAGAGGACTTAAACCCGTTGTCTGCTTTGGCCCAGCAGAGGAAAAACAAGCCGCCCAATCTAGCCGCTTTCGAAACGAAAAGTAATTCGGATGAAGCCTTCTTCAAGCATAAGTGCAGGTTCTGCGCGAAGGTTTTTGGGAGCGACAGTGCCTTGCAGATCCATTTACGTTCTCATACTGGGGAGAGGCCCTTCAAATGCAACATCTGTGGGAACCGGTTTTCCACCAAGGGGAATTTAAAAGTCCACTTCCAACGGCATAAAGAAAAATACCCTCACATACAAATGAACCCGTATCCGGTGCCAGAGCATTTAGACAACATTCCCACAAGTACGGGGATCCCGTATGGGATGTCCATACCACCAGAGAAACCAGTCACCAGTTGGTTGGACAACAAGCCAGTGTTATCCACTTTGACCCCATCTGTTGGCCTGCCGCTTCCACCCACAATTCCAAGCTTGACACCTTTTATCAAAACGGAGGAGCCTCAGCCCATTCCTATCAGTCACCCTTCATCTAGTCCTCCATCTTCTGTCAAAAGTGACTCTGGCTCCATTGATCCGACAGGGAAGAACTCGAATGGGCATCTGGCGGAAGGGGAAATGGGTGCTTTGCTGTCCTCCGGCGACAAACCAGTAACCTCCCCAGCAGCAGAATCGGATTCCGGCAACGTGGTTTCTTTTACCAGTCCGCTGATGCCTCTCATGTCCGACCAGTTTAAGGCGAAGTTTCCATTTGGAGGGCTGCTGGATGGAACGCCAGCCTCGGAGACCTCAAAACTACAGCAACTTGTAGAGAACATAGACAAAAAGGCAAGCGATCCAAACGAGTGTCTCATATGCCATCGGGTGCTCAGTTGCCAGAGTGCTCTGAAAATGCACTACCGCACGCACACTGGCGAAAGGCCCTTCAAGTGCAAGATCTGCGGCCGGGCCTTCACTACGAAAGGCAACCTCAAGACCCATTATAGCGTCCATCGTGCCATGCCACCCTTGAGAGTGCAACATTCCTGCCCCATCTGCCAGAAAAAGTTCACCAATGCAGTTGTGTTGCAGCAGCACATCAGGATGCATATGGGGGGCCAGATCCCTAACACACCAGTGACAGAAAACTATCCCGAGTCCATGGAATCTGATACGGGCTCGTTTGATGAAAAGACCTTTGATGATCTGGATACCTTTTCTGATGAGAATATGGAAGACTGTCCCGATAGTAGCGTACCAGATACCCCTAAGTCTGCCGACGCATCTCAAGATAGTTTATCATCCTCCCCGTTGCCACCCGAGATATCAAGTATTGCTGCTTTGGAAAACCAGATGAAGATGATCAATGCAGGGCTGGCTGAACAGCTCCAAGCGAGTTTAAAATCTGTGGAAAATGGATCGGTCGAAGGGGACATGATGACAAACGATTCTTCATCGGTTGGTGGTGATATGGAAAGTCAAAGTGCTGGAAGTCCTGCCATTTCGGAGTCTACCTCTTCCATGCAGGCCTTATCCCCATCCAACAGCACAACAGATTTCTACAAATCACCGGGCATCGAAGACAAACCGCTACGGACTTTACCGAACGACTTTGCCAACGGTTGGCCGGTCGCCTTTGCCAACGGCGGCGCTTTGGACTTGACCTCGGGCAACCCAGAAAAAATGGTGAAGGAAGAGCCGCTGGGCATGTTGTTTCCTTTCCGCGACAGAGGCAAGCTTAAGAACACGGCGTGCGATATTTGCGGCAAAACGTTTGCTTGTCAGAGTGCCTTGGACATTCACTACAGAAGTCATACCAAAGAGAGACCGTTTATTTGCACAGTCTGCAATCGTGGCTTTTCCACAAAGGGTAATTTGAAGCAGCACATGTTGACACATCAGATGCGAGATCTACCATCACAGCTCTTTGAACCCAACTCCAACCTTGGCCCAGCTCAGAACTCTTCCTCCTCCGTCGTACCTGCAAACTCTCTCTCGTCCCTTATAAAGGCCGAGGTCAACGGTTTTGTACATGGCTCTCCTCAGGACCACAAAGAGACACTGCCCAGCTTGCTTCCTTCAGGACCTCTGCTGCCTTCGGCGACATCACCGGTCTTACTTCCAACTCTGCCTCGGAGGACACCCAAGCAGCACTTCTGCAACGCGTGTGGAAAGACCTTCTCGTCTTCCAGTGCTTTGCAGATCCACGAAAGGACTCACACAGGGGAGAAACCTTTTGCCTGCACAATTTGTGGAAGAGCTTTCACCACCAAGGGCAACCTTAAGGTACTCTCCCTCCCTCCATCTTACAACACTCTGTTGTTGTTGTTGTTTTCCCCTTTAGCTGACCACTTGTGTCCCATCGTCCCAACAGGATCCACATTTTGCACCAAGCCATAATGGGATTGATTTGATGTTCGGCTTCCCTTCTTGGGTGGATCTAGCCCCCACTGCCTTTTGCAAATCGTGGTGTTATGGCTCGGTGTGCGGTGTGGACCTGCGGGAACCCTGGGTGAGCAAACCATGTCTTAGCATGATGCGTTCACTGGGCCACCATGAGTGGTTTGCGGGATCTGGGCTGTTGATTTCACTTGGCGATTTTTGCATGATAAGTAAGACTTCGGTACAGGTAGTCCTTGACTTACAACATTTCATTTAGTGACCGTTCGAAGTTACAACAGCACTGAAAAAGTGCCTTATGACCATTTTTCACACTTAACAACCGACTTCCCCATGTTCACGTCATCAAAATTCAGATGTTTGGTAGCTGACTCATATTTATGACCGTTGCAGTGCCCCCCCCCCCGCCCCGGGTTACGTTATCTCCTTTGGACAAGCAAAATCAATGTGGAAGCCAGGTTTATTTATTTATTGGTTCGATTTATATGCCGCCCTTCTCCGGAGACTCAGGGCAGCTTACAATGGGTTAAGCAATAGCCTTCATACTTTTGTATTCACTCAACAACCCTGTTACTCGCTTAGCAACTACAGGGATTCATTTAACGGCCGTAGCGAGAAAGGTCTTAAAATGGGGCAAATCTCACTTCGCAGGTGTTTCGCTTAGCAACAGAAATTTTGGGCTCCGTTGTGGTCGTAAGTCAAGGACTGCCTGTATAACCAGTAGGGTTTTTGTGTGGCTTGTGAATAGCTGTATCCATGCGTTCTGAAACCATGGTCCAAGTGGAGAAGCGATGGCAGGTTTTGATGGGCATATATCTTCCATGCTTTTTTTTCCTTTTATCAAGTGATAAAATTGCAGCCAGAAATCGTACTTAGCACATAACCCTTAGATTACCAATCCTGGGATAAGCGTCTAATGTTTAAGAAAAAAAATAATAGAGGAACAGGTTCTTCTCTTAGGTATGAATAGATTAAAGGATTTACAGGTAGAGTTTGGGTTACGACCGTTTTCCCCCATCACGTTCAAAACTCGCGAGTTTCGAATAATAGTAATTCAAAATCATTCCGTCATAATTTTGAAAGCTTTTTTTGGTAGCAGTTGTTAAGTGAATCCACAGTCGTTAAGCGAGCCTCTGGTTTACGACAGGTGGGGTTTTTGCTGCAAACTGGAAGTAAATACCAGTTTTACCATAACCCCTGTTCCCCCCCCCCCCATAGGTCCATGAGAACTTCAAACAGTCACTAAGTGACTGGACGTAAATAAAAACTACTTTATCAGATGTTTGTGTGTCTGGGTACATGTGAACATACATGTGTTTGCTATCCTTGTGGCAATACAATCCAAAAATGACATGGGTTTGTTTTTGGATTTTTAGAAAAGTTACAGGAGGAGAAGGATTAAGATATTTGTAAGTGTTGATGGACCGGGGTTTGATTGGTTTTCTCTCCATCCTTTTCTTTTGATCCTCCCGCATAATTTTCCCGATGGTGACTTCTTTTGTAACTCCTTCCTTATACCTTTCATCCCTATTTTATTTATTTTTTTAAATCCTTTTCGAAATTCTCACCCGAACTTGCCTAGGTGTTAAACAGTTAAACAATTTGGGAAACCCAAATTGTGCTTCACAAGATAGAAATTCCAAAATTTAGAGGTCCCTGTGAAATGCAGCTTCTAACCAAATGAGAAATTGGTTCTTTTTGTTATTCTTATTACTATTGGTATTGGGCTGGGGCAAAGTTTTTACCAACTCTTTTAAGAGTTCTCGATTTGATCACGGACTCCCGTATAATTTGAAAGGGCTGGTAAAGAAACTTTTAAATGGATTTTTCTTCTCCTGCCCATCCCATTGCTTGGCTGAGTATTCCTCCAAAAATGGTCGCAAAAAATATGAAATTAAAACATACCAGTGCCAGGGTTGTTTAAACCGGGGGTGAAATCCAGCAGGTTCTGACAGGTTCTGGAGAACTGGTAGCGGAAATTTTGAGTAGTTCAGAGAACTGGCAAATACCATCTCTGGCTGGCCCCAGAGTGAGGTGGGAGTGGAGGTTTTGCAATGTCTTTCCCCCAGGAGTAGGGAAGGAATGGGGATTTTGCAGTATCCTTCCCCTGGAGAGGGGAGGGAATGGGGATTTTGCAGTATCCTTCCCCTGGAGTGGGGTGGGAATGGGGATTTTGCAATATCCTTCCCCCAGGAGTGGGGAGGGAATGGGGATTTTGCAGTATCCTTCCCCCAGGAGTGGGGTGAGAATGGAGATTTTGCAGTATCCTTCCCCCAGGAGTGGGGAGGGAATGGGGATTTTTTGGTATCCTTCCCCTGCCACGCCCACCAAGCCACGCCCACCGAACCGGTAGTAAAAAAATTTGGATTTCACCACTGGTTTAAACACTGTTACGACTGCCACTTTGAATTTGTTCGGACCCCTGGCCTCCACGTATGTGAAATGAGCAGCATATAAAGAAATACAGTTAGTCCCCGACTTACAACAGTTTGTTTAGTGACCATTCGAAAATTCGGATGCTGGACGACCAGTTCATATTTGTGACCCAAGGTCATGTGGTCACTTTTTTTTTTGCGTCCTTCTGACAAGCAAATTTAATGGGGAAGCAAGGTCATAAAATGAGGCAGAACTCACCTAATCACTGTCTCGCTTAACAACGGGCGTTTTGGGCTCCATTGTGGTCGTAAGTCGAGGACTACCTGTATTTCAATCGTTGAAATCTTGACCCTTCTTCTAAATTGGATTCTGGCCTCATTCATGTATTCATTCATGGCCCCTTTTTAAAAAAAAATTGATTTATATGCCGCCCTTCTCCAGAGACTCAGGGCGGCTTACAATGCGCTAAGCAATAGCCTTCATACTTTTGTATATTTATACAAAGTCAGCTTATTGCCTCCACAAACTGGGTCCTCAATTTACCTACCTTAGAAAGGATGGAAGGCTGAGTCAACCTTGAGCCTTGGTGAGATTCGAACCTGCAATAATTGCAGGCAACTGTGTTAATAACAGGTGCTTTAGACCACTGTACTATCCAAGGCTCTTCAAGGTCATCTCAGGTCATTTTTCTCTCCAAATGAAACTAACTCAAGGTAGTAATACTTTTGAAATTTACTTGAGTAAGTCCTGCTCAATCATGGATCAAATCCCAAACTTGTGTTGTTGTTTTTTTTTAGCAAAGTCATTGTGTGGTGTGTATCTTCGGATCCACTGTACATCTACTTGAGATAGGAAAACAAGACTTGTGATGATAAGAGACTCACCCAGTCAAAGGCAGAGATAAGACGCCTGCTATCCTGTTGCTTTGAGCTAGAGTTTCCTCAAAAAGAGCTAGACTTCACAAGTCTACTTGTTGATGAATAGAGTAGAGTAGAATAAGAAAAGGACAGGACAGGACAGAATAGCAGAATTGGAAGGGACTTTGGAGGTCTTCTAGTCCAACTCCCTGCTCAGGCAGGAAACCCTGGCCTATACCATTTCAGAGAAATGGTTGTCCGATCTCTTCTTAAAAACAACCAGTGTTGGAGCTTTCACAACTTCTGGAGGCAAGTTGTTCCACTGATTCATTGTTTTCACTGTCAGGTGAAGTTGATAGGTAATGTTCTTTATTCCCACCTTAGACCAAAGATGGTTATCCAGATGTTGCTCAATTGCCCCCTCCCAGCTGTTGTAGGACAGCCAATAGTGAAGAACACTTTGAGTTGTAAATCCTCAACATCTGGAGGAATAACTTCCTCATGTTGGAGGCTAAACCATATGGTGAATGGCTGAGGGAGAGAGAGATGTCTAGTTCGTCAAAGAGAAGACTTGGCTATCTCCCAGTCCTTGAGAGACTGTCAAAGAGACATCTCTAAAGCACCTCAGGGCAGGGCAAGGAGTAATGGGTGGAAGCTTGTTAAAGAGACATCCCACCTGGAACTAATTCCTGACAGTGAGAACAATTAATCAATGGAATAGGTTGCCTCTTGGGAGTTGTGCTACTCCATCACTGGAGGCTTTCAAAATAGACTGGACAACTATTTTTCCGGGATGGTATGAGACTCCTGCAATGAGCAGGAGATTGGACTGAGGTCCCTTCCAACCCTGTGATTTTATGTTATACGTTCTATGCTTAGGTTAAGGTCTCCACATTTAAGACTTATGGATGTCAGTTTCCAGTATTCCTCAGCCAACGGACTACAATTCCCAGAATTCCATGCTGGCTGAGGAATTCTGGGAGCTGAAGTCCACAAATCTTTGAATGGCCATATTTGGAGACACCTCCTAGGCTTAGACAACAAAACTCAAGAGAGAAGAGGCTACTGCACTCAAGGCTCCCTTGACCCTACCTCACTGCCGCTGTTAACCCGTGTCTCTTTCAGGTGCACATGGGGACGCACATGTGGAACAGCACCCCTGCCAGGCGAGGCAGACGGCTCTCCGTGGACGGGCCCATGACTTTCCTCGGAAGCAACCCCGTCAAATTTCCAGACATGTTTCCAAAAGATTTGGCCGTGAGGTCGGGAAACGGTGACGCTTCCAGCTTCTGGAATCAATACGCTGCGGCCCTCTCCAACGGTTTGGCCATGAAGACCAACGAGATCTCAGTCATCCAGAACGGGGGGATCGCCCCCGTTCCCGGGAGCCTGGGCAATGGCAGCAGCTCCCCGCTTAGCGGTTTGACCGGCAGCCTGGAGAAATTCCAGGATTCGGAACCTAACGCGCCTCTAGCTGGCCTGGAGAAGATGGCAGGCAGCGAAAACGGGACCAGCTTCCGTCTCACCCGCTTTGTGGAGGACAGCAAAGAGATTGTAACGAGTTAGGACAAAAGGTTGCGGATACTTTTGTGCAGTTTGTTGCAATTGAAAATGGGTTGGGGAGGGGGTTGTGTTGCGGGAATATTTTTTTTTCCTGTTTGTTTTTGTTTGTTTTGGCAAATCCACGACACAGAAACATTAAAGACACATCCTTTTTGTACCCGTTCGACATCTAGAGTTCTAAAAAAAAAAGCAAAAAAAAAAACCAGCTTATTTATTAGTGATCATAACTTTTGTTTTGTTTTGTTTTGTTCGTTTGTTCGTTCATGGCTTTGCAGGGATATGCAAGCGTTAAAAGTTCTGTAAGTTGAAGTAAATACTAATTGACTAGAGTGCTGTAACATTTATGGCAACAGAAGTCTGTTTTGGCCAGGCGGTTCTCTGTTCTGGCTTTTTAATTTATTTCTCTCCTTCCAGTTTTAACCTAAGCCGTTTTTGCTGGTCGTGCGGTTCCTCCAGTCCTTTTCCGCCACGCTTCACTCCTCCCGCGCGGGTAAACACAAACAAACGCACGTACCTGTGCGCGCCCTTCCATCCTGACGGAAACGTTTCTTGGCAAAGAGGTTGCTTTAATTGCACAACCAGCTCGGTGCCCAGGATTGAAAACGGACCACGTTTTAGAAACAAAAAACCCGAAGGACACCCATTCCTTCGCCGCGGGCTCGATTTGATTTTCGTTGGTTTGGTTGGAATTTTTTTTTTTTAACTCGACGATGAATTAAATTGGCTACGATTACGATTAGGTAGATTTCTTTCGTCCAAGTTAGAAACGGTTCCTTATTTTTTTATTTTTTTTAAATTTTTTTTGGTATTGTGCTTTTTTACTGGAGTCGTCTTTAGATGTCCGTTTGTTTCTGTACAGTAAAGAAGCACGAGATGATTAGCGAAAACCCCACAGTGTTGTTTTGCTAGTTCGAAACCCTCTGCCTTGTAGGTATATTATTAAAAAAAAAACAAAAAAAAAGTACTGTTTGTGCTGCTAAGATGATCTCAAACCACACCTTCCATGGACAACTTAAGATGTTCTTGTACATACGGTGAGAAATATCAAGATCATTAAAAAATAATAATAATAATAATAATAATAATGTACATATCTTCTCAGCCAGATCAACGTCTTGACTAAGGGAATAACTGCAGTGTTATTTTGTCTTGGGTACGACAGGAAAACAAAAAACAAAAAACAGAAATACCTTTGGACTGTTATATGCACTTTCTCGGAAAGCCTGAAAAAGAAATAAGTCCAGTTACTTTATCCTTTTAATACTTACTAACAGCGGAGAGAGACTGTAATTTTCTGCCAGTAATCAAATACATTTTTTTTTCCTCCAACAGATGAAAACTGGATTTTGTGTGTCTGTTTTAACGAAGATGGTTTTATTCTAGAATATGCGGGATCACGGCCCATTAGTCGTGCGGGCCAGTTAAAAAAGATGGGAAGGGGAGACATGAAGAAGTGCTGAACAGGAGGTGTGGGGGAACTATAAAGAGTGGAACTACAACTCCTATCAGCCCCAGCAAGCAGGGCACGATGGAAGGAAGAAGCATGGGTATTCAAGTAGCGAATGGAGTCTCGAGGTCTTTCTGTTGGTGCCAAATCCATGCCTTCTTAGTCCTTCTTACGGTTAAAAAATGGAAAATGGCCACTTTCCACAATCACTCCTTGTTTTATCGTTGTCATTTTGTTCAACCTTCTGTTGCTGGGGAAGGGGACACGAAGTGGCCAAGCTCTGGATATTATTGGGGAGGACAATGCCACGTCCAGGGGATGTCTGGAAAAAGGCAACATGGCGGTAGCATGTTGACACACGTGTGTGGAAATAAGGCAGGCTTTACCAGACGTCTCTGCTGTTCTGACATTTTCTGTGGGGTACAGGGCAGTCCCTCGACGTACGACCATAACGGAGCCCAGACTTTGCTGTTGCCAAGTGAGGTGTTTGTTAAGTGAGCTTGGTTTCATTTTACGACTTTTCTTGTCATCGTAAAGTGAATTCCTGCGGTTGTTAAATGAGTCACGCGGCTGTTAAGTGAATATGGCTTCCCCGTGGACTTTGCTTGTCAGAAGGTCACAAAAGGGGATCACGTGACGTGACCCCGGGACACTGCAACCGTCATAAGTATGAACCAGTTGTCAATCATCTGAATTTTGATCAGGGGATGCTGCAACGTTCGTAAGAGTGAAAATTGGTTCTAAGTCACTTTTTTCAGTGCCGTTGTAACTTGGAACGGTCACTAAATGAGTAGTAAGTCGAGGACTGCCTGTACTGAAACGGTGTTTTGCTTTTGTTTTAAATATTTTTTTTAAAAAAAACCTTGGTGACATGAAATCTCAGCCTCAGGCTTAAATGACTACAGGTAGTCCTTGACTTATAACTATTTCTTTAGTGACCGAAGTTACAACGGTATTGAAAAAAGTAACTTAGGCTGTTTTTTACATGACTGTTACAGCATCCCCATCAGAGGTGGGTTTCAGCAGGTTCTGACCAGTTCTGGAGAACCTGTAGCGGACATTTTGAGTAGTTCGGAGAACCGATAGCGGAAATTCTGACTGGCCCCGCCCCCATCTATTCTCTGCCTCCCGAGTTCCAGTTGATTGGGAGGAAATGGGGATTTTGCAGTAACCTTCCCCTGGATTGGGGAGGGAATGGAGATTTTACAATATCCTTCCCCTGCCATGCCCACCAAGCCATGCCACGCCCACAGAACCGGTAGTAAACATTTTTGAAACCTACCACTGATCCCCCTGGTCATGTGATCAAAATTTGGATGCTTGGCGGCTGACTCGTATTTATGACGGTTGTGGTGTCCCCTTTTGCGATCTTCTGACGATCAAAGCCAGCAGGGAAGCTAGATTCCCATTATAGCTAACATTACAACTTTATGCTAATTCAACCACGGTGGTGACCGGCTTAACAACGGGCAAGAAAGGTCATAAAACGGGGCAAAACAACTGCCTAGAAATGTGGGGTTCGATTCTGGTCGTAAGTCGAGAACTACCTGTATTTTACTCTTGGTGATGATATTGATATTCAGCCAGAAGCTTTGGGGATTTCGGGGCTGTGGTTGAAAGATATTTTGAAGTCAGGAGGAAAAAAAAAAGATTGAGTCAGAAGCCAAATATCTGTGGGTCGTTCGTCCTGCTTTAGAATAAAACTTAGACGGAAATCAGTTGTGCTTTTTTCAGTTTGTTAGACTTTATGTTCCACTTTACGCTCAGGAGAAAAAAAGGTGGTAAATTCAGTACTTCTTCTTCCCCTTCCGGCTTCCAAACCACGACCGTAGGTTTGGACATTATTGTCTATAGAAATTATGAAATTTTCAGGGAAGGAAAATTTCCCTTTGCTTTTCATTCCCAATTTTCTTTTTTTCCCGCCCAAAGGAAAACCTGTTGTGGAGAAAAGAGAAAGAAAGCATCTAAGAGATGCTTCCTTTGGAATGCTTGTTATAATGCTTATAACATACAGTATGAAGATTGTAATCTTCAGGATTAAACCAGGATTATTCTGGGTTCCCTCGTAAAGCTCTTGGAAGCCCAGATTTTCTGGAGGAAATTTCCATATGTGGATGTCTTTTCTTTTTCCTAATCTCAGATAGCAACACGATCTTTTGAAATATTTAAAATTTACTTAGACAAGACGATCAATTAGTCTAGTACGTTTTGGGGTTTTTGCTTTGCTGAACTGCCTTGTTGATGACCAAGTCATCTGAGAAGTTTTGAAAGTCCTGTCCCATGCATGGTTTGTAGAGAAGAGTTACCTGTTGCATTTGTCTATGGAGATTCTCAGTCCTCCAGGTCATGGTTGTCCCAAAGGTGCTTTTTCAAGAGTCAGCTGGACTTCCTTGGCTTTTCTTTTGAAGAAGTTTTGCTTCTCATCCAAGAAACTTCTTCAGCTCTGTTGGACAACTCATTCTCCCAATTGGGCTAGATAGACGAAATCACCGATGGATTTTCATACAGATTGGCACAGGGAAAGAATGACAACTTAATTGTGACAGTCAACACTGTTGCCATAGATCAAGGCCGCTGTGAAGGAGTGGTGATGACTGTATGAGAATATCAAGAACATTACGGTGGTTCATTCCTATCATCACTTGATCCAGAAGATGAAGAAGTAGATTCTGAGAAGCAGGGATGTTATCCGACTAGTTCGGTTTCATTTGGGTGAACAAGTTGTCCAACAGAGCTGAAGAAGCTTGGATGAGAAGCAAAACGTCTTCAAAGGAAAACCAGAAAAGTCCAGTTGCCTCTTGAAAAAAGCATCTTTGAGACTGTTGTATTTGGCTAGCTGGCCATGGCTGATCCCATAATAGTTAAGCAGTGGCAACCTGTGGGATGTTCTAGGTACAAATAACTCCATGTATACCATAGCTGGCTTTGGAGGTTCCAGGCTCAACCCATGAGACCTGTTCCATGCAGGGAATGAAAGGTAACCATGTTGCTTGGCTCATGGACTAAAACAGAGAGCAGGCGAGTTTTATCATTATTTTGAAATTATTACTGTTGCTACGGCATATTTCTTCTAGCTAAGGCTGGTGCTCAGCTTAGTGGCAGGACCTCACCAACCTTGGCTGATCTCCAAAAGCTACGAAGAACGAGGCCTACTGAGTTCTTGGAGGAGAAGCTATAAAGCTTAGAGGCTAGAACAGGAAATTGAAAATCATCCCACGAGAAGGTAATGACAAATGACGAATGCTCTCCTGCCAAGAAAACTGCAGGAACTTTCAACTTGAAGCATGCTTCACCTTATTAGTTAGGTCTACGTAGAAAGGAATGGAATTTGTCTGCAGATATTTATACACGGAAGTCAATCTCATTGAGTTGATTTGAGCTTACTCCCAAGTAAGTGGTTTCAGGTTCAAGTTATTGCACAGAGTTGTTAACCCCTGAAACCCACTACAAATGAATGCCTGATTTAAACAGTTTTTAAAGTTTGTTGGAAAAGGATCTAAAGTAAACCGAAGGGCAGATAAAATTGTCCTTTACATTTTCCTCATGTTCTTTGTTCGCATCAGATCAGGGGTGAAATCGAGCAGGTTCTGACAGGTTCTGGAGAACTGGTAGCAGAAATTTTGAGCAGTTTGGAGAACCGGTAGCAGAAATTTTGAGTAGTTTGGCGAACCGGCAAATACCACCTCTGGCTGGCCCCAGAGTGGGGTGGGAATCGAGATTTTGCAGTATCCTTCCCCCAGGAGTGGAGAGGGAATGGAGATTTTGCAGTATCCTTCCCCTGCCATGCCCACCAAGCCACACCCACCAAGCTACACCATGCCCACCAAGCCACGCCCAGAGAACCGGTAGTAAAAAAAAAAAAATGGATTTCACCACTGCATCAGATCACACCTTGTGGAAGTATGCCACCATCATGGCATGTTCTGGAAGGAAGAATCGCTGCTTGATTATTGCAACTGGATTTTTGGAAATCCCTTCTGTTCATTGGAGCTTTTGACGGGTTGAGTTTGAGGGTTGATGTTGCTGTTTTTCTTAAAGTAATGCTTCATAATTTTGAAGCTCATCCAGGCCAGACTTCCCTTTGAAGTGGGACTTTGCATCGTCCTGAAAGGACGCTGAGATTTTATACGCTCTCTTGCAAATGGTGTGGTTTTTCTTCAGCAAACTCAAAAAGCAATATTTCAGTTTTCTTGTTTTAAAGAAGGCGGGAATATTGGACAAAAAACAGCCAAGTCTTGTGGCATTAGTCCAGGTTTTAATTTGATTGCTTGGGGTTGCAAGGAGACCTTCACAAACAGTTTTTAATTCGTCTATCGTAACTAATATGTGAAGTTTTTCCTCACGGAGTGAGGATGCTATACCAATTCCCTTTACTTCAAGACACGAAGAGATGGATTGTGAGGAGAGGCCTGCTGTTGTTGTGACTGTTGTTCTTGCAACAGGTTGTGAGTGATGATTACCGTATTTTTCGGAGTATAAGACACACCTTTTCCCCCCAAAAAAGAGGGTGAAAATCTGGGTGTTTCTTATACTCCGAGTGTAGCCCTGTCCAGCCGCTCAAACGGAGGTTTCAGAGGCTGAAAAAAGGCTCAGAAATGAAGCTTCAGGAAAAAAAAGCCTCCGAAACAGAGCTTCAGAAAAAAAGCCTTTTGTACTGAAGCTCCGTTTCGGAGGCTTTCAATTCACACAAAAAAAGTTTTTCTGAAACAAGAGTTTCAGAAGTTTCAGAGACTGAAAAAAAAAGCAAGGCACAGAGCTCACAACCAACGAACCTGTTGCTAAAATTCACCTCTGGGAACAGCTGATTGGGGGTATTCCGGGAGGCCGATCCACCCACCAATCCGCTTTTTTCCTTATTTTCCTCCCCAAAAACTAAGATGTGCCTTATACTCCGAAAAATACATTATACACCCTACATCAGACTTCCCCAATGTTTCTGTCTTTGCAGACCTGTAGATGGAGGAGGGAGAGAAGGGGATGGCTCTGCGCGGCACGCAGCTCCATTTGCACAAGCAGTGCGTGCGCATGCCTGCGGTTCATGGGACCCCACGGGTGTGCGCTCACCCTCTGCTCGTGCAAGTGAGAATGTGCATGCCGTTTCCGTGGCCCGGTTTTTATTATTATTTTTTTATTATTCATATTTCTATGCCGCCCGCTCTCCAAGGACTCTGGGCGGCTTACACCAAAGACAGTATACTAAATAGCATATTGCCCCCAACAATCTGGGTCCTCATTTTACCCACCTCGGAAGGATGGAAGGCTGAGTCAACCTTGAGCCGGTGAGATTTGATCCGCTGATCTGCTGAACTAGCAGTCAGCTGAAGTAGCTGCAGTACTGCATCCTAACTCTGCGCTACCTCGGCTCTTACGGCAAACCCTCACTGTTTGGCCATAAGGGGTTTGGCCCCTTACAGCCAAACCCCTCATGGCCAACAGGTTGGGGAGGACCCCTCCCATACATCACCTTTCTCCTGCATTTTTTATTTATTTATTTATTTGTTTGTTTGTTTGGGCTGCCCATTTCAGTTGATGCGATGAAGCTGAGTTTCTCTTCCCAGCAGACAGCAGAATTCTGCCGAAATTTTCACGGGTGGAGAGCTTGAGCGTTGAGAGAGATGTTTCGAGAAGATCTTCTCTTTGGTAGTCTAGCTACCTCTCCGGCAGCCTGAAACTTTCGACAGGAGCTGAAATCTCAAGGAAAAGAGATAAAAATTTTCCCCTCTGGGCTTTCCTTCAGATACCAGTAGGAAGTGTAGGAAGTCCTTGACCTATGACCTCAAATCAGCAGCAGGACTTTCTTTGCTGAGCAATGTGGTCGTTGAATGAATCGCCCCCCCCACCCCCCCGATTTTTATCACCTTGTTTTGGCCATGATCATTAAGGACTATCACGTATGCAGGAGTGAGCTGCTGGGGGTTCACAGGGGTTCGGGAGAACCTCTAGCTAAGATTCTG
Organism: Ptyas mucosa; assembly: GCA_012654045.1. Classification (NCBI taxonomy): domain Eukaryota; kingdom Metazoa; phylum Chordata; class Lepidosauria; order Squamata; family Colubridae; genus Ptyas; species Ptyas mucosa. Next base: position 1,270,204 of record WNWU01000065.1, on the reverse strand, counting down.
TGCAGTTCAGAGAACCCCTAAATCCCACTCCTGGCTGGCCCCGCCCACCCCTCTCAGGCATCCCCACGCAGCCCGTTTTGGATGCAGGTAAGTGCAGGGCGCTCGCGGAGGACAAAAACCAGGCCTACTGGAAGTTCAGGAAGGCCAGAAACAGGCTCGTTTCCGGCCTCCAGAGGGCCTCCGGAGCCTGGGGAGGCCATTTTCACCCTCCCGGAGGCTCCAGAAAAGCCTCCGGCGCCCGGGGAGGACGCCCACACCCACCGTGGTGCAGGAGGCCGACTAGGCCACACCCACCACGGCCACGCCCACCCAGCAACCAAGCAGAGGACCCCTTGCTAAAATTTTTGAAGCCCATCCCTGCGCGTAGGGCAGCCAAGGATTCTTGGAGGTGGAAGAGGACAAACAACAAGACTCACCGTTGCCCCTTCTAGGGTCTCCAGCAATGACGTGAGTTCCAAAAATATAACTGAAAGAATTTTGAAGGGAATTCGCCCGCTCTGTAGGGGAATGAGGCAGAGAAAGAAAAAGAGACAGGGAAGCAACACACTTGGGGGGAAAATTGCAAAGGAGAGGTGATTTAGTGATTTCTTATGCATGCCCTCCCAAAATCAGTAAACAAATATATAGGGGCTCTCATTTCCTTGAGGATTGTTATGCAATTTGGGTGCTTTCTCATGCAGAATTCCTGGATAGGGGGGAATGACACAAAGAGATGGATCCGATATTTTCCTATGCATCTATGCAGCTTCCCCCCACCCTTTCTTTTTAAAGAGATCTTTCAATGGAATTGCAAAACCAGAAACTGCAACTTCCGAAACGTTTTTGCTTTTCCTTTCCAATTTTCTAACTTGGATCCTGGGCTATTTGTTCATTAATGAATATATGGCTTGAAACATTCCCTCTCTTTTTTACAACGTAGTTGTAAGATGATAACGGTGCCTTCGTGCCTTGTTCTGTATTAATAATTTCGTGATGACACCACTCTTGATATTCACGGAGAGGCTTTAGAAGCCAAACAATTCCTGTCCTGTATAAAATACAGTGTTTTGCCCTTTTCGAAGCGAGTTTCTGATGCCATCAATTTTTCTAGCCTTGATTTGCAAGTGCGGTTGTGGATAAAAGTTTTAGTGAGTCACCAAGGTTGCCACAGATACAATTAAAAAAAAAAAAACGAGAGAAGTAACTCCTTCAGTTTTGCAATAATGTGGTTTGGCAACCGCGTGAGGCTTTAAACTTGTGTTCAGTACTTTGTTTTGTGTGTGCGTGATTGTGTGTTTAGTTTCCAAAGCCTTCGGTATGGAAACAATTGTCAAGTGCTAACAAAGGTATGGAAGACGGAAAGTATGTGTGTGCAGTATGTGGTTGTACTTTTGCATGTTGTGACAATGTGTTAACGGCTTAACCAAATAAACTGCTGAGAGATTTACAAGACAAAAACAAATTTGCCTTAAATCGGAATATTGTGCAACAGAAAATCGACCACTTAAGTCCGTCGTGTCATCTTGGACCCACAATTCCTTAAGTCCTGGACAGGTTGGTTAAAGAGATGATAATTATTATAGATTATAATTATAATAAAAGGGATGCGGAGGTTCAGTGGCTAAGACGCTGAGCTTGTCGATTGAAAGGTCAGCAGTTCTGCAGTTCGAATCCCTAGTGCCGCGTAATAGGGTGAGCTCCCGTTCCTTGTCCCAGCTTCTGCCAACCTAGCAGTTCGAAAGCACATAAAAATGCAAGTAGAAAAATAGGGACCACCTTTGGTGGGAAGGTAACAGAGTTCCGTGCGCCTTTCGCATTGAGTCATGCCGGCTACATGACCACGGAGACGTCTTCGGACAGCGCTGGCTCTTCTGGCTTTGAAACGGAGAGGAACACCACCCCCTAGAGTCGGGAATGACTAGCACATATGTGCGAGGGGAACCTTTACCTTTATAATTATAATAACTGGGGCCAGTTTGGTATCGTGGTTAAAATGCTGGCCTAGAAAGTTCTAGTCCCAGCTTAAGCATGAAAATTGACCGGTTGACTTTTGGGGCCAATCACCAGGAGACGGTGAGTTCTAGTCCCCATTTCAGGCATGAAAATCAGATGGGTGACCTTGGGCCTGGCCTTCTCTTTCAGCCCAACCCACCTTGCAGGGTTGCTGTGGAAAAAAATAGGACGGGGAAAGAGTATTCTATAAATTAATTGCCTCTTATTACTTCTAGAGTAATAAAGGCAGAATAAAAATCGAATTCATGACACTTAGAGACACCAGGCTTCCTAACTTATGAACCATAATTTTCTTACAAATGAAGGCAGATATACATGTCCCAGGATAACGATGTAAAATCGAATATTCTTTATTGCTTCCTAACTATTTTTATGGCTTATTTTATCCCAGTATGTGAGCTTAGGACACAATGCGTATGTTATATAGTACTGTGGAATTTCGGGGCTGCTCTCTTCTGAAAGTTAATTTTGATGTTTAAAAGATCCCCAAGCTGAATCTCCCAACATCTGGAGAAGGGTTTGAAACCAGGTGAAAAGATTCTGCTGGAAACTTTACCTGCCTTAGGTGCTTGAGGTTCTGATGGAATACCTATCTTACGGTAGCAAATGATGTGATTTCACACACCTATTTCCACACCCGGATTTCTGTATTCTTTGAAATCAGCAAACTTTGGATGGTGTCTTAAGCTGCCGTTCTCCCAATTTGGTGGTCAATGACTGAATAAAAATTGATTGCATGTCAGGCTCCCACAAATTCCAGAATAGGAGGAACAACAGTTCAAAATTGAGAGAGAGAGACAGAGAGAGGGAGGGAGGGAGAAAAAGAGAGAGAAGAATGTGAAAGGGTATGATACAATTAAAGGTTCAGCAGTGAATCAATCAATTCTTGCTTTTTACTTGTGGGTATCAATGTTCAGCAAGATTTTTTTTAGATGTATTTATAACAGTTGCAACCTTCTGACAAGCAAAGTCAATGGGGAAGCCAGATTCACTTGACAAAAAGTGTTACCGACTTAACAAGTGCAGAGTTTCACTTAACGGTGGCAGGGAAGGTCGTAAAATGGGTCAAAACTCACTGAACAAATGTCTCACTTAGCAACACAAATTTCGGGCTCCCTTGTGAACAAAAATAGATACAGGTAGATAATGGTAGGCAGGATGGATGGGTGGGTGGATGGATCATAGATAGATAGATAGATGATGGATGGATGGATGGATGGATGGATGGATAGATGATGGATGGATGGATAGATAGATAGATAGATAGACAGATAGATGGATACATAGGTGAATGGATAGATAGATGATAGATGGATGGATAGGTTGATAGATGAATGAATGAATGAATGGATAGATAGATAGATAGATAGAGGATGGATGGATAGACAGATGAATGGATACATAGATGAATGGATACATAGATGATAGATGGATGGATGGCTAGATAGATAGATAGATGGATGAATGGATACATAGATAGATGATGGATGGATGGATAGATAGATGAATGGATAGATAGATAGATAGATAGATAGATAGATAGATAATGGATACATAGTTGAATGGATAGATGGATAGATAGATATAGAGACAGACAGACACAGACAGATGATAGATAGATAGATAGATAGATAGATAGATAGATAGATAGATAGATAGATAGATAGATAGAGATGATGGATGGATAGATACATAGATAGAGATAGACAAGATAGAGAGAGAGAGAGAGAGAGAGAGAGAGAGAGAGGGAGGCAGACAGACAGACAGACAGATAGATAGAGATTTATCAATTTAAATCTACAATTTCACTGTTTTGTAAACTATTTGAGGATTTCACCCACGGTGTCGCACCTCCCCCATATTCCTGGGTGACCTAAGAACAACAATGGTTTGTACTTTCTCTGTTAGTTTTGTCAAAGCAGTAATTAACCAGCCTTCTCTCCCTGGAGCTGTGCATATTCATGCTGGCACCATCAATAAAAGGCAGCGCTCGGAGAAGAAAGCAAACAAAACCAGCCACGGAGCTCTGGAAGGCCTTTAAACCCCGAGCAGGGGGTTTGGGGGGGAGGGGGAGAAATCAATCAGGGTTTGTCAAATGGATAAAATAAAGGCAACAAAGCCCAGGGAGCACTCCGGTACCTGAAAGCTTTTAAAAGCATTTGGGCTCCGGAATAAAGCAAGGAACAGGTGTTGAAGGGAACTGGGCTGGCTTTTGCTTGGCTGGCTGTGGGTGGCGTGTGTGTGTGTGTGTGTGTTCTGTTTTTGCGTGTTGTTTTCTTGTTGCTGCTGATACTTGTCAACTCTCCTGACTCCTGGGAGCATTTTCTGTGAGTCATCTGACTGTGCTAGACAAGTGGAACTTTTGCACTCGGGGACCATCCCAGCACCTCAGATACTGGAGTACAGCGAGCAAAGGAGAAGGGAGGGGAGGGGAGGGAAGGAAGGAAGGAGATGGATGGAGGAAGAAAGGAAGTTGAGGGAGGGAAGGGAGAAGGAAGGGAGGAAGGAAAAGGAGGAAGTTGAGGGAGGGAATGAAGAAGGAAGGAAAGGAAGGAAGGATGGGAGGGAGGGAGGGAGGAAAGGAAAGAAGGAGAAATGACAGGAGGGAGGGAGGAACGAAGGAAAGAATGGGAAGGAGGGAGGAAGTTGAGGGAGGGAGGAAAGAGGGAAGGAAGGAAGGAAAGAGGAGGAAGGAAGGAAAAGGGAGGAAGTTGAGGGAGGGAATGAAGAAGGAAGGAAAGGAAGGAAGGAGGCAAAGGATGGGAGGGAGGGAGGAAAGGAAAGAAGGAGACAAAGGACAGGAGGGAGGGAGGGAGGGAGGAAGTTGAGGGAGGGAAGGAAGGAAAAGGAGGGAGGAAGAGGGAGGGAATGAAGAAGGAAGGAAGGAGGCAAAAGTTGGGAGGGAGGAACGGAAAGAAGGAGACAAAGGACAGGAGGAAGGAAGGAAGGGACAGAAGGGAGGGAGGGAGGAAGGAAGTTGAGGGTGGGAGGGAAGGAAGAAGAAAAGAAGGAAGGAAGGAAAAGGAGGGAGGAAGTTGAGGAAAGGAAGGAAGGAAGCAGACAAAAGATGGGAGGGAGGGAGGGAGGGAGGGAGGAAAGGAAAGAAGGAGCCAAAGGACAGGAGGGAGGGAGGAACGAAGGAAGGAAGTTGAGGGAGGGAAGAAGGAAGGAAGAAAGGAAAGAAGGAGACAAAGGACAAAAGCGAGGAAGGAAGGAAGAAAAAAACAGAAGAACAATGGAACTGGAAGGGACCTTGGAGGTCTTCTAGTCCAGCCCCCTGCTTAGGCAGGAAAGCCTACACCACTTCAGACAAATGGTTGTCCAATCTCTTCTTAAAAACTTCCAGCATTGGAGCATTCACAATTTCTAGAGGCAAGCTGTTCCACTGATTAATTGTTCTAACTGTCAGGAAATTTCTCCTAAGTTCTAAGTTGTTTCTCTCCTTGATTAGCTTCCACCCATTGCTTCTTGTCCTGCCCTCGGGTGCTTTGGAGAATAGCTTGTCTCCCTCTTCTCTGGGGCAGCCCCTGAGATATCGGAACACTACTAACATGTCACGCTCAAGAAGTCTTCGCTTTTTGGGGTTCCCAGCACCTGGAATGGCATCTTCTAAACCGGCAGGAGTGTTCTTCAAGGTTACAGTTAAATATCCTTAATTTCTTCCCTCCCAGCTGCTGGGTTTCACTGCAGACGGTGATTTACTGAAGAGGCTTCGCAGTTCAAGCTTGTGGGTGTTTATATGCATGGAAGGGAGGTGGGAAGCTACCACTTTCCAGAGTCGTGATTTATTCAAGAGCCTCTGAAATAGATAATCTAATTTTGTAGTAGCCCACCTCTTCATGAACCTCTGCTCGGCTTCGTAACTCCACAGGCTGCCTGAGGGACAATCCACAAAAATCAAGATTGGGTATCGTCCGGCTCCCTCTTGGGGTTGAACTTCCTTATACAGGTAGTCCTTGACTTATGACAACCATCGAGCCCAACCATTTCCGTTCCTCAGTGAGACAGTGAGTTTTGCCCCGTTTTGCCATCTTTCTTGCCACCGTTGTTAAGCGAAGCACTGCGGTGGTTTTTTGAGTAACTCGGTTGTTGAGTGAATCTGCGACTTTGAAGGTCGCAAAGAATGATCACATGACCCCGGGACATTGCAACCGTCGTAAGTACATGCCAGTTGCCAAGCTTCTGAATATTGATCACATGATCGACCTGGGGATAAGTCATAAGTCACTTATTTCAACGCCGCTGTAATCTCAAATGGTCATTAAATGAACAGTTGTAAGTCGAGGACTACCTGCATGGTTAAGGGTGCGTCAAATTTTTCAACGTTCCATTTCCAAATATTAAGGATGCTCAAAATTGGGGACTGGAAAGATATTTTGCTTACTTTTAATATAATTTAGATGTGTTTGGAAATTGTTAGAATTATGTAGAATACCAGAGTTGGAAGGGACCTTGGAGGTCTTCTAGTCCAACCTGGTGAGCCTTGGTGGCGCAGCAGACTAAAGCACTGTTATTAAGATCAGCTGCCTGCAATTACTGCAAGTTCAAATCTCACCAGGCTCAAGGTTAACTCAGCCTTCCATCCTTTCTAAGGTAGGTAAAATGAGGACCCAGATTGTGGGGGCAATAAGCTGACTTTGTATAAATATAGAAAGGTATGAAGGCTATTGCTTAACGCATTGTAAGCCACCCTGAGTCTCTGGAGAAGGGCGGCATATAAATCAAATTAAAAAAAAAAAAAACTCGCCTAGGCAGGAAACCCTACTCCATTTCAGACAAATGGTTATCCAATCTCTTCTTAAAAACTCCCAGTGTTGGAGCATTCACAACTTCTGGAGGCAAGTAGTTCCACTGATTAATTGTTCTCACTGTCAGGAAATTTCTCCTTAGTTCTAAGTTGCTTCTCTTCTTGATTAGTTTCCACCCATTGCTTCTTGTTCTACCCTCAGGTGCTTTGGAGAAGAGCTTGACTCCCTCTTCTTTGGGGCAGCCCCGGAGATATCGGAACACTGCTATCATGTCTCTCCTAGACCTTCTTTTCATGAAACATCATCACTTTTTAACATTTGGTTTGTTTCATGCCGTCACCTTTTTCTCTACATAAAAATGGGATAATTTTGGCTCGAGGGGTGCAAGGAAGAGAAGACCATCCTGAACGCTCCTGAACAGATCCGCTGGTCCGAAAAGACCACGATGAAGGGAGGTGGGAATGCAGAACAAGAATTTTCACCCACCCCCCTCCCCACTCCTTGGCTGAGACTTTGAATGGAGGGGGGGGGGAAAGCCTCCGTAATGATGCTTGCTTCAGCCACTCCTGGCATTAATCTTTATTTCAAATTAGAGAAGGCAACATGCTTTTAGTGCAATAATAAACCCTCAGCAAGCCGTCGCTGTAACGTTGTGTTTTCCTCTGGGCTCTTACGGGGCCTGGAGTATTGATTAGGCTTTGGAGTAACACAACAGCTGAATTGTGGATAGCAAATATGTGTTGAATTGATCTCTTCTGGTGGGGGAATTGCATCCTGCCCCTACTCCTGTTGACAGTATTTATTGGCGAAGGTCAGATGTGAGTTGGGGTTGGAGAGAGGAATTAAACCTTGTTTAGCTCTTATTAAGGTGGTCCCTTTTGAAACCAACCGGCTCTCTTCCCCTCAGCTGACTCTTCAAACTGGATGTCGGTGGAGATTCTCAGCCATCCAGATCCTGGTTGTCCCCAAGGTGCTTTTTCAAGAGGCAACAGGACTGTCTTTTGTTTTTTTTTTTCCACAAAGACATTTCACTTCTCATCCAAGAAGCTTTTTCAGTTCTGTTGCGTAGCTAAAGAGCCTTGGTGGCGCAGCGGACTAAACTGCTGTTAAAGTAGCACTTAGCTGCCAGCTGCCTGCAATTACTGCGAGTTCAAATCTCACCAGGCTCAAGGTTGACTCAGCCTTCCATCCTTCCGAGGTAGGTAAAATGAGGACCCGGATTGTGGGGGCAATAAGCTGACTTTGTATAAAAAAGAACACCGCTTAGGGGGACCCCGAAAGCCCTACTAAGCAGGTATATACAAAAGTATGAAGACTTGCTAAATGCATTGTAAGCCGCCCTGAGTCTCCGGAGAAGGGCGGCATATAAATTGAACCAATAAATAAACAATAAATCTGTATATAGTCTGCATACATACATACTGCCTCTCCCCATTCCTCGCGGGGGAAAAAAAACCAAAGAAGCAATAAAACTGATCCCTTTGTCGGAAAATGCATGGGAATCTCCAGCTAGGCAGCATTTGGGGGAGGATGATCAATGTTTCTTTGGGGAGATTAAAAAAAAAAAAGGAAGATTGCGTTTATTTACTCCTGATGAGGCAGAACATCACAAGCAGAGCCGTAAAAAGCCATCGCTGTTTTTCTCCTCCGAGAACAGAGCCGATGAGTCTAGTAACGCTTAATTTGAGTGATGGGGGGGGATGGAGGGCTTTTTATTATAAGCTGATTTTCCTGAGTGTTTTTTTTTTTTTTTAAAGGAAAAGCAGAGAGAGAGATACACCTGTGGACTCTTGCCTCGTCAGCCATTATGGAAACTGTCAGATTTTATTACCTTAAGGAAGGATTTTTCAACGTGGAAGATTTATATCTTCTTCTCGGTAGCGAGGTGCACACAGAGGAAGCTGCAGTGAGAAAGGAGGGAGATTAAATACTTGCACCTCGGCTAGGATCTTATTTGATGGATGCTCCTTGAATGCGATCCTTTGATTTTTTTTTTTTTTGATTTTTTTTTTAAAGAAACAACAAAAATTTGCCGTTGAGGGAAATGTTTTAATCTTGGACGAGGCAGGGAGCTGCTGAATAAGAATATCGATTCTTCTAGTATTTGTTTCACAACTGGCAGCAGCTATCTTGACGTTCAGGTAGATACCTGTCCTAGCTCTACCTGGAGAGGTTGGTGATCCCACATCTGGGACTTCAGCACAGCAAAGGACCGTTTTCACTTCCTGACGATCATTTAGGTCCTGAAATGAAATTACCGTATTTTTCGGAGTATAAGTTAGTTTTTGGGGAGGAAAATAAGAAAAAAAGGCTGATTGGCAGGTGGATCGGCCTCCTGGAATACCCCCAATCACCTGTTCCCAGAGGTGAATTTTAGCAACAGGTTCCTTGGTTGTGAGCTCTGTGCTTTGCTTTTTTTTTGCTTTTTTTTGCTTTTTCCCCCCTGCCTCTGAAACTTCTGAAACTCTGTTTCAGAAAAAACTTTTTTTATACATTGTCCTGTAAACCTTTTACATTTATGATTTCTCCCCTTTCATTATCGTTCACGATTTCTAATCTCCAGCCGGTTGTACTGTTTCTTCCATATTACATATTGACTCCAATTCTTAATCGTTGCAAACATCTCCTCCTTGTGCGCTTATCTGATATGGGATGGGTGGATCGAGGCAACATCTGAATGTGGCTGGCACACGTGTACAATATGCTGCACACACGCGCGCACACAGGGTGGTGGGATTCAGCCAGTTCGCACCAATTCGGGGGAACCGGCTGTTAACTTTCTGAGCAGTTTGGCCAACTGGTTGTTGGAAGAAATCATCAGGGCAGAGAACCGGTTGTTAAATTACTTGAATCCCACCACTGCACACATCTCCCAGGAGGGGAAAAAAAAAAGATAGCTAATTATGCCGTGACCGTTATATTTACGAAGCCTCTGATCTCCAAAATGGTGGGCTCACCCGGGCTGCCATCTTCAGCGCAATGACTCGCAAGTAAGTAAGTAGCGTCGGAATTAATGGGGCTTGTTTGTAAGAAGTCACCTAACGCTTCGGGGGTAGCGCACTAAGCCTTGGTAAGGGAGCATTTGGTACTGATTAAGCGTGTCCTGTAAACATCACAGCCCCTGGATTGCGTTCAACAACCACAGTTCAAGAAAACTGCAGTTTAACACGAGGTGGGGGAAATCGTCCATAGAACATTTGACTCACTAACGTGAGAACTGTTGATTTTCACCTGGTTGTTATGTATATATTTTTTTTAATTATCCTTGAATGTTAAACTTCAGCCAGAGTATAACTTCTCACCCATCTCCTAAACGTGCCCACAGCTGAACACAATAAAGAATGAAAGAAATGAGGGAGGGAAAGGGAAGCTTTCAGGAAAAGAAAGATTTCTTCAAGCAGTTCTTTTTTCCTTCTCTTTGCTCCCAGCCAAACAAATCACATTTAGTAACTGGGAATGTTTGATCATCTGTTTGAAATGGGGGTGTTTGATACGATTGCATGGAAAGGGATAATGCTCCATGACCAACTCGCCACGCGACAATTCAACCATTCCATGTAATTATTTAAAATAATTTTTTTAAATGGTTTTTATTTTTGTCTTTGGCCTTTCATTTTGTCCCTCCTTTGGCATCCTTTCCTTTGACATGTCATCATTGGTGGCTTCTTGTCTGGACTATCTGGAAGGGTATGATTGTGGACCAGCTCTTCCTCTTGACTCTCAAAATCATTCCTACATACTATTATATAGCAATAGCAGCAGCACTTATATACCACTTCACTGAGATTTACAGCCCCTCTCTAAGCGGTTTACAGAGTCAGCCTCTTGCCCCCAACAATCTGGGTCCTCATTTTACCCACCTTGGAAGAATGGAAGGCTGAGTCAACCTCGAGCCAGTCAGGATTGAACTGCTGGCTATGGGCAGAGCCTGCAATAATGCATTCTAACCATTGTATAAAGAAGGAAGGAAGGAAGGAAGGAAGGAAGGAAGGAAGGAAGGAAGGAA
>WNWU01000065.1:1237634-1250080 GCA_012654045.1 Ptyas mucosa | reverse complement strand
CTATTCTATTCTATTCTATTCTATTCTATTCTATTCTATTCTATTCTATTCTATTCTATTCTATTCTATTCAATCAAAAGTTATTACTCTGGTTTTTCTCCCCCCATCCCCATCCCACACACAGCTAGCTAGGATTTTAATTCAATTCTATATCCTTGTGATGTGCTTAAGTGTTTGTTTGCCAGTACAAAGCCTACAATTGTTTATTCTACAGCAATTACACTAACATTAATAAGACTGCTCCGGAGTAAATGGGTCATAGATTACAACCTAAATGACTTATTGATCAATACGTATGAAATGCTGAAAACCTATGAACTTAAGGATCTGGGATGCTTATTTGTTTTCTTTTTACTTTTTAAAAAGAAAAGAAAAGAAATAGCAATGGCCCTTCATTGATCTGATGATATAACACCATCAAGTTCTATGAGATGAATGAATCTTCAGAATTTGTGGTATAAGTTACTCATATTTGCTTAGTGGCCTCTTTCCGGAGTTATTAGTTTCCCTAACCCTCAATGACTGGGTAATTTCTTCTATCTGTCCTTATTAAGTTAAATCAATTGAACTTTGGCAAAGGGCTGGGTAGGAAGCAGGAGAATCCTTCCAGCATCTGCTGATCGGCTTTATAAGTAATGTGAATGAAGAGGCATGAATTTAGCACTTCTCTTTCTTAATCCGTAGAAATCCTGATGCGTCTGCAGCGGCATTTGTTAAAACAGGCACCCGTTGTGTTTTGCTGGGCTAAGGATTGCATAAGGCTTTGGAACAGGGCGTTATACCCTCAGAAGTGGTATGTCCAAAACGAAACAGATTTCATGCACGTATCGATACGGGCACTCCTCGGCTTATGACCACAATTGTACCATCTCCTGATAGCGTGGCAGCTCTTTAAAGTCTTCCCATAAACAGCAAACCCGCTCAATGTGAATTGTCTTAATTTCATGCCTTCATCTCAGTTGCATATTTTGTAGGTGATAGAAGATAGAAGGACTGAAGAAGCTGATGTAAGAACTGAGGAAGCTTCTTGGATGAGAAGCAAAACATCTTTTAAACAAAAACAGAAAGTCTAGTTGTCTTTTGAAAGAGCACCTTTGGGAAACCATGACCTGGATAACTGAGAATCTCCATCTCTTCCACTCCCTCTCCCTCTCCCTCTCCCTCTCTCTCTTCATCCATCCATCCCTCCATCCATCCATCCCTCCATCCATCCATCCATCTATCCACCTACCTACCCACCCACCCACTCATCCATCCATCCATCCATCCACCCATCCATCCATCCACCCATCCATCCACCCACCCATCATCCATCCACCTACCTACCCACCCACCCACCCACCCATCCATCCATCCATCCACCTACCTACCCATTCATCTATCCATCCACCTACCTACCTACCCATCCATCCATCCATCCGTCCGTCCATCCATCCATCCATCCATCCATCCATCCATCCATCCATCTATCTATCTATCTATCTATCTATCTATCTATCTATCTATCTACCCATTTATCTATCCATCCATCCGTCTATTTTTATATACAAGCTTCTCAACCACCCATCCCCAACACAGAGGGGGTTTTGGCCAGTGATTTAGTATACGATTCAATACCTTACAGTATGCAGCCCCAGAAAAAGGATTAATTCAGCAATTAAGCTTATTGTGTAAACTCAGCCACCGTTTTTACATCAGAAAGTCCTTCGCTCTTCAAAGTCGGATGGAATCGGAATATTTAGAATGATTTATGCAGCGAGACAAACAGCTTATGCTCCATTGGTGTCTACATGTCCATAAATCCGCCAAGGGGCTTGGCCAGCCTGAACGAAAACAGAACCGAAAAGTTGATGTAACAAATTTCAGGAGTTGGAGCACACTTGTCTCCTTCATGTACTCGGCAGTCATAAAAAAAAATAAATAAATAACACCCACCACCGACCTAGTAAAATATGGCTCCCTCGTTGTCAACATAATTTAGACTGGCTCCAGGTTTCCGGACGACGGTCGTCACCTCTTTAGCAGCCTTTTGGGTGACAAACAAGTTGCAATGCTTCATCAGAAGGTCATAGATGTGATGATTTATTTCTTATTGTGGCCTCCAGCAGTAGTTTACATTAAGGGTAAAAGCACCCAAGAATTTCAGATCGGCTGAAGGAGCACCCACACGTGGTCAGGGGTCAGGGCGAGGTCTTCTCAGGGATGAAAGGTTAAATACTGCAGAATTCTTCAACGGTTGCAGTTTTTTTTTGCTAAGTGAGAATTAAAAGGCAGTAGGAGAATCACGAAAGGAACGAGCAGTTGGGTGGAATGGCTCTAATTCAGGAACATCAGGGGAGGGCTTCAAAAAATTTAGCAGGGGGTTCTCTGCAGGGTGGGCGTGGACATGGTGTGTGTGGCCTAATCAGTCTCCTGCACCAGAGTGGGTGGGTGGGGGGAGCGTTTTTGCCCTCCCCAGGCTCCGGAGGCTTTTCTCAAGCCTCCGGGAGTGTGAAAATGGCTTCCCCAGGCTCTGGAGGCCCTCTGGAGGCCAGAAACCGGCCTGAACTTCCGGTAGGCCCATTCTTTGCCTTCCCTGAGCCTCTGTGCACACCCTGCACTTGCATCCAAAATGGATGGGGCAAACATTTTGCTCACAACTGAATTGTGTCTCCAAAGGTGTCTCTGAAAACAATCGAATGGCAACCCCATCCCTGGCTTGGAAACAACTCTAGATGCCATCACTAAAGAGTTTACAGCAGGGGTCTTGACAACTTTAAGATATGTGGACTTTGACTCCCAGAATTCCCCAGCCAGCCATGTTGGCTAGGTGTTCTGCCCCAGCTATGGACCCCGAAGAACGCAGCACACACAAACTCTATACAAAGCTTATTTTACTCAAATAACTCTGTCTTTATCAACCAAAGGCTGTTAATAAGCTATCTTAACAGCCTACAAGAATTCTGAGATAAGGTAATCATAGTCTTACTAGAGTTGGCAGAAAGCCCAGAAGCAATTTTGGAGAGAATCCAGATGCAAAGGAGAGTGAACTAAAGTTGTTCCCTACAAATTGCTTCGGTCGGCGTTCCTCCTTAAATAGGCTAAGAGAGTGGCCAATTAGCCCCAAGCCTTACTCTTGAGGAGACCTCCTCCTGAGGAGCCACTCCTGCCTTTTGGCAGCTCTGCGCGCCCATGCATCGAGAAGAGGCTCCTCCTCTTCGTCCTCTTCACTTAAAGGAGCTTCTGGAGGTTCTGAAGGCCCTGGCTGAATCCCCGCCTCTGGCACCACATCTTCTCCAGCCTCCTCACTGTCTGACTCAGGTGCCAGCTTCAGAGGCTGCTGGCGCAACACCACATCAGCCTCCTCGCTGTCAGAATCAGCTACAATCTACACAGGCCGCTGACGGGCCACAATACTAGGGAATACTGGGAGTCAAAACCCACCAGTCTTAAACCCAAAGGTGCTTTTTCAAAAGGCAACTGGACTTTGTTTTTCCTTGCAGATGTTTCGCTTCTCATCCAAGAAGCTTCTCCAGGATTGAAGAAGCTCTTTGGATGAGAAGCGAAATGTCTTCAAGGAAAAACAAAGGAAGTCCAGTTGTCTCTTGGGACAACCATGACCTGGTTGACTTGAGAATCTCCATGGACCGAAGTCTTAAAGTTGACAATGTTGGACGCCCTTGGTATAGACACAATTACAAGCCAGTGGTTTAATTTTCATAGCAAGCAGCAAACAAATCAGATCCGCTCTTGAAATGTCATCTTCGCTTCCCTTACGTTGTGCCTTATTGAAATTGCCTGAAGATAATTTAAGACGGCGCATCTCCTTCCTTCCCTCCTTGAACTACAAGAGGCTTTTTCAGCTTTACACCATCTCCTTGTCCATCACTTCGAAATCAATGGCCCCGCTGCCATTCTTCTCCAGCGCTCATCGAGGTGTCCAATTAGCAGGATACAAGTCCCAGAATTACTCGGGCAGACGGTTTAATTTTTATAACAAGTTGGCCAGCCACAAACTCATCAGATTTCTTTTCCCCCTCCCACTTCCCTTTCCCCCCCCCCCCAAAAAAAATAATAATAAAAAATTAGTTTACACTATTTCCCTGATAGATATTTCGGTTGTCTTTACGCCGCACCAAATTGCAATCATCTGTATTTAAGACTAATGGATTTGAAATAACCCACAGGCTCCTGCTTTAATGAGAGTTAGATTAATGAAAAAGAAAAAAAAAACCTTTTACCTTCCATTGCATGACAACATTTTCAAATTACATTCCTGAAACAGAGAATTCACTTATTCAGAGTAATTGGATGCGGACTAGGGTTAATACGTACAATGTCCTTAAATGAAAATGTTCTATTGTATGTAGGACTGTATGATACCTGAGGCATTCTCCTTTGGCTTGGAGTTAATTATACTGCTTTCTGTTTTTTGAATGAATTCAAGCATGAATTCTACACAGTAAAGATTGGGATAATTATATTCAATTCTGCTTGGTGCCCCTCCGAATGAATTGACCTTTTTTGATCACACTAGTCTCTTGATCAGGAAATCTGAAGAAATATTTCACAAAGCCACCAGATGCAAAGAGGCGATGGGGGAAGGCTGCGGGGTGAGAGAAAGGAGAAAAGGAGGAGGAGGAGGAGGAGGAGGAGGAGGAGGGACAGACTGAGCCTTACATGAAGGAATCAATAGTTGAAGGAACAGTAGCATCAATGACACTCAAGGCTTCCTTTTTAAAAAAAAAACAAAACAAAAAACAAGGCATGGGGAAAAAAAATAAGTTTCTCCTTTAGAGGTGGTGGGTAGAACGTTATAATTTTCAATCTATCAAGCAGAATAGAGATGGAAGGGTCCTTGGTGGTCTTCTAATGCAACCCCCTGCTCAAGCAGGACACCCTATACCCGTGATGGCGAACCTATGGCATGCGTGCTACTCTGTGGACATGCGAGCGTTGCCCCAGCTTAGCTCCACCGGGCATGCACGCACACCTCCCACTGGCTGGCTGGTCTTCAGGTCTCTGCTACACATGCGTGGGGGGCGGGGCATATATGGGGGACACATGTGCCAGTGGTGGGTTCCTCCCGGTTCAGCCCGGTTCAGCCGAGCCGGTAGCAGTGACGATATCACGTCACCAAACCGGTTCCGCCCCCCGCCTCCCGCCCCCCCACATTATTCTTACCTTTTATTTGGCCCCACCCCCAATCTATTGCTGCCTCCTGAGTCCCAGCTGATGGCTAGAGGGAAAAAAAACTGTTTAAACTCTTTTCGTGGGGCTTCAAAGGGCTGCCCTACAGCTGATCAGTGGTAAAAGGCAGTTTGGTGATAGACTGGTGCCTGCAAAAATACACGAGTAGACCGGTACCTGCAAAAATAAATGGGTAGACCAGTGCCTGCAAAAATACATGAGTAGACCGGTGCCTGCAAAAATAAATGGATATCCCGGTACAGCTCTGCAAGCACTTAAAAGCCTGGTAGACCAGTACCTCTGCTAAATCCTAAAGAATTGCTTGTCACATGACCATCAAACCACGCCCACAAAATAAGCCACACCCACAGAACCGGTAATACAAAATTTAAAACCCACCCCTGGGAGGGCCCCTATTTAATCATAACTGTGTACCACGCTTAACTCTCCCGCTGCGTTGAAACACTCGGCGTGAAAATAACGCGTTTTCCATAAATACTAAAATATTAACCAATCCTATATAACGGGGCCTCCAGATCCATTCAGAGCAGAGGTGGGGTCCATGCCTTGTTTAGCGCCCGAAATCCTGATTCCAAACGTGGTCGTCAGTCGAGAGGGTCATTTAAAGTCTGGAATTGCTATACAAAGGCAGCAGGGGTGGGGGGGGAGGGGGAAATTTGCCATTCTGGAGTGGTACATTTTGGGAGCTACAAAGTCAGCTCGGAGATGGATGTTTGCAGAAAGTTCCGTTAGGCTAATCGGTCTGTTTAAAATGCCCCGTTCTTGCCTCACTTTTCAAAGCTATAGGTAACGAACATCATTTTAAAAAGAACCTGAGATTTATGTGCGATGTGCAGTGAAGGCAGCTGACATCTAATGAATGGTTTTACCCCCTTCGCCTTTTCCCAGCTGAAAAGATGGGGGTTTAGAAATAATTACATGATCTCAAAGTAAAAGGCCTTCATTTCTTCTATAAGCGAGAACTCCAAACGACCTAATTAAATACCATGTATTTTATATCTTGCATGGATAGCAATAATTAAATCTGAGCTGAACTCTGGAGTACAGAAAGCAACCGAGGTCTAATAATTAGGCATTGCCCATTGCGTTCCCAGTTAAACTTTGGAGTGGTGGGCTCCAAATCTGGTTTGTTTTTTTTTAAAGATTCCGCTAGAATTAAATAATCAAGAGATTTCAATCCAGCCTTTAAAAGTGCTTCAAGGTTGCTTCTGATGGGGGGTGGGGTAGGGTTGAAAAAAAACCCAACTCGGTGACAGCAACAAAAATATTACAAACATCTGATTAAAACAATAATCCATGCACAAGTAAAGCGGCATTAAGAGTCAGACAGTAGATCATTTCTCTATTTACTTTTTAAATCTGGTCTAAAATAGCAGCAGATGATTAAAGGGGTCAGATATAATTAAGAGTTGTTGCAGGCTTGAAAGAAAAAAGAGAGGCTTTGGCTGTACTTATAGGAAGCTAAGAGACGGTCCCAAATGAACATGGTTAGTAAAGAAGCTAAGGAAATGTTGGTGCAATCTCAGAAAAAGCCCTTGCTTTATAGCTGGGGTAGGAGCTAAAAGTGATGCGGTGGCTCAGTGGCTAAGACGCTGAGCTTGTCAATAGAAAGGTTGGCAGTTCAGTGGTTCGAATCCCTAGTGCCACGTAACAGAATGAGCTCCCGTGACTTGTCCCAGCTTCTGCCAACCTAGCAGTTCGAAAGCACGTAAAAAAAAAATGCAAGTAGAAAAATAGGGGCCACCTTTGGTGGGAAGGTAACAGCGTTCCATGCGCCTTTGGTGTTTAGTCATGCTGGCTACATGACCATGGAGACGTCTTCGGACAGCGCTGGCTCTTCGGCTTTGAAACAGAGATAGCACTGCTCCCTAGAGTCAGGAACAACTAGAACATATGTGCGAGAGGAACTTTTACCTTACCTTTAGGAGCTAAACCTTCTCCAGTAGATCTGTATAAGCAGTGAAAGTGAAGAAGAGAATGAAAAGTGTACATCTTTGGAATTGGGCATGTCTAGTTTAATGAAAAGAAGGACTAAGGGTAATACAATAGCAGTATTCCAATATTAGACGGGCTGCCCCAAAGAAGAGATCAACCTATTTTTCAAAGCACCTGAAGGCAGGACAAGAAGCAATGGATGGAAACAAATCAAGGAGAGAACCAACCTAGAACTAAGGAGAAATTTCCTGACATTAGAACAATTTATTAGTGGAACAACTTGCCCCCAGAAGTTGTGGGTGCTCCAACACTGAGTTTTTTAAAGAAGAGATTAGACAACCATTTGCCTGACATGGTCTATAGGGTTTCCTGCTTGAGCAGGGGGTTGGACTATAGCAATAGCATTTAGACTTATATAATGTTCCGAGTAGCGCAGTTTTTTTGCAGTTCCGCTGGTGTTATTGCAGGAAGCTGCAATTTGTTGATGTATCTTATAAAATACTTGGACATGGTACCAAGTGCCCCGATGACAATGGGTATCACTGTTACAGTATATGTTTCATCCATAGCCGTGTAGTTTCAATGGCCAGGTTTCGATATTTCATGGTTTTTTTCCAGTTCTTTTTCTTCAGCTCTGGCATCTCCTGGTACTGTGACGTCAATAAATGGTACGTTTCGGTTTTCGACAACTGTGATATCTCTGCGTGTTGTGTTCCAAGTGACGATCCGTCTGTCTTCGAAAGTCCCACAAGATCTTCACCTTCTCATTTTCTATAACTTTTTCCACTTTATGTTCCCATGACTTTTTGGTATACAGGAAAGCCGTATTTTTTACATAATGACCAGTGGATTAATTTAGCAACTCGGTTGTGTCTAGTTTTGTAATCAGTTGGTGCGATTTTGCTGCATTCACATATTAAATGTGAAACAGTTCTGACGTTGTTGTTGCAAAGTCGGCAGTTTGGATTGTTGGTGGATTTTTGTATCTTTGCTTTCATGGCATTAGTTTGTAGTGCTTGTTCTTGAGCAGCCAGTATTAAACCTTCCTTTTCTTTCTTGATGGTTCCCATCTTAAGCCACGCCCATGTCAAGTTGTCATCACATTTTCCTTCAATGTTTTTCAAGTGCTGTCCATGCAAAACTTTGGTTTTCCATCTATTTAATAATAATAATAATAATAATTTTATTTCTATACCCCCCCTTCTCCCGAGGGACTCAGGGCGGTGTACAGCCTATTAAAAGCACAAGACAACATCAGTTAAAATTGTTTAAAATTATTAAATAGTTTTGGCTGAATTTAAAACCTCAAAAATTTAAAACACCCAATTTAAAATTATTACGTTGATAGCCCGGCCTGGCGGAACAGCAGGGTCTTAAGGGCACAGCGAAATACTCGGAGGTCAGAGATCTTACGCATTTCCGGGGGCAGTTCGTTCCACAGGGCTGGGGCTCTCACAGAGAAGGCCCTCCCCCTGGGTGTCGCCAGCCGACACAACTTGGCCGATGGCACCGTGAGGAGACCCTTTCTGTGGGAGTGAACTGGCCGGTGGGAGGCTATTGGTGGCAGGAGTCGGTCTCGAAGGTACCCGGGTCCTATGCCATGGAGCGCTTTAAAGGTGGTGACCAACACCTTGAATCGCACTCTCATTTAATCTGCCATCCAGCTGTTTTTCCTTATATTCTGCCTTTGTTTCTGTTGTTTTTATAATGTTCTCCGTTTTCACAGCCTGCAGCAATTTTTCTGTACTTTGGTTCACATAATCATTCAAACTTCATTTTTTTCTTCTTCTACAGTTTGATGGATTTGCATCATCATCATCATCATCATCATCATCATCATCATCTCTGGAGTTTTCCATTCATGCAACATGTCAGTTTCAAGCATGCTGATCTCTCACAGACCATCAATAAGACCAAAATTGAGATATATTAAGCCTGGTTTTGTATACTTTGTTGTCCACCTGCTAATTGCATTGTCTCTCCATGCTTATTCTTTAAACCCCTTTCCTTTGATCTTTCTGTGATCTCGATAAATTCTAGACCAGAGGCGTTGAAGGGCGATCAACCACATCAGAATGTGGTTGGGGCAGCCAAGTTGTTGGTTGCACAACATTGGAAGAAGGACTCTTTGCCTACTATTGAAGATTGGATACTGAAAGTAACGAACTTGGCGGAAAGGGCAAAAATTTCAGCGTACTTGAAGGACTATACGCAAGAGAGAGATATATCGGAATGGAGAAGATGGATTGATTATATTCAGAACAAGCATCAGGCAAGAAAATATCAAATAGCTTATGAATGAACGTTAATTTTAGATGTAGTATGTTACTTATAGCAGAGTTAAGGTTTTAGGGGGGGATTTGTTAGTTTACGGATAGTTAGCTTAAGTTAGTTTATGATTGTTAATTGAAATACCCTGTATTTTGCTCTGGGAAGTCAGGAAGGGAGGGGGGAGGGGGTGTTGGGGGGGGGGGGGAGGAGGGGGGGGGGAGCATTGGGGGGGAATTTTTGTTGTGTAAAACTTTTCAATAAAAAAAAAGAATGACAGGCACAAGCTGGCTAATAACTTGTGTTACATGCATGGCAGGGAGAGAGAAAGAGAGAGAGAGGGGTAGGGAGGGAAGGAGGGAGAGAGCCCTGTTCTAGACTGTCTCACTTCCGTTCCATAAGTATCCAACCAATGGAAAGTAATTATATGCAGTCACAGACACAGGACTCTGAGGAAACATGTCACACCTAGTCTGATGTTTGCATGACATCCTTAATTAGATTAGTTAAAACCCACAGTGGTTGCCTTCTCACCATTTACTAACAAGCTTAGTTGGGTTCTCTTTGGGTTTGTTTATTTTTGGCTCAATGAGAAGTGTGAACCCGGAACCTATTTGGAAAGGATGTGATTCAGCAATATTGTGCAAATTCAGAAAATAAGTCGGTGTGTCGTGATTTTTCATTCAGAGACCCTCCAGATGCCCTTCATTCCTACATCTTTCTGGTGCGGATTTCTTGGAAGGACCGTCTGGCCTGGATTTCTCATGACTTGACGAGGGATGTGTATGTGTATGTGTGTGAAAGGACTTGCCTCAAACACGGAGAATGGAAAAGAGAAACCGGGAGGAGGGGGAAGCGAGATCCATTTTCAGCAAGCAAAGAGAGAAAGCATTGTATTTATGGGAAGGAAAACACATTCTCTCCTTTTTGGATGATTTCAAAATGCGGAGAACAGCAGTGCAATCATGCAGAAACCGGCTGCATAATTTTATATGGCTGTTAAGCAGCCTGAAACAATGGGAAAAGTTTAAGCGAGCGCTCGAGAGGAAGAAGCATTTACGGAGGAGTCAGTTTTATCGCTAAATTTAAAAAGTTGCTTGGCAATGGCATTCGATACTTTTATTCGTATGGTTATTGTTATTTTTTTAATGACTGTACATCCGTATTCATGACTTTGGGGGGTTCTTTATAAAACCTTTCCCTGCACTTAGTATGAATGGAGAGTTTACTCCATCGAGACACACACTATTTCCTATAACCTCTCACTGATAAAATATTTTAGTTTTCCCCTCCCTTAGGACAAAATCTCACCTGTCTGAATTTTTATGGTTTGCTGTCCAATAGGTTGGAAAAAATTGAGCTTGAATATAACTCCTTGCTACCATCTTGTGGCTATCTGGATTTTTACAGTCCCTCCCGATCATCTTATTCCTTACTTCAGTGTTTCTCAACCTTAGCAATTTTTAAGCCAGGTGGACTTTAATGTCCAGAATTCCCCAGGCAGCAGAGTTTTGTTTTGTTTTGTTTGTTTTTATTAAATTTGTATACCGCCCTCCTCCTGAAGGACTCAGGGCGGTGAACAGCCACAGACTAAAACACATGGATACAAAAATTTAAAAATAGAATAAAAGCGAATTAAATAATTTGGCTAAGACAAATTTAAAATACCCAATAATTTAAGAAACAAATTAAAATTTACATTAAACAGGGGAAAAGTTGAGAAACATTGCCTTAATTTACTGAAGGATAAAAACTTTTCATAAGGAAAGAATGCTGTAACTGCAATCATTCCTAATATTTTTCCTATCTCTGGTCGACTTCCCTTTGCTAAAAGTATTTAATCAATGCCCAAGACTTTCTTACTCAACAATTCCAAAAACCAAAAAGTATTTCTATATAATTTTCATCCTTTTCTCTAGTGCTCAGCAAGAGAAGGCAGGGTTTTTTCCCCCACCCAGAAATAATAGCAGAACAAGGAAACGTGGGAAAGTTATTGTTAAATCATTTTAAATAAATTATAATTTCCAAACTTCGGTGGTTCAATAATTGTCAAATGTCAATCGCATCATTGAAGCAAAGTACAAATTGGCAAGAAGAAAGGTTTTTTTTCATTTCCTTCCCCCCTCAAAATTGAGGGTGAAAAAACCCCATGCCCCAAAACACGGTAAAAAAAACACTATGGATATTATTTTTTTATAATGCGATGCGTAAAACCACAACTGAGTTGAGTGCCAGCTCTTAATTTAAGAGAAAGTTTTTCACACTTAATTTAATTTTAGTTCACTCCAGGAGGTGAGGCAGGAAATACTTGATACCTGTAAATCAAACACAACATCAGGTTAGATATATTTCTCTGCAGGATTATATGTTTCTCCTCTGAAGATCCTTTCCAGTTTTAAACTAACATCAGACTGGCACAGAATTTCAAACTATGTCCCAGGAAAAATGAACCAATGACCTCCCGAATCTCATGAGCAAGCATCCAAAGCTAATCTAGAAAAGGAACTTTTAATGAAATATATCTGGATGCAACATGCTGGGGAAAAAAGAGCAAAATATCAAAACAATTCACCTTGATACTTGAAATTGTCACTGTTTTGCCCCTCAAAGGCTCGGGTACAATTCTAGAACCCCTCCAAAACTTGATATGCAAATTCTATATTTTAATGTGACCGAAAGGAGAAATGATTCATTGCGTACTGAGCATTTGTGATAATTGCGTTTAATTAATGTAATTTAATTTGAGCTTGATTTTCATTGAAATGACATGCCATCCAGTTTTTCACTGGACCCACCTCCTTTTTGACAGACAACCCAAAGGCCAAAGATAAGGTGCAGCTTCAAAATGTTTCTGCACCCTGTTGTAGAAACTTCTTTGCATCGTGTTTGATAGGTTTGGTAGAGGTTCCTGTACTTCGAAAAAGGATATCTGAGTACATGTACATCTCTCTCTCTCTCTGTATCTCTGTCTGTCTCTGTCTCTCTGCCTCTCTGTCTCTGTCTCTGTCTCTGTCTCTCTGTCTCTGTCTCTCTGTCTCTGTCTCTGTCTCTCT
>WNWU01000065.1:1195483-1213056 GCA_012654045.1 Ptyas mucosa | reverse complement strand
GGAGACAAAAGGAAAAGGAAGGAAGGTGAGAAAAGGAAGGAAGGAAGGAAAGAAAGAAGGGAGGGAGGGGGAAGGGAAGTGAGGAAGGAAGAAGGAAGGAGGGAGACAAAGGGAAGGGGGAGGGAGAAAAGAAGGAAGAGGGAGATAGGGATGGAAGGAAGAAACGAAGGGAAGGGAAGAGAGAGACAGAGAGGGAAAGAAAGAAGGAGGGACAGAGAGAGAAACAGAGGAAGGGACAGAAGGAAGGAAGGAAGGAAGGAAGGAAGGAAGGAAGGAAGGAAGGAAGGAAGGAAGGAAGGATCTTTTTTTCTTCCAGTCATACGAGAAAAAAAATCCTTTGCAACTGCCAGAATTTCCCTCAAACTGACCAAAGTCGCTTGAACATTCTTCAGTAGCTGAGGTTTTCATCCTTGCGATGTGGGTGGTGAGTCAAAAGCAGAAGTGATCTGTGAACTCTGGGTAGACTCAAAATCTAAAAAGTGAGCAGCCTCAGAGAACATCCAGGAAAACAAACACGAGAAGAGGAAGGACTTTAGAGCCAATTTATGACTTCATCCTCTGCCATGAGGTAAGCTCATCTGAGGGCTCTGTGGACAGAAGAGCCCACCAGAGGACCTCCAGTCTTTGACCTAAACTGAAGGGAAGCCTTGGTGGCAACTCCAAAGGAAGCCACCTCTGAAACTGTCCTCGATTTCCCAGCACTGGCCCAGTTGGCTAGGAATTCTGGGGAGGTCCCATGGAGGTGATTGGCATGAAGAACCTGAGAGAATCCAAATCCAAATCCATCTTCAACCATGGAAGCTGAGAAGATATTTCAGCCAAAGCTCCATCCAAGGATGTTGTTATGGGGGCAAATCGTTTGGAGGATGTCTGGTGAGCAGGGGAAATAAATCTCACGGATCAATAATAAGCAAATAAACCCTGTGTCTCTGGTTGCATTTTAATTCCTTCCTTAGGCTGTTGGTTTCGGAACAGTAACTGGGGTAAAGGGGAAGGAAGGAAGGAAGGAAGGAGACAAAGGGAGAAGAAAAGAAGATGAGAAAAGGAAGGAAGGAAGGAAGGAGAGGAGAGGAAGGTAAGGAAGGAGGGAGGGAGGGAAGGAAGGAAGGAAGGAGGGAGGGAAGGAAGGAGCGAGGGAGGAAGGGAGGAAGGAAAGTGAGGAAGGAAGGAAGGTGACAAAGGGAGAAGGAAGGAAGATGAGAAAGGGAAGGAAGGCGATAAAGGGAGAAGAAAAGAAGATGAGAAAAGGAAGGAAGGAAGGAGAGGAGAGGAGAGGAGAGGAAGGTGAGGAAGGAGGGAGGGAGGGAGGAAAGGAAGGAAGGAAGGAAAGTGAAGAAGGTAGGGAGGAAGGAGGGAGAGAGGAAGGAAAGTGAGGAAGGAAGGAAGGTGACAAAGGGAGAAGGGAGGAAGATGAGAAAAGAGAGGAAGGAGACAAAGGGAGAAGAAAAGAAGATGAGGGAAGGAAGGAAGGAAGGAAGGAAGGAAGGAAGGAAGGAAGGAAGGAAGGAAGGAAGGAAGGAAGGAAGGAAGGAAGGAAGGGGCTTCCCGTGTCTAAGTGTCCCTGCTTGAGCAAAAGAGATGAGGTGAAAAAGGCACGAATAGAGGGATTTTCTTTCAAAGGAAGTGCATGGTTTCTTTTTAAAGAAAACCTATTATGAACTACCCCTCACTTTGGAGCAGTAAATTATCTTTATTATGAAGCAGGCTAGGGCACTGCAATCCTGGCTTGCCCTGGCTGGGTCGTAAGGCTTTTCACAATTAGGAATCCGTGGAGACCCAGCTATGATCTAGAGGGATAATATACGTCCAGCTGAGACAAAGGAACGGTCTCGAGATGTGTTTTTAGTGTGTTTCCCGGGGAGTCAGGGAAAAAAAACAACAAAACGGGTGCCTTGCTCTTAAACATTTCAATTAGCCTTGACATGGCCTACAGATTATTTCTTCTTTGCCCGTTTATATATATATTTTTCTTTTAATGAGGCTTTTCACGGAGATTCTGCCCTTCCTCTACAGGGATCTATAAATCTCGCTTAGCAACCTATGATTAATCTTTCCTGCATGGATCAGTGTTAAATTAATAAAAGAGGCACCGTGGCGAAGAACAGTATCTGTAAACCATTTTATCCTTCCTTACTTCCGGCCTAAGGACCTTTCATAGGTCAAAAAGGACTGGGTAGATTTAGGATATTATTTGGGGGTGGGGGTGGGGGGGGGGGGGGGGGCTTCAAAGCAAACAAACAAACCAGAGGAGCCGAGGTGGCGCAGTGGTTAGAGTGCAGTACTGCAGCTACTTCAGCTGACTGCTAGTTCAGCAGATCAGCGGATCAAATCTCGCCGGCTCAAGGTTGACTCAGCCTTCCATCCTTCCGAGGTGGGTAAAACCCGGATTGTTAGGGGGGCAATATGCTATTTAGTATACTGTCTTTGGTGTAAGCCACCCAGAGTCCTCGGAGAGTGGGCGGCATAGAAATATGACTAATAAAATAAAACAAATAAATAAATCAAACTTAAAACCAGAAACAAAGGGAATGGTGGCTAGAACATTAAGATCGGTTTAGCTTGTGTCTATTCCTACAACGCTCCCGACAGGTTATTAAAAGTGGTGCGTATGCAAAGCCTTCTCGATTCCCAGCCCGTTTTATCTTCCTCACAAAATCTACTTCAGGATTACATAAATTGGTACCCTCCAGATATTTTGAACTATAGTTAATTATGGTTAATTTTTAACCTGGATCAAGGGACTTTTTACAGGTTTAGCTTACTGGGCAACCCCATCCTGTTCAGTGAATTTATGGTGCGGTGTATTGGGTGAACTCAACAAAGTTTGTTGAGTTCCTTCCACCAACCTCAACCTGTGGTGTGAAGACTCAAAAATGTGACTTTTCTGTTTTGGTCCAATATTGTAAGTATCGTATACCGAAGCTAGGCCCATTTTACCATCCTGCTATTTCCTCAGTGTGTGATCCGAATATAATCATGGTGGCACAATCCCTATTATTAGGACTACATTCTGTTTAGTTTGAAGCATTGGTTCCCCACACAACCCTTCATCATCTCACGTGCTGCCAATCCGGGGAATTCTAAATTAAAATTCAAAGGATTTTAAAGATACTATATAGGAGTGGGCTGCTGGGGGTTCGCAGGGGTTCGGGAGAACCTCTAGCTAAGATTCTGTGCAGTTCAGACAACCCCCAAATCCCACTCCTGGCTGGCCCTGCCCACCCCACCCCTCCCAGGAGTCTCCATGAGGCCTGTTTTAGATGCAGGTACGTGCAGAGTGCATGTGGAGGCTGAGGAAGGGTGAAAAACGGGCCTACTGGAAGTTTGGGAAGACTGGAAATGAGCCTGTTTCCAGTCTCCAGAGAGCCTCCGGAGCCTGTGGAGACTGTTTTCACCCTCCCAGAGGCTCAAGAAAAGTCTCTGGAGCCTGGGGAGAGCAAAAACACCCCCCCACACACACACCATGGTGCAGGAGGCTGACTAGGCCACGCCTACCCAGCAACTGGGCAGAGAACCCCTTGCTAAAATTTTTGAAGCCCACCCCTGAAATGATATGTCTATGTGTGTCTAATTCTGGCCACACCTATTTTCCATTGTCCTCCCCATCCTAATCCCAATCCTAATCCCAATCCTCTTCCCATTCCAAAAGATCTGCTTTTAAAAAATGGGTGTATGATTGGATTCAACGTAACATCTTATCATCTCCGGGACATAATAATATGAATGGAGGAAACAGAATAAAAACGATACCAAATTTTAATTCGAACATCCTGGCCATTGATGATGAAGGCAGTCTTGAAATAAGAGAGCCAAGTGTTCAAATCGTCTCTGGTCTGTGGGTGGGATATTTCTGCCATCAAAAGGGTCTATCATTACATTATTAAACCCCCTACATATGTTTCATGCAGTGTAAATAGCCCTAAATACACTCCATTACACTATTAACTCCTAAATAGACTATTAACCCTTAAATACGGAATTTAGATAGAACAAGCAGACCCTCAGGAGGATAAATGGAGAAGACGAGGATGCCTCATATAATCAGGGGGAGAGGAAACCACAGGAAAATCTTGTGGGTTGTTCAGCACAGAGAAGAATATTTCATAACTGTCAAACGTGGCTATTTCGAAACTGAGGGAAATCAAAGAGCTTCAGAAGATCCCGTCGTGGTTTTGTGGTGTTCAATCCATGATCTGCATCTTGTACGCTCTATCTTGTATTGAGGTTGTTGTGCAAGGAAGGATATGTTTTACGGAAGTCCTACCAACAATTTATCAACCTGGAGCTTTTAACAATGCTCAGATATTAAGAAGATACTTTTTTTAAAAGCGGCTCTCGGTGATTCAGTTTGAAGAACATTGAACTGATTCTCTAAATCAAACAGATTTGTAGAATTTGACCATTGTCAAATGGAATTAGTGGATTCTTAGAACATTTTGACTCCATCTTGCCCGTGATTCACAAAGTTTTCTCTTCTCCACCCAAATTAGGCTGACTTTCCAAACTGGTTCAACTTCATTTAAAAAATCACATCCAGGTCAAATTGATTCAGTTGTCCAAATGAAAATTCAACTGAGATACAATCCAACAATTGGAATATTGCATCCAAGGGGAGAAGAAGGGGTCAAACTATTCTCCGAAGCATCTGAAGGCAAGGCAAGAAAAAAATGGATGGAAACTAATCAAGGAGAGAACCAACTTAGAACTAAGGAGAAATTTCCTGACAGTGAGAACAATTCATCAGTGGAACCAGTGGTGGATTGCCCCCGGTTCAGACCGGTTCGCAAGAACTGGTAATAAAACCGGAGGGACTCGCGGGAGTCTTCACCAGCACCATAGATCAAAGGCCTCAATTCTTTGGCGCTCAGCCTTTCTTATGGTCCAATTATCCATAATACCTGATCTCTAACTTGGTTTCTTTAACAACTTGTGCCAGCAAGTGTCCACTTGGTTGGATGAAGCAAAAGTGACAATTTCCCGCATCGTGTTGGATAAAGACCAGGTTTCCCCGCAAGGATAGAAACCTATGTTTCTATTATGAGCATCTCTGGGACCGTCTGGAGAGACTCAGAGACAAACCAGCTTCTAATTACATGTAAGAAATACACATTGTACATATATAAACTGACATCCATATCAACGTGGCATTGCGAGCTGTCAAAAAGCATCAGGGAAATTCCCACCGTGCCTCTTGACAGCTCCGATACCTGCTACTACGGAGGTGTTATGAGCGGTATTATATGCCTGATTGAGTTATGACAGCTCTAACTGAACAGGCAAGCCAGGCAGAGAGGAATAACGGGGGCACGATACAAATGATGATTAAGTGATCCCTTTAAAGGACAATTTCCATAATATTTCATGCTCGCTGTGCAGTGGGAAGCTGGGCTTGTCTGCCGGACTAACTGCTCTATCAATTGATTTGATTCACTGCTGCAGCTACTCCCCGTCATAATATTTCAAATAAATGGCACCGTGGACAGAAATAATATCTGCATCAATATTAACCCTGAAAGGACTAATGGACACAAACTATCATTTCCTGGGCACCCTAATAATGCATTTCGACTACGCTTAGCACGGAGAGATTTCTCATCCCCTTCTCCGCCTTCCTATTTATTCATTCGCTTATTTACAACACCGCGTTTCCATGAAGCTGCTCTTCCTTTGGGGGGGGGGGGGCAGAGAGAAGCCAGAATAGAACCCCCTCCTCTCTATCGTTCTTTCGGTGGCAAAGGAGACCAATGACGTTGTGGTTTTGAGGTGCCCGTTTGTAAACAATTGACAAGAGGACGACCAGAATGTACCAGAGCTGGTATCCACCTTCAATGAGATAGAACATAGAATAATTGGGTTGGAAGGAAACTTGGAGATCTTCTAGTCCAACCTCTTGCTCAAGCAGGAGATCCCCATATCATTCTGGACATTCTTGGCTGTCCAAACTCTTCTTGAAAACCTCCCATGATGGAGCACTCATAACATCTGGAGCTGTTCCACTGATTAATTGTTCTCACAGTAGGAAATTTCTCCTCAGTTCTCGGTTGGATCTTTCTTTAATGATCTTCCACCAGTGGTGGGTTGCTACCGGTTCGAACTGGATTGGGAAAATTGGTAGCGGTGGTGGTGGGAGGCACCATTGCAAGTGCACGGGAGGTGGCGGGAGGCACATTGCGGGTGCACGCACGCACGCACGCCCACCCACGCACGCACACCCATGAGCGAACCAGTAGTGATGGGTTTTGAAACCCACTTCTGTCTTCCACCCACCTTTTCTTGTCCTACCGTCAGGTGCTTTGGAAAATAGGTCAACCTTGTCTTCTCTGTGATGGCCTCTCAAGTACTGGAAGATAGTTATCCTATCACCTGTAGTCCTCTTCATTAGACAAGACATATCTAGTTCCCTCAATCGTTCATCGTACGGTTTAGCTTCCAGACCTCTTATCATCTCTATTGCTGTGCTCTACACAGTTTCTAAGGTTTCGACAACATTTTTGCATAGCGGGGCTGAAAAAGACGAAGAAGGAAGTAAACATCTTCAGACTTCTGGATACCTCAGGGCAAATCTTACAGATAGCTCATCGGTATTTTCCTTTTTGTTAATTCTACGACGAAAATGGACCAGATCACTCTTCAAACTGGGGCCAGCTTGGAGAAAGAAGGCTATATAAGGGGGGAATCACTCTTAATTATTTATTTCACAAGGATCAATGTTTTCTTTTGGTCCTATGTACCACCAAGGATCTTGATAACCTAGCATTTCGTTATGTTTGGATCCAGATAGGATAAGCCACTGAAATCAAGCCTAGTACAGTCGCTGAACAGACAACGAATTCAGTGAGACTTAACCAGAAATATTATGTTGCCTTCCCCCCCCCCTTTCAAATGATTAGCTTTTGTTTTGTTTTTACTCTGCATAAATGTGGTTTTTATTTTTTATGGCCGATAATGTATCTCATGCGGTATGCTTGGTTGGTTTTATATTAGTGGGTTGGGGTGAACCTGACCTTGCGTAGATTATTTAAGAAATCATGACTTGGAGTGGGATGTGAAATAGATCTACTTGCTAATCCAAGAATGGATGGAGGGATGGAGAGATGGAGGGATGGGGGGGTGGGGGGATGAAGGGATGGGATAATTGCACTGGTTTTATCCTTTTGAACCATCTGAAGGATTGTTGGCAGGAAATTAGATTATATATTCAAATTTTAGAACTATTAATCGGTGGAACGACTTTATCTCCAGGAGATGTGGGTGCTCCATTAGTGGAAGTTTTCAAGAAGAGATTGGACAACTATTTGTCTGAAATGATATAGAGTTTCCTGCTTGAACAGGGGGTTGGATTAGAAGACCTCCAAGGTCCCTTCCAGCTCTGTTACCCTGTTAATGTTGGACTACTAACTAGAACATACAAAACATTTGTTAGACCAATTCTTGAATACAGCTCATCTGTCTGGAACCCGCACTGCATATCAGACATAAATACAATCGAGAGAGTCCAGAGATATTTTATGCGAAGAGTCCTCCATTCCTCTAACCGCAATAAAATACCTTATGCCACCAGACTCCAAATTTTGGGCTTAGACAACTTAGAAGTACACCAACTTTAGTTTGACCTAAGCATAGTACGTAAAACTATCTGCCACAATGTCCTTCCTGTCAATGACTACTTCAGTTTCAACCACAGCAATACATGAGCAAATAATAGATACAAACTCAAGGTAAACCGCTCCAAACTCGATTGCAGAAAATATGACTTCAGTAACAGAGTGGTCAATGCCTGGAATGCACTACCTGACTCTGTAGTTTCTTCCCCAAACCCCCAAAACTTTAACCTTAGACTGTCTACTGTTGACCTCATCCCATTCCTAAGAGGTCTGTAAGGGGTGTGCATAAGTGCACCAGTGTGCCTTCCATCCCTGTCCTAATATTCCTTTTTACTTACTCTTTTCATGTATTCAAATTATGTTTATACTCTTACCTGTTACCTTGTTACCTTAAATATGTTTGACAAATAAACTTATGATGATTATGATTATGATTAAACAAAAATAAATACATAAATGCCCACCCAGAAAGGAGCATATTTACTGTATGGATGGGACACAAAGAGAGACAGCGAGAATATCCACAAGGACGTGATACCATTAGAAGATCGGTTTCACTTTTTTAAAAAAATACTTTGGGTAAAATCCGCAGCGGAAACATTTTTAACCCTACCACGCTGTTCCAACTCTTGGGGGGGGTCAAGTTCATTTTTCAGCTTAAATATGGCTAAAGCTTGAGCCAAAAAAACAGGGAGGAGGGAGGAAAAAAACAAACAAACCCCAAAACAAAACAGAAGGACGATCCTTCAACTCCGAGTGTCTCCTTGGGTAAATGCCCTCCCCGGAGAAAAACGGGCAGTTGCAAATGGATAGCTGCCTTGACGCAAGGCAGGGCCAAAAAACAGGACCTTTCCCCAGGATTAATTCCTTGTGTCTCCTTTTAAAACAAGATTAAATTAGCTTGTGTTAGTGGCTGTTAGCAGATGCGTTCCTGCATTATGTATGATCCTTGACGGCTCTCAGCATGGACGCGCTGTGCTGTATGTTCCATTAGTGATTTTTTTTCCCTTCAATGCTGCGCTAAGCTTTAAGTCACACAGACAAGGCCCTGTATCGGGGGGGGGGGGGGGTGCATGGTGAATGTGTTTTCCTGGTAATTTCACAACCTACCTGAGCACTGCGATCGATCGGCTGTGTTTGAAATGGATAAAAGAATTAAACTGCGCGACTGCGGCACTGTGGGATACGGCCAGTATCCTCTTTGTTTCGGGAAATCAATAAGCGCTCTAATGCTGTGGCAAAGGGGGAAGAATGACTAGGTCATGTGCTGGGGGAGATCTTCAGCTCACCATTCATGTATCCAGTTAACAACTTCCCTTCCCCAGATTGGCATGAGATCATGACAGCATGTCTACAGGATTGGGGCTTTCTATCATTCCTGAGTGATACCTTCTTCATCAGAATAAGGTGGAGTTGGTGGAGGTCTCCTGACAGAATAAGAAGGTTAGAAGAGACCTTGGAGGTCGTCTAACAGAATAACGGAATTGGAAGGGATCTCGGGGGTCTTCTAGTCCAATCCCCTTCTCAAGCAGGAAATCCCATACTGTTGTGGCCCGCCAGCGGCCTGCACGGATTGTGGCTGATCCCGACGACGAGGAGGCTGGTGTGGTGTTGCACCAGCAGCCTGGGCAGCCGGCACTCGAGTCGGACAGTGAGGAGGCTGAAGAGGATGTGATGCCAGAGGCAGAGACTCAGCCTGGGCCTTCAGAACCTCCAGAGGCTCCTTCAAGTGAAGAGAGTGAAGTGGAGGAGCCTCTTCTCAATGCTTGAGCACACAGGGCTGCCAAAAGGCAGGAGTGGCTACTCAGGAGGAGGTCTCCTCGAGAGTAAGGCTTGGGGCTAATTGGCCACTCCCTTAGCCTATTTAAGTTCGCTCACAGGTAGCACATGCTGCTGGAAACAACGTTTAAATACTACGCAGAGCATTTTGAGAGTGAGTTTCTTGTTATATCTTGGTTTCTGGGCTGGTTGCCAACCCTTGTCGGATTTAGTTTATTCTCTGTAATTCATAGCAGGCTGATAAGGACATTTGCACTGGAAGCCTGCATTTTGAAAGGGGTCTGTTTGTATTAAACGGAGTTTTTGGAGCTTTGTGTGTGTCACACTCCTTGGGATCCAGAGCTGGGGCAGAACACATACCATTTAAGACAGACGACGGTCCAATCTATTCTTAAAAACCTTCAGTGTTGGAGCACCCATAACGTCTGGAGGCAAGCTCTTCCACTGATTGATAGTTCTCACTGTCAGGAAATTCCTCCTTAGTTCTAAGTTGCTTCTCTCCTTGATTAGTTCCATCCATTGTTTCTTGTCCTGCCCCTCAGGTGCTTTGGAGAAGAGGTTGACTCACTCTTCTTTTTGGCAACCCCTCAAGTATTTGAACCCTTCTATCATGTCATCCCTGGTCCTTCTCTTTGTTAGACTAGACATACTCAATTCCTGCAACCATTCTTTATATGTTTTGGCCTCCAGTCCCCTAATCACCTTCTCTGCACTCTTTCAAAACCAACTCTTCTGCAAATCCTCCAGAAAGGAGCCCAACAGGTGAGCAACTATTTATTCTAAACTAGGGGCAGGGCTGAGAATTGAATTTCTCCTGAATTTCTTTTTTGCAACCACACCTTTTCTATAAGCTTACCTGTTATTGGAATTATTATTTGGAATGACCTCCTCCAAAGTTAAGATGAATTATAGAAATCTAGAGAGCATAAAATGCCAGGTTTTTTTTAAAATTTATATTTATATGCCGCCCTTCTCCGGAGACTCAGGGTAGCTTACAATGCGTTAAGCAATAGCCTTCATACTTTTGTATATTTATACAAAGTCAGCTTATTGCCCCCACAAACCGGGTCCTCATTTTACCCACCTTAGAAAGGATGGAAGGCTGAGTCGACCTTGAGCCTGGTGAGATTAGAACTCGCAGTAATTGCAGGCAGCTGGGTGTTAAATGCTGCCTTAATAGGAGGCATTAGCCTGCTATGCCACTCAGGCTCAGTTTGATGTAGCAGCTACGGCATCGGGCTAGAAACCAGGAGACTATGACTTCTAGTCTTGCCTTGGACACAAAGACAGCTGGCTGACCTTGAGCTAGTCACTCTCCCTCTGCCCCGAGAAGAAGACAATGGCAAGCTACAAACTTCAAAATTTTGTCCAGCAAATTTTCCAGACAGAAACCAGGAGTCAACACTGATTTGAAGGCACAAAGGAATGTTGTTTTCATTGCTGGAATTTTTTGAGGAACAAGCTAGAATGTATCCTGAGATACATTCTAGAACAAGCTAGAATGTATCCTGAGAATGTATCCGCCAGACAATGTCGGCTGGCGACCCCCAGGGGGAGAGCCTTCTCTGTGGTGGCACTCACCCTTTGGAATGACCTACCCCCAGAGATTCGCACAATATCTGACCTCCGGACTTTTCGCCAAGCCCTGAAAACACATCTATTCTATCTAGCTGGGCTGGCTTGACCCCATCTGTTTTGGTTTTAATTGGAACTTAGTTTTAATTGGGTTTTAAATTAGGCCGAAAATTATTTAATTATTTTAAATTGTTTTTTAAATTTTGTAATGTTCTGTTTTATTCCACCTGTTCACCGCCCTGAGTCCTGCAGGAGAAGGGCAGTATACAAATTTAATAAAATGAAAAAAAAATCTATTATTTATTTAAAATAAAAATATGCTATCTGTTCAGCAAAGATGTCCTATTGTGTATAACCCTGTTTCCCCGAAAATAAGACCCAACCAGAAAATAAATCCTAGCATGATTTTTCAGGATGCTCGTAATATAAACCCTACTCCAAAAATAAGCTCCAGTTAAGATTAAGTTAAGAGTCGGGAATGACTAGCACATATGTGCGAGGGGAACCTTTACCTAAGATTGTTAGCCAGATGGATGCATTTAGTACCGTATTCCCCCAAAATAAGACCTAACCAGAAAACATTTTGGATGAATGATCATTAGTAGGATGGACAGAATGGCGGAATTCTCCAAAGACCAAATTAAATGCCCAGACTATACATTGCCATCTTGTAAAAATAATACTACCTGGAAAGAAAAAAAGATTCACCTGATAATACACATAACCACAGCTGCTAGACTGAGATATACACAATTCTGGAAAGAGAAAACCCTGCCACCAGAAGAAGTTATAATTAAGAAAATACTGGAGTGCGCAGAGATGAGTAAATTAACCCATGAAATAAACAATGATGAGAATTCAGATTATTATACTGTGTGGGAAAGGTGGTATGAATGGATGAACGATAAAATTAAAGGAGTATAAGGTGCGTTAAATAAATAGTAACAAACAGCTTAAGTGACACCAGATATATTCGATGTATATATGTATAAACACTGCATATCCGATGTTAATAGAAATGATATTTCTTGTACGTATATAAAATTTAATAAAGTATTGCTTTAAAAAAATAATACTACTACTACCTTGTTTCCCCGAAAATAAGACTCAACCGGAAAATAAGCCCTAGCATGATTTTTCCAGGATGCTCATAATATAAGCCTTACTACCCAAAATAAACCCCAGTTAAGATTATCAGCTAGATGGATGCATTTAGTACCGTATTTCCTCAAATATAAGACCTAACCAGAAAATAAGCCCTAATGTGTCTTTTGGAGCAAAAATTAATATAAGGCCCAGTCTTATTTTCAGGGAAACACGATCGTTGTCTGAAAACGAAGAGAAGGAAGGAATCATTCTGGAGCAACCAATATGTTCTACTCTAACAAGCTGGGCAGTATTTTCTGAAAGAGCCATAAATAATATGCCTGTCTTTCATTTGGCCTCCAATAACCGCTTTCCCGAGCTCCGATTTATGCACGGACAAAACCAGGCACCTCTAATTTCCTAACTCGTTGCTTGCAACCTTCTCCTTCACCAACCAATAATTCTGCCATCTCTAATTTGCCAATAAATAATTCTGGGGCTCTCAAATTTTCCAACCCGATAATGAGACTGATTTGTCGAACCACCATGGGGTCACTCAGTAATGGCACCCCCAGCAAGCTGTAATTTGCGAAGCAACAGAGGGACACCTCTTCTCTTTTCTAGCAATGAAAGATGTTGGTCATCTTTTATCCTGTCTCCATTATGAAAATGTTCTCTGCTGGGTTGACACCTTTAACTTACCGAGGATTTGTTTTCTCGGAGAAGTTATAGGGTGTCACTCCTTGGGTTTTCCCCCAAAATGTAGGCGTGTTGTGTTTTTGCAGGTCAAAGATTAGCAAGCATCCCTTGGTCAGGTTTGGGGATTCTCTCACTGTGTTCTTGCCATTCCTCTGAGGGTTGGCAGGGCCTTTGACCAAATTCAGAGAGAACATTTCAAAACATTTCAGATTACCTTTGGCTGCTTCTCTTTTCCCATTGACCTTGCCACCCAGGTTGCTGCTGTTGCTGCTGCTGTGGTCCAAATATAAATGGATGACGACGAAGAAGAAGAAAAAAATTGGGAAAAGTTGAATTCTGGAAGACTCATTTTGTTCGTGGTTACTCTGGAGAGGATTAGACGCCGACCTGTTTTCCTAAAAAAATATGGAATTTGGAAGGCAGCTGGTTGAGGAGCTCAAGTCAACCTCAATTGCTGATGACTTCATAGAATTTTAGAACTGTACAGATTTTAGCTGTTATGTAGTTCAACCTCCTATTCAGTGCGATAGCCACTCAAATATCTTCTGATAACTGTCCAGCTTTTTAGGTGCAATTCCAAATGCTGATTATCACCTACATCAGGGGTCCCCCAACCCCCAGGTCCGTGGCCCAGCACCGGTCCGTGGCATGCTAGAAACTGGGTCATGCAAATAAGCAAAGCCGCATCCACAGAATGCAGGCCGCACACAAAACCATGCACCCTTCAGGCCACGGAAAAACTCTACAGAACCGGTCCCTGGTGCCCCAAAGGTTGGAGGCTACTGACCTACAAGACATAAGACCAAGTTACACTCAGGATTGAGAGCCACAGTGGCGCGGTGGTTAGAGTGCAGTACTGCAGGCTACTTCTGCTGCCTGCCGGCTGCCTGCAATTTGGCAGTTCGATTCTCACCAGGCTCAAGATTGACTCAGCCTTCTATCCTTCTGAGGTGGGTAAAATGAGGACCCAGATTGTTGGGGGCAATATGCTGGCTCTGTAAAACCGTTTAAAGAGGGCTGTAAAGCACTGTGGAGTGGTATATAAGTTTATATGCTATTGATCTTCCTTCCTTCCTTCATTGGGTAGTACAATGGTTAGAATGTAGTATGGCAGGCTCTTCCCACAGCCAGGAGTTCGATCCTGACTTGCTCAAGGTTGACTCAGCCTTCTTTCCTTCCAAGGTGGGTAAAATGAGGACCCAAATTGTTGGAGGCAAGAGGCTGACTCTGTAAACCATTTAGAGAGGGCTTTAAGCACTGTAAAGCGGTATATAAGTCTAAGTGTTATTGCTATCATCCTTTTCCCATTTGTTTCTATCCATCCATCCCACAAGGTCACAGAAAATAGCCATGCTCCTGGTGCCTTTTTTGAAGCAATGCCATCTACTGGAACCTAGGAAATGTACCTTCTCTATACATCTGTGTTTATGTATGTCACTTTTGAAAGAAGGTCTTGTCTGAGATTTATATTCAGATGACCTCCAGCATCTACATCTAAAGTAGAGTCCACCTTACCAGAGGCAGAGTGTTAATTCATTGACTCTAAATATAAGAAGGTAAAGGTTCCCCTCGCACATATGTGCTTGTCGTTCCTAACTCTAGAGGGCAGTGCTCATCTCCATTTCAAAGCCAAAGAGCCAGCGCTATCCGAAGACATCTCTGTGGTCATGTGGCCGGCATGACTAAACGCCAAAGGCGCACGGAACGCTGTTCCCTTCCCACCAAAGGTGGTCCCTATTTTTTCTACTTGCATTTTTTACGTGCTTTCGAACTGCTAGGTTGGCAGAAGCTGGGACAAATAACGGGAGCTCACCCCGTTACGCGGCACTAGGGATTTGAACCGTTGAATTCCCGACCTTTCGATCCACAAGCTCAACGTTTTAGCCACCGCGTCCCTACCGACTTTAAATATGCTGGTCTCATAATATCTCAAAACATCTCTTACCTAGGAATTACTCTCCTTGGATTCGTTTGGTTTATTTATCAGATTTATAAAGCCAAACATCTAAGGTATGCGTCTCTCGCAGCGTACACAACTGAATTGTTATTAAAATATGTAAAGTGCGTCGTAACTTGACAAAATGAAATCGCAGCTGAAGTCGACATGTTGACTTTAACCAAAAATAGTCAAACAACAGACTGTATACTTTTCTTAAATACATAATAGAAATGTTCCTTATGACTATAATGTCGCTTGTAGGCAAATACAGCTCTTTACCCTCCTTGGGTTTTTTTTCCAATCACCTTCTAGCTATTTGTAACTTCTTCTTCTTCTTTTTTTTGCAAAGTTCATTTTGGAGTCTTAAAACTGTCAAATATGATTTACTCTCTCTAAGCCTGGATATCACTTTTGGCAGAGTGAGTCGATGGAAAAGTTGGGGCTGCTGTTGTTTCAGGAGTTCCATGAGGGGTGCGGGGTAGAGGTGGGGAAGCAAATTTTAATGTTTCAAAATTTAAAGACTTTGGCTCCTGTTTTGAAATATATCCTCCCCCCCGGCTAAGCAGGGGATGTTATCAAAAGCTTTATGGTGAGCAGCTTTGGAAAAAGTAACGGTGATTGATGATCCATTGCAAAGTTTGATTGACGCAAGGGTAGGCTTCCAAAATTTTAGCAAGGGGTTCTCTGCCTGGTTGCTGGGTGGGCGTGGCCACAGTGGGTGTGGCCTAATCAGCCTCCTGCACCATGCGGGAGGGGCGTTTTTGTCTTCCCCGGGCTCCGGAGGCTTTCCTCAAGCCTTTGGGAGGGTGAAAATGGAGGCCCTCTTCTCGAACTTCCGGTAGACCTATTTTTCGCCCTCCCTGAGCCTCCGCAGGTGCCCTGCACTTACCTGGATCCAAAACGGGCCACATGGGGACTCATGGGAGGGATGGAGTGGGGTGGGAGAGGCCAGCCAGGAGTGGGATTTGAGGGTTCTCCGAACTGTACAGAATCTTAACTAGAGGTTCTTCCGAATCCCTGCAAACCCCCAACAGCCTACCCCTGGATTGACGGCCATAACAAATATCTAAATATACATGGCCTTTTTAAATATATCTATATATTTATTTTATTTTCTCTTTACATACAATATGTGCTTCATGAACAGCGTACTGTCTGGGTCAATTGGTTTACATTGTAATACTTCCTACCCCTTTTATCCAACCGTTGATAAAACAAGTCCCGAGTTCAAAAATATTCTGTGTCTTCTTTTTCTTTTATCTTCAGGGTTAATCGGTCCATTTCTGAACAATCCAATGTTTTTAAAATTAGATCTCCTTCCGTAAGTGTTTCTTCGCTTTTCCAATGTTGTGCAAATAGGATTTTTGCTGCTGTTAAAACATGCAATATCAAATATATTTTCCCCAAATAGGCATGCCCTTTTATTAAA
The DNA here is from genome assembly GCA_012654045.1 of Ptyas mucosa. Taxonomy (NCBI): domain Eukaryota; kingdom Metazoa; phylum Chordata; class Lepidosauria; order Squamata; family Colubridae; genus Ptyas; species Ptyas mucosa. Next base: position 1,196,945 of record WNWU01000065.1, on the reverse strand, counting down.
GACTGTTGAAAGGTGGGTTGCAGAGATAAAATGGTTTGATTGCTTGGGTACCACTAAATGTGCTGATTGGAAGGATAAAAAAAAAAAGGAAGGATAACATGAAAGGGCAACTCTTGAATTGGGTTTAGATACTGAAGCAATAGAGGATAGTTGGTCAAAATTTGGTTGAGTTGATGGGGGAAACCCATCTCTCATGGTTTATAAATAGTGTTTTTTTTAGCATCGCTATTAACAGTGTTCCATTTGCAGCTCTCCAAGCTTCTACCGTCATTGGGACCACAAATTTGGGAGGAAGTGGAAGTTTTGAAAGAGTTTAAGAGATTTTTAAATATTGAATCATATATTATAGTCAGCGTTGGCCAGTGTTCTTCATAATTCCAGCCTCACCAAAAAGCTGAAAATCATAAAAGTTACATTTAATTAGGTATCAAATGCCTAACAAGGCTGGAATTTGTGTGTGTGTGCGTGTGTGTAAATTGTTCCATAAATAAGCAAATTCCTTTCAATAACTCATAAAGTTCCCCCAATGCCTTAAAAACAAATGATTCTATTCTCAATTTTTTCCAATGTTTTGCAATCTCTGTGAGCAAATCTTGGTATTTTCTATTACTGTTGTTTGCTTATGGTTATTATGGTTGGGTCACACAGTCAGCCAGATGTTTAGACTGGATTCAGGATTTTTATCCAGCTATCAAGTCCTTCCCAAGGACCTGGGATACGCAGATGTGGATGTTTGATGGTTTTAGAGCTATTGTCTCAGGTTGTAAGCTGTTCCGAGTCAAGCTGCCTTTTGCAATTGACTGATGGTGATGTTGTCAATTCCAATAGTGTTCAAGTGGTGCTCCAGATGTTTTGGGATTGCACCCAAGGCACTCGTTACAATTGATACCACCTTTGCTTTGTTTTGCCATAGTTGTTCTACTTCTATTTGCAGGTCTTTGTATTTTGTTATCTTCTTCAGTTCTTTGTCTTCCGTTCTGCTCTCTATTCAAGTACTGCCATGTCCATTATTTTATTTGGTTTATTATTAATTTTTTATGCTGCCCATCTCACTCACACGATGACTCTGGACTCTATCCAGACTTTTTGGTCTTTCTTATGGACAATTATTAAATCTGGAGTGTTCTGTAGCAGGTGCTTATCTGTTTGAATTCTAAAGTCCCAGAGCATGTTAGCTTCTTTGTGATTAGTTGTTATTTAAGAATCGAATAGAATAGAAGTAGAGTAGAGTAGACTAGAGTAGAAGAGAGTAAAAGAGAAAAGAATAATGGAGAATAGAATAGAAATAGGGTAGAGTAGAGTAGAGTAGAGTAGAGTAGAGTAGAGTAGAGTAGAAGAGAGTAGAAGAGAGAAGAGAAAAGAATAATGGAGAATGGAATGGAATGGAATGGAATGGAATGGAATGGAATGGAATGGAATAGAATAGAATAGAATAGAATAGAATAGAATAGAATAGAATAGA
>WNWU01000065.1:1130471-1158721 GCA_012654045.1 Ptyas mucosa | reverse complement strand
AAAGGAAAGGAAAGGAAAGGAAAGGAAAGGAAAGGAAAGGAAAGGAAAGGAAAGGAAAGGAAAGGAGGAAGAGGGGAGGGGAGGAGAGGAGAGGAGAAAAGAGAAAGAAAAAAGAGAGGGAGGAAAGAAGGAAGGAAGGAAAGGAGGAAGGAAGGGAGGGAGGGAGGGAGGGAGGGAGGGAGGGAGGGAGGGAGGGAGGAAGGGAGGAAGGAAGGAAGGAAGGAAGGGAGGGAGGAAGGAAGGGAGGGAGGAAGGGAGGAAGGGAGGGAGGAAGGGACCTCCCCTGGCATTCTCGTGTTATTACACAAAAATAAAGAACAATAAACTTTATTCAGGACTGAATCAAGTCATCATGAGACCACAAGCCCAAACGAAGGATTTCCAGTTTACTATCTGAGACTTTCTTCTCTTCTCCTCAAACAGCGGTTAATTCTCAAGTACGCTTGTTCTTGGTCTCTCTCAGAGGGTTTGCGATAGTATCTTGCAAAATGTAGAAAACCTGAGCGGCTGTGATCTTGAAATCTTAGCGACCAACTCAGGTGGGTTTTGATTTAAGGTGGGAAGTCAAAATCTCCACAGAATAAATTTCATTTAAAAAGGAAAAAAAAAACCAACTTGCTTTTCCGGAAAAGAACTTTTCCAACTCCCGGTTGAGGATCAATGCACAGTAAATCTGGAAGCGTATTCCATGGGAAAAAAATTCAAGGAAATTATTGGGTATTGCTTGCCTCCTACTGGTCACGGGCAAAGATTAACTGAGGTTAAAAGGAGTTATCGGGATAGACTCAAATAGTGTTAAAACATACTGATAGCGCAATTGCTGCTTTCAAGCATATTCTATAGCCGTGATGGCGAACCTATGGCACGGGTGCCACAGGTGGCATGCGGAGCCATATTGGTGGGCACGCGAGTGTTGCATCCAGCGCGCATGCACGCACTGGCCAACTGATTTTCAGGCCTTCCGGTCCCACCGGAAGTCAGGAAACTGGCTGTTTCCGGCCTCCGGGGGGGGGGGATGGGGAAGGCTGTTTTTACCCTCCCCAGGCTCCTAGAAAGCCTCTGGAGCCTGGGGAGGGGGAAAAACAGGCCTACCGTGCCCACCGTGTGCCAAAAGCAGGGGGAAGTGTTGGGGGGGGGGTCACGTGCGCGGGAGGGCGAGGCGCATTGAATTATGGAAGTGGGCGAGCCTGCGAGCCCCCACTCTCCCCCTGCTTTTGGCATGCGACGGCAAAAAGGTTAGCCATCACCGTTCTATAGCCTTCAGTAGTGGTATTTTTGTTACTCTGTTTCCTTACCTCGATTCCCGTGATGGCGAATCTGTGGCACCCGCTCTCTGATGGTACACGAGCTGCCGGCCCACTTCAGCCCTGCTGTGCATGCATGAGTGGCTCCCGCTGGCCAGCTGGTCTTCAGGTCTCTGCTGTGCACACACTGGGGAGTGTTTGCGCATACGTGGGGCTGCAGGGTGCATGCGGAGGGGGGGGTTGCGCACCCATTGAACGAGTGCTTTGGGCACTCCGTCCGGGAAAGATTAGCCATCGCTGCCCTATTCCAATTTGTGATGAAGAATAAGGGGCATCGACCTCGACTGACGACCATAATTGAGCCCAATTTTTTTTTTTTATTGCTAAGTGAGACAGCTAAGTCAGTTTTGCCTGATCTTATGACCTTTCTTGCCAGAGTTAAGGGAAGGACTGCAGTTGTTAAGACAGAAAAAATGGTCGCGACTTCCCAATTGCTGGCCAGGTGGTCACAAAAAGGGATCACGTGACCTCAGGACACTGCGGACTGTCGTAACGACGAGTTACTTGCCAAGCCTCTTGAGTTTTGATCACGTGATCATGGGACTGCTGCGAAGTTTGTAAGTGTGAAACATGGTCCCGAGTCACTTCTTTCAGTGCCGCGTAACTTTGAACGGTCACTAAACGAACTGTTGTAAGTAGAGGGCTACCTGTATATGGTTCTGTGCATAATTTATGAGTGTCTCCATAGACGTGATCTGATAATATGTTCAATGAACTGATCCATAAGTGAAGTATGAATTTCAAGTCAAGTCGCAATCACAAAAATGTATATTTTTCTGTTTACTATGAATTCATAGATTTTAAAGGCAATTTAAAGTCTCAAATTTCTTCCAATCCCAATCAAGTAGAGTTACATTCTAGCAACAGCAGTTCTAATCTCCACGAATATTTCGTTTGTACAACTGCCGTGCAGAAAGATTGAGCTGGTAGGATATTCACTTCTTCATAAAGACGCTAGATCTCATTATTTCACAAGTACAGCCAGGATGTCAAATATTTTTTATCAGCTAATGGTTATTTCCTTCGGCTAACCTTACTGAAAAGGCATGAAATACAAGTGCAATTGTCTCACGCACTAAAACCTTTGGATACATTTTTTAAAAAAAAAATAAAACCCAGTAATTGTACTACTGCCTCAATATGTACGACATCTGGGTATACGCGAACAAATTAATTGGCACTTAGAAAAATTAATGTGGTGCAGTTGCATTGCAAATGTTACTACAAAGCATTCCAGTGTTTGACCCCCCCCCACCCTAAGGTGTGTGTGTGTTAATAATCAACCAGCAGTTGTGTATTAATTCCACAAGGTGGCATCTGAAACATATATAAATATATTTTAACCTAACGTAGCTGCAAACCAAACGGAATACAATTTTTCCATGTTGTCTTTCAAACATCAAGATATATTAAAGGAATTAAAAAGTAGGTTTGCTGCTTAGAAACCCAGATTGGTGTTGAGGATGTGTAACGAGGGCATTAAAGCGTGTCAGGCAATGAAAAGGCATGCAGTTTTATATATCTATGGTAGCTTTGATAGCCGGAAGCCCATAACAGGAATAAGATCATAGAGAAGTCTTGGCTTCAAACTCCCGGCCGGCCCATGGGTCGGATGCGTCAGGTACTGGCCACGCCCGGATTAGCGAAGGGAGAAAAAGTCACGACACGTCACGTGACGACGTGAGTTTGACGCTCCTGATCTAGACCACCGATCGGTCCATCTTACACAAGATCAGTTGCCCATCTTCCATTCTCCACCGGATGGGACATGCTGATGACGTTCGTTTATGAAAGGCAGCAGAGCTGCAAATTGCAACCATAAACGCAATTGTGCACTAGGCCATCCTGTTCTAAGGAAGAGCTTTTCAACATTTGAAACAAACAAACAAACAAATCATTTCCTTACATTCTCGGTAAAGTTCCTTATTTTGGAAGACTCCTTCTGGGAATATATCAAAGGGTTCCAGTCATTTTCTTTGCACCTTGGAGTCTTGCAAAATGCCAAACCCAATGCACAAGTACATAACAGGATAACCTATGATAGAATTCAGCATAAATAAGCTTTTAGGCTGCAATTGTCAGGTATGCATGCTTAAGTCTAAAGCTTCTTCAATTATCTTATCACTTTTTTCTCTTGCACCATATACAAAAGATCTCCCATCCCCAAAAGCAGTGAATAAAGCAAAGCACAACATTTTTAACGTGGTCATCCTTTTCCCTCAAACCTTGGAAACCTTTCTAGCATTCTAAATAAATGACACAGCCACAAAAATGATGGGTTTATTAAATATTAGTACAGAAATAATATAGGGTATCGTTTCTTTTCTCGTCTGAAGAAATTAAGGCTTCACGCATGCAATCTGAAAAATTTCCTAAGCTCTCAGTTGAGACACTCAATAGAGGAGACAACGGCACTCAAACCACAAAATCTTTATTTTTGTTCTTCTAAAAATTGTGCAAGCCAATGCAGAACGTAAGTTTGTTACAATGGCAGAATAAATAAAACCCAAACCTCGAAAGAGGCCGTTCAGGTCAAGATAAAAATCCAATTCAGCTTTCATATTGATTCAAGCGCTGTTCTTTGTGACAATCTCAGCCCCGGGGAAACCAAAAGACGACACTTTATAACGTCTTGCTTACACACAAAGTCTGTGCCGACATAGAAAACATGATCTCAAAATGAGATGATTTCCACTTCTGTTGAGTTCCTTCTGCAGGGCAATGGCTTAAAAGTTCACTTTGCACAGTAGCCGCTGGAGACCTTTTAGAGCGGGGTATCAAAATGCCAAAATCACGACGGATGAAACAGAAGAGGAAATAGAAAGGGCAAGGAAAGGGACGGGGAGCGATTGCCACGTATGTTTTATTGCACTGCACATTCTCAAAAAGGGAGGATCTATCACCAGCGAAGACTTTCCCTCTGACTGCAACACCAGGAAACAAGCTGGAAAAGATCATTATATATCAAAACCACCGAACTGTCTCTCATACACCACCTCTGATGTGATTAGTTTAAAAGGGAGACAGTTCCCAAGATTCAGCTGGCCACCAGCTTTCTAGACTCTGTTGTTTTAGTCAAATCTCACCTCCACATAAACGTTTGTCCGCATCCTCAGATAACCCAAGAATGACTTTGGATGATGTATGGATATGTTCCTGTCCTTATTCTCCACACCCCAGAGCTTGTTTTCTGATCGGTATCTCTTTCCGCTGAGTTCTTTCTATTACTGCTCATTACCTGCCCACATTCTTTCATCCTACTGGTCCATCAAGATTGCCATTTTCCTCTCGGTCCAAGGCAACTGGAGTTCGACGTGTTCTCAAACCCACCATTTCCCAACTATCTTCTGAGTTCCCACAAATGCTCAAAGGAAAAGCAGGATAAGTAGGAACAAGAAGGGCATCCAATCACGAGTTACACAAATGAGAATTAATGCAATGAGTTGGCAACCCTGCTGTGCAATTAGAAACCAGTGAAAAAAGCTTCAGAGGCCTAATGACTCTCTCCATCAGTTTCTCTACAGCGAGCTGATCTTAAGAGACATTCAGCACCCACCATCCATCCTCAAGTTGGTTATATATATATATATATATATATATATATATATATATATATATATGTATATATATATATATATATATGATCTACTTCATAACATAAAATCCGTCTCTATTTCATTTATGGGTTTTTTTTCCCCTCACATCACACAAGTCTTCAGCTACTGTTTTCAAAACGTACCTAAGGCAATGAGAGCAGGTTTTCCTCCACACTGCAGAAAAGCTATTGCATCTACAGTTCATAAAAATACTCAATACGACATTGAATACTTCAAACAAGCTAGTAATGTTTTGCCATGTACTGAACAGCAAGTCAAATGATTTAACTACACGCTGGCTCAATATAATCCTTTGAGATGATAAATGGGTGAGTGCGGTTTTAAAGCGCAAAACCGGGAAGAAAATGCAATGTTTGCCTTCCATTTAACAGACACAGATTTCATTTCCATGGCATTCCCTGAGACAAAAAAAATAAGTGCACAATAACAACTAGCAACTGAGATCTTAAACATGCTGCTATTACATATGGTGTCTATGGGGTACATTTTTCCCAAATGTATATGATGACTATTGCCCTCACAATCCTGCTTTGTAGACACTCTCCATTGTCAACTCGCCATGACAAACTCGCCATGGCCAACTCTCCATGCTCAACTCTCCATGGTCAACTCACTATGGCCAACTCGCCATGGGACAATTCAACAATTCAATTAATTAAAATAATTTAAAAAAATATTTTAATTGTTGTCATTCACATTTCATTTTGTCCCTCCTTTGGCATTCTTTATAATGATTCTATTCCACTATTTCTTCAGTATTAGTGTAACTCTTGTCCCACAGCAAGTTGGCTGTGGCGAGTTGTCCGTGGCGAGTTGTCGTAGACCTGAAGACACTGACCTGAAATCCACCCAATCAACATACAGTACCTAAAAGTCCCATTGGGCTCATCAACTATAACCATAAAAGGCAGCCTATGCTGATAGCGAAACAGCAAAGAACATCTTGATGGGATTAAACTTGACTCGTATTCCCTCGGCCAGAACTGTGGAAGAGATGTATTAGAAGACTGGATTTCTTGCGTAATCCAAATCTACCCTCTCGATGCAGCAGCATGCGAACCCATAAGCCATTACCTAACGGAACACAGAAAGATAATTTAATGGAGTGTTTTTGAATGATCTCTACGATGGCTCTTGAACCGATATGAATTGATCTCATCTCCTGTTTACCACGCTGAATTGCAAGCTGTCAAGAGGGTCTTTCCCCCCCTGTCACTGGAGGAAAGGAGAATAGCCTCAGACCTTCTGAATAATTGGGTACTTTCTGAAAAATTGACCAAGGTTCTTCCCTAAGGCATGCAGAACACATGCTGAAAAAGTTTCCAAAACTCATTTAGAGAAGAAAAAAAAAAGGTTTTCAGGATTCTTCCATTATGGAAATCAAGCTTAAAGGTAGCAATGGAATTAATGCCTTTCAGGATTAGCTTTGAAGACGGGTGTGTCCATGGAAAGACAACATACTGGTTCATCCACACATTCCCAGAAATGACCTTACATCAAGCGCATGGAACAGGACTCAGGAAGTTGTGCAAGGGAGGCAAATCTTGCCAAGGGAGGCCATTCCGAGTACCGCTGCAAGGTTGAGAGATCATTATTTTTCCTTTTCCTGGAAGGTACCCACCTGCTACAAAGAAAACAATGAGAATTCTTGGTCCAGGGCGACTGGACTGATGGACTGATCAGCTATATCTGCATGGATACACTCAACGTGGTGATGTTTTGGGTTTTGCGATTTAACTTATTCCAGGTCAAAATAAGAAGCAAAAGTCCCTTGATGCCAAAGTCATAAGGCTGGTCTTACAGACACGATGGATACAACTCTGGGAAACATACAACCCCCCCCCCCCCCAAAAAAAAAATATAGTCCTCTTCCTTTAGGCTGTGTAGAATCAGAAGAATCAGCAGAAGTCTCCAGAGGGGATGTTAATCTTCGGACTATGTAAACAGTTTCTCTGAAACACAACCTAAACATTACAATCGCTTCATTTAGACTTTTTTTTATTTAAAAAAAAAACAAAACAAACAAACACACACACACACACACACACATCCAAGAGCGGAAACACTTGAGTGTTTTAGCAACACAACACCGCACCATTCCCCCTTTCTGTTAAAATAGCTGCTTCTTCTTTCTAGTTCTTTGATTTCCATACCCTTCGAAGCATCCATTGCCAGCAACAGACGCGCAAGCTGAGAAGCCAACAGCTCCGTTGAGCTTTCTTGGGCCACAGTTCCAGTCCCTGGGAAGAGGCTAATTCCTCACGAGAGTCCTCCACGTCTTACTTGTACAAACTCATCGTAGGGCTCTGATACATGCACATATAAGCATCGCAAAGGAGCCTCCGCGCACAACCTTGAATTCTCCTCGAGTCCAGAGAGTGCAATTCATCGAGAGACATTTTCAGATACTCGCCAACTTCTGGGCACGGAGTCACTTGAGGGATGTTAAAACCATTTTGACCTCCTTGGGAGAGAAAAGAAGGCAGGACAAGGGATTACCGCAGCAGGACAATAAGACAGCCCGAGCTATGTTGTTCTGAGATGACCACATGTCTATGGATATTCTCAAGCATCCAGGTCATGGCTGTCCCCAAAAGGTGCTTTTTTCAAGAGGCAACTGGACTTTCTGGTTCTTCTTTGAAGACGTTTCGCTTCTCATCCAAGAAGCTTCTTCGGGTCTGACTCTTGACGTTCCCCACCATCCAGTTAGAACTGAAGAAGCTTCTTGGATGAGAAGCGAAACGTCTTCAAAGAAAAACCAGAAAGTCTAGTTGCCTCTTGAAAAAAGCACCTTTGGGAGATGATGACATCTGCATGTAATCCCAGGTAAGAAGCATTCTACTTCATGCCAATTTAAACTCCAACCTGTGTCCAAAATGACCCATTATGGAATAAACCACATGAGTTTCACAAAAAGAAAGAGTGCAGGGAAGAGCAACGCAGATAATTAAGGGACTGGAGGCTAAAACATGAAGAACACTTGCAGGAACCAGGTTTGTCTACTTTAAGGAAAAGAAGGATTGGGGGCGACATGAGAGCAGTGTTCCAATAGTTGAGGGGCTGCCACAGAGAAAAGGGGGTCAACCTATTCTCCAAAGCACCTGAAGGCAGAAGAAGAAGAAATAGATTGGAGCTAATCAAGGAGAGAATCAATCTAGAATTAAGGAGAAATTTCCTGACAGTGAGAACAATTAATCAGTGGAAGCTGTGGGTGCTCCGACACTGGAGGTTTCTAAGAGACTGGATAACCATTTGTCTGAAATGGAGTAGGGTTTCATACTTTATTTATTTTATTTTATTAGTCATATTTCTATGCCGCCCACTCTCCGAGGACTCTGGGCGGCTTACACCAAAGACAATATACTAAATAGCATATTGCCCCCCAACAATCTGGGTCCTCATTTTACCCACCTCGGAAGGATGGAAGGCTGAGTCAACCTTGAGCCGGTGAGATTTAATCCGCTGATCTGCTGAACTAGCAGTCAGCTGAAGTAGCTGCAGTACTGCACTCTGACCACTGCGCCCCCTTGGCTCATACTTGAGCAAGGGGTTGGACTCAAAGGCCTCTGAGGTCCTTTCCAATTCTATTATTCTATTATATTGTCTCCTTCAACTTTCCATATCCTGCCACCATCCAATTTCATTTTAGATGTAATTTTTGGAATTCCCTGGCCTTAGTCTACAGCATTAACCTTGCTTTTCTCAACAAGGTGCCCTACAATCTGGGGAACATCGACAGGGTTTCAAATGTGGATGCCATGGTTGAAAGGCTGGGGAAATGTTGCTTCAACTGGGACCTGTCTCACGACAGATATTAAGTGCTAAGTAGTTCATTAATTTAAGGGCCAGGCTAGCAGTTGAAACGTCACAAAGGAGAATACATACCATCCCTATCAGCCATGCTATCAAAAAAGAGCCAAGAGGAGTCTTCCTTGCCATATTTAACAAAAGCCACATAGTGGCTTGTCTCTATACAAAGAACGGCAAAGAGGTCCATCTTCTGACAAGGTATGCAGCTGTGCCTCCAATCCCAGTCCGGTAAATCTTTCGGAAGTGACACTGGATTGAATTTATGACTCTGTCTTTTGGGGTGAAGATGAACCTATCACGGGATGGAGGGAAGAAACGTTTAGCAAAGGGAGTTACATTCTTGCCCATTTCTGAAAGAACCTGGTTCTCACGCAAGACAGCAATAACAAAAACGAATTCCTAGGGCAGTGATGCCATTGCGTGCCAAAAGCGGGGGGAGTGCGGGGGGCTCTCTCACGCGCATGCCCATGCCCATTTTATGCCCCCCCATGCATGCAACCCCCCCCCCGTACTCCCCCCGCTTTTGGCACGTGATGACCTGGTAGGCCCATTTTTCACTCTCCCCAGGCTCCAGAGCCTTTCTAGGAGCCTGAGGAGGGTGAAAACAGCCTTCCCCACCCCCACCCCCAGTCCCACTGGAAGTCGGCAAATGGGCCATTTCCTAGAAAAGCTCTGGAGCCTGGGGAGAGTAAAAAACGGCCCTTCCCCACCCCTCTGGAGGGTTTCCGGAGGCTGGAAACAGCCTGTTTCCTGACTTCCAGTGGGCCCAGAAGGCCTGAAAATCAGTTGGCTGGTGCACACGTGCCAGCCGGAGCTGAGCTCGCGTGCCCACCGATATGGCTCCGTGTGCCACCTGTGGCACGCGTGCCATAGGTTCGCCATCACGGTCCTAGGACATTTGGGAAAGAAAAGGGGGGGAAAAATTACCTGTGTATTGCAAGTTTTGCAAAACTGCTTGATTTTACCAGAGGAAATGTCAGAATCTTCGTAGCATTCCCGACATTCATACATTGCAAGTCCTCCACAGATACGACACTGCCTTGGGGCTGCATTTTACAAGAGGAAAAATACCCATTGTACTGGATGCTACCATTCCGAATAAACAGAACCCGCATCTACAGTTTTGTTTTGTTTTTTCTAAATAGAAAATTTTACTCAAAAACTTTTTGAGTAAAAGAAAATTAGCTCACTCCATTCGTGCACAGATATTACAAATTTAAAGAATGTGTCCTGTCATATTTACAAGTTTAGAGTTCTTCTAGATTTTCTATTGAGAATTGAACAGGTGTGGCAGATAGGAAGGGACGGGTGAAAACAAGAGCTGAATGGGGAGAAAAAGAAAAAAACCTCCCAATTTCTCCAGGAATTGTTGGAAAAATTAAGTCTTGTTCATTCTGTGTTGATACAGTGGGCGTGCAACTTAAACACATTCCATCATAATCCTAACAGAATAAATTAGCCAGCAGACAAGCTAGTAAAAGATTGTTTCCTAAAGAGTTAGGATACCTGTATTCTTTATTTCCTAATGGAAACGAGTTAGAACTCGTTTCGTTTAGGAAGCTGAGGAAAAGGTATTATGAACAAAACTGGAGCAGTCTGGAAGTCAACTATTGGTACGGTTCTGCTAAAGTCTGCAGACTGATTATATTTGTGTATCTGCACTGAAACAAGATATTTAGGGTCCACAGCAACTCCATTCTGCATTATTCTGAAGGTGATTCGCTTTATTGATGAAGTATCCAGGTTCATCAAATGTCATGGAATTCATTTCAATTGCACTATCGTGAAGCATATTTAAACTTACTGTCTTCCAGCAGGTCTGTGATATTCAATTCCAGAGAAGGGAAAATTTTGTTGAACATTTTGAAGTCTTTGCCAAATCGAGGCATCTGAATGATCAGACATGATGGGGCCTAGCAAAACCCAACAGAAAAAGGATATGTGTTAGCCAAGAGACTTCATTCTCTCTGTTTCAGTTTATTAAATCCTGATGCCCCTAATGTAAAGTTAAAAAATAGCTTTCTCAAAAGTAAGGAACCAAAAAGACCTTAAGGTTTGATATATATATATAATCATACAGATTAGTCCTATCTTTGGATTCATCTAAAGCAAGGGTATCCAACTCGGCCACTTTTAAGACTTGTGGACTTCAATTCCCAGAATTCCGCAGCCTCTGGGTGTCGAAGTCCGCTGGTCTTAAAGTTGCCAAGGTTTGACACCCTGATCTAAAAAAGAAGGAAACTAATGGGCCTCCAGGGGATGCTGAACTATAACTCCCAGAATCCCTTTTCCACTGGTCATTCACACAATGCAGCAGTGAATTTAAGCTGAGGAACATCTGGATACATTGAGTTCCCTGCCTATGCTTTAATTAATAAATCACTTGCACAAATAGCTCAAGCAAAGCATCAAGGAAGTTCTTCTGATATCTACTGAAGAAGCAAATCCCTCATTCGTCATAATGAAGAGTCACCTCCTAATCCAGGGGTCTGCAACCTTAAACACTCGAAGAGCCATTTGGACCCGTTTCCCACAGAAAAGAAAACACCGGGAGCCACAAAACCCTTCCCATGCCTGACTGTTTCTTGAGCGGCCACAAAACTAGCATATGTAGTTGAATTAAATGTTCTGGTTTCTTCTGAAACTTTTCTTTTCTTGGATTTATCCATGGTTGGCCGACCAGGCGTTGAAAAGCTCAATAAATCGTGTGCCGGCGAGTGTTGCATATTGGTGGTTGTGACGCACATTTTGAGTGACAGGGAGTCACGGCAGAAGGGTGAAAGAGCCACATGCGGCTCCAGAGCCACGGGTTGCTGACCCCATCCTAATCAATTAAGATTTTATTGAACTACTGTGGAGACACTTGCATGCTTCAGCTTCTCAAAAGCTGATCAACCCCAGCCAGCAAAATGTGCACTGATTGGTAAAACTATAAAAAGAGGAATCTTTCTCCAAACCTCTGCAAATTTCAAATTGCTGTTGATGAAGGACCATTCCAGTAACTGCTGTATGGTAGGCACTCCAACTTTCTCGTTCTTGTCCATAAAAATCTGATAGAAATAGCAGTCTTGGACTTTTTGTCCTGCCGATCTAAGAAGAGAGACACAAGTGTATTTGACAATGGGGAAGCTTCACATTGATTTTAAAAAGTACAATCTACTACTACAACCAGATTTGTCTTCAGGCTTACAGCAGAATCCTGTAGCAATAGATTCCTGCATCTGGAAAGAAGACAGATCACTTGGATTTTCCTTTCCAAACCTTTAGTTATAAATATAATAAATTATTTATTCATGTATTTATAACAAATAACACACTTGGCTAGAGAAAAGTTCCCTGGAGATAGGCTCCAACACGTGTCTAAAAGCTCGGAAAACTAAGCCTCTGGTTTCAGGGACCGACCCAGATTTGATTCTGGAATAAATGATTCCCTAAACTGATGAAGAGATTATTTCAAAAGTTAAATAGTTGATAGGTCCTAGTCTGTGAACTATTGAATTTACATTTATATAGAGGGACTGAGTCTATAGATCAGTGCTGCAAGTTGTAATTTAGCAATACTGAGCTGACCACAATTCTTCACACCTGATGCTATTATAGCAGATACAAGGTTGCGACATAACTGACATTTATCAGTGAAGTTAAGTAAGCGAGATGAAACAGCAAAAAAAGCTTTTGAAAGTTCTCAAGATAAAAGGCATAGCTAAATGTTCACAATTTAGAAAACTAAACACAATTAAAGGTAATGGAGAGGCTTTCAGGGTGTTCCCAGCCATAACTTCTTGTCAGAAATTATTATTATTGTTATTATTATTATTATTGATGATGATGATGATTTTATTGTCATTGTATGTGTATACACAGTATACCCATACAACAAAATTCACTTAACACCCAAAGACCAGGTCCAACACATATAACAATCCCCACCCACCACAAATTCCCCACCCCTAAACCGCCCAAACATCCACACAATAGACCAAGTAATGCTGTCCAACAGCTCACTGATGGTGGCTTTAGTTCATTGTTGAGTGCAATTATCCTCAAGGTTATAAATTATAGATAATAAAATAACTCTTGTGACTTTAAAATTTCTCTTGTGTGAGCCAAGGACTATGTTTACCTTATTTTTAAGAGTGGTTCTACTCTTAAAATATGATGAAACAAAATATTCAAAAATTCTTCTGGATCTGAAAAAAAAAATAAAAGACAAGTTTCATCAAAGTATCAAAGCAACAGGCAACCAAAAAAAATAACAGCAAAAATACAAAGTTACAAAACACTGCCAGAAACCAAGTCTCAAAACTTGGTTTTAATAGCAATTAAAAATGTGAACTCTTAACCACGTTAACTGGGATGATCTGACACTTGTCTTTAATCATTTTAAGAATCTGCAGATGTAGAACCCCATTAATCTGTTATTTTAAACACAGTCTTTAAAACAAGAATGGGCTACCAAATGAAGATAAAGGGGTTTATTATGGTGGCGGTAAAATCTTATCTAGACTTATGTTTAATAATATGAAACATCCTTTCAGTTCTTCCTCATTAACACTACTACAGCATGAACTTACCTTTTTCTTCAGATGTGAATCCTGACGCTGCTTCAACTTTTTCCAGGACCTTTCTCAGCTTCATTATTTTTGTGGCACACACATATCCATATCTAGAAGATAAAAGATGAAAAGTCTGAAAAGGCACACCGAGCCCCCAAGAGGCAGAATCTGAGGAGGCAACATGGCCTGGAATATTATCTACAGCCACTTGATCTGCCGCCCGCAAACCAAAAGGAAAAATAAAAGCAAAAAGAAGTAAAAAAAAAAAAACCAGTTAAAAACTGTAGAGGGGGCCAGAAGTAGTCAACCAAAGCAGGGATTTTCAAGCTTCTTGTTCCACCTTCCAGAAACCATTTCAAACATCTTCCTCTTTGCAGAAGAAGCTTTCAATATTTCCCACCGAAGCTGCTGGCATCTTATCACAGGTCGCTCACTTGTACTTACATTCGAAGAGGATTTACTATTTCTGTCCGTAGCAGTTCTTGAGTTTCGCTGTAATATTCTACATCATTCTTCTCTTTGGGCCGAAGCAAGACTGTATCCAAAACAGAACTGAATGCAAACAGGCTGAAAGAGCAGGAAAAAAAAAAACATTTCAAATGGGAAAGGGGACAGGCGGGAAAGAAGCCACCTTCAGGTCGAGAACTGTCCCAAAATCTATTGCAGAAAGAGATGCTTTTTACGGATTCTGTGAGATTCTGACAAATATCTGTTTCCAGGAAAAGCATTTATGTTTTGGAAGAGTGTAATCTGAACCTTACCAGCAGCTAAGATCACCATGTTTAAGTCGAATTTGAGACCATTTTGCCTTAGAAAAGAAAATGTGAGCCATACCAAATACCAAAGGCTCAATCAGCAGAGAAAGAAAGACAAAGGAACACTTGAACGGAAAAAAAATCCAGGACAAGAAGTAGTTATTAATTTTGATTCTGTGTCTTAAACATAATGCTGTAGACTGTAAACTAAACTCTGGGCAACTTACACGGTTAAAAGAAATCCCTAATATACACAGTATTCCTCACTTAATGATTACCCTGTTTAATAACCATTCGAAGTTACGAAGGCACTGAAGAACTTCTTGTAGTCCTCACATGTATGACCATCACAGTATCCCCACAGTCAACTGATCGCATTTTGGGCATGTTGTAAAAATATCGTGCCCATGCTATTAGGTTCATGTAACTTCGTTGAATGTTTAAAAATGCCTATCATTGTGTTTTCTTCATCTCAGGCTTGAAATGCAGTTTTTTCTTTATTTACCAGAATAAGGTGGAATCTAAGTAGCAGGAGTTATAATGACCCTGGATCCCCTTTTTCTTTCCAATCATTGTTTCCAATCCTTCTTTTTCCATTTTTGGAGGAGTGTTTTCTTCAACCACTTCGCTGAGATAGCCTCCAAAAGCTGAAAAACAAATCAGGAAATTAAAGCTACATCTGTACTCTTTCATAATTCCACATTAGCAACAAGCACAATGGAAATATCAAAAGCCCAATATGAAGTCTAGTGAAGTCTTGAAGAGCTTGAGTGGCGTAGCAGGCTAATGCCTCCTACTAAAGGCAGCATTTAACATCCAGCTGCCTGCAATTACTGCGAGTTCTAATCTCACCAGGCTCAAGGTTGACTCAGCCTTCCATCCTTTCTAAGGTGGGTAAAATGAGGACCCGGTTTGTGGGGGCAATAAGCTGACTTTGTATAAATATACAAAAGTATGAAGGCTATTGCTTAGCGCATTGTAAGCCGCCCTGAGTCTCCGGAGAAGGGCGGCATATAAATAAAAATAAAAAAATAAAAAATAAAGTCACAGATCCACCCATTTCTCCATTCTTGTGACCAGCATTGTTTTGACAGAAACACGTACATTTATTTCTCACAAACGTGCACATATATACATGCTTACAGCCAGAAGCACACACACACACACACACACACACACAGACAACTTCCTTGATCATTAGAAATGGTTTTTCCCCCCAATTCAGAATTAAAGCAAAGCTGTACAGAGAGAGAGAGAGAAAGAAAGATAGACCACACCTAAGGAATTGCAACGTTCAATCTGATTAGACACCGGCTGCAATGAAGCAAATCTGGAATCAGGTCGACAGCTCTTCAGTTTGACAAAAAGAGCTTTCTTTGGTGCGCAGGTAAAGTAACGAGTCCCTTTAAAAGTCCCATCGGTGCAACCTGCACATTCATCTTCCTGAAAAAACAAATGAGAAATTTGCACTTCTCGATCAACGCTCACACCAATAGAAATTGTAGCGATACGAGACACTCTCCTCCGCATAACCTTACGCTTCCCGACTCAACCCTCGAACAGCACACTCACATCATCCACACAATTTCTGACAAAACTACAAAGCTTAAATGTGGCTCCTGGTGAGATCGTGGTCGCCTTTGATGTAGTGTCCCTATTTACATCCGTCCCTCCCCACTTAGCACAATGGGTCTTAGAACAGCTAGTCCTTGACTTACAACCAATCATTCAGTGACTGCTCAGAATTACAACGGACCCAAACGGGACTTATGACTCGGTTTTGAGGTTCCAAAGTCCACACACACACATGCACGCACAATCATGTGGCATTTTGAGCCCCTGGCAACTGGCCTGCATTTATTTCAATTACAATTTCAGACATTTTTGCTGGAAACCAGCATTTATTTCCCCCCAGAAATTGCCCTGTAGCGAACGATGGGTTCACTTAACAACAGCTGCAAAAAAAAAAAGTTCATGAAAATCGGATCTGATCACTTGGAGACCTACGTTATGACCATCATGACTTACAACCGTAACTGCAGACTCAATTACGGCCGTAAGTCGAAGACTATCCGTGTATCAGAATTCTGAGCTGGCTTCAGCCTGGCAGTAAGTTTTCACCTGGCCTGACGTCAGAGTCAAAATGTAGCCAGGAAATTTAAAAGAAAGGCAATAGTGAAAATATCCTGCAGGGTAGAGATGGACAGGAATTGCCCCCACGGGTTCTCAAATCTGACAGTAATTACCAGTTCAAGCCCAGCTAACACTTCGTTGACCCCTGGCGGCTGCCCGATCCAACGGATTACTCCGTAGAAGGGTGGGTTTTCTTTCACTTCTGCTAAAGAGCCAGCTTCGAGTCCATGCATGTTGATGGGGGCTACAGTGGCTGGTGGGCTCTCCTGGATTGGCCCGGAAGTCCCTTCTCCAATAACCGACTGAACAGATAAGGAGAGCGGGCTGTGTGATATAGAACTGTTGGTGGTGCTTGACATCTTGGTTAGGCTGAAAGGCAGGGAATGGAATCTGTTTTCGGAAGATAAGCTATTCGACGGGGCAGGCTGTAGCGGTGGGGAAGAATTTCCAAAGCCAGAAGAGGAGTCGTTGAGTGATTTCGCAGAATCTTCAGCCACTGTTGAATTGGAGGCAAGCAAAGAAATCGGCACAGATTACAAATGACAACTTTTATTAAGGTACCTGAACTGATGTAATGCACTTTTCCCATAAAATGAGTAAAACGTGCTGGAATCTCTCTCTCTCTCTCTGACTAGATTCCATCATGTAAGAATAAATTGCTTTAAAACAGTTCATTGGCACTTGCTAAGCACAATGAGCTAACAGGTAGATTTACTAATACTATAATCAAGGACTATAACCAAGAATCTGAGCTTCTGCTATACCAGTCAGCAAACTGAATAACATTTCATAAATAATTATTACAAAGTTTCTTAGTGATAGATTACAGCAGGTGACAGCAATTCCAAACTTGGGGGGAAGAAACTGGGATCCTGGACTCATTCCAAGTTCATACAGAATATCATGTGAGCTTAATACATGCTCCAAATAAATTGGGTATTGTCCCTCAAGTTTTCTCCGACTCCTACGCTCTATGGCAGCTGGGCACAGCAGAAAAGCTGATGTGACAATAAAAAAAACCTTGAGCATGAAAACCTTTGAAGCCACAATTCCATCTTATTCAACACATTTCAAGACTATTTAATATTCAAGAGTTATTGTGTATTTTGTGTCAGCTATTTAAAAACCGAGGTTTATTGGTCAACTTTAAGCTATTTGCTTAAAACTGCTATTCTAGATTGTGCAGAGTAGGGAATTCTGGGAGTTGAAGTCTACATATTGCATAGTTGCTGGGAAACACTGCTCTAGATCTTAGTCATCGGGAAGCCAAGATTTACTGGGAAACAAACATGAAAGGTACACCTCTCATGAATTCGTACAATCAGTGGCAGAGAGGCCCTAAAGGACACATTCACCAACTTGTCTCCTGAAGACACATAAATAAATCATGAGTCAAAGCTCAGTGTATGAGGTCACAAACTGGTATAATAGCACATTACTATTTATAAGCCTCTTGCACACTCTGCCTGCAACCCAACTGGTTTAATAAAGAGAATAAGATCAAGCTGTCATGCAATGTTGGGCATTTCATACCACGACTGAGAAATTATCATAAAACCTGGGCCGAAGGAAAAGTCTTCAGTTATCTGACAAACTACAGCCATGAACGAAGGAACTGGGAGTTAACCAAAAGAGATTTAGATTTTTCCCACCCTCTTAAAGCCATGCGACTGCTACTACAAGGAATTGCTTTAAAAAAAAAGTCAAGGGCAAATTTTAAAAGCTGTTTGTGATAAGTTGCTGGATCCAATGAGAGTGTAAAATAATTCCTCTGAGGTTGTGGAACTAAGTAGTGGATGATGGACCATGCCCATCTTGACTCAAAGCAGCAATGCAAGGAAAGCTGTGGTTTGGAAAAAAAAAAAGAAGGATGCATCAAAGCACATCCAAAAATATAGGTCAATACAGTTGTCAGAATTCTCTGCATCATTACAGTCATATTTTGTTACTACATCTGTGATCAAAATCCAGTTTGTTACCTTCATCAATATACCATGTATTTTTTGATTTTGGCTGTGCTTGAGAATCTACTGAGGAGCCATTTAAAGCGTAGAAAAATTCTGTTCTGTTTCTGTTTCCAGGATCAGAGAGTGCACCTGAAAAACAGGCCATGTCAGAAGGGAAGAATATACACAAGTAAGCTTTGATGTCGTTAGCAAAATCTGTAAAACTGCTTCAGAACTGTATGACTTTTATGGAAGAAACACAACTGCAGGTTGTCTGGTCCAATCACTACAATGCTGTATGATTTCATGCGGTCCCAACCCTTTAACAGAACAGCTCTGTTCTCAGCTTACATTTCAAGCTATACACATAGTACCCTTTAGAAAGCAAAGCTACATCAGAAAACAATTCTGTTTTCTCAATAATATCCGTAAGATTAATACCACATACGGATGACTGATTTCAGACTTAATATTTTAGAAGGAATGAACATCAGTAGGCTATTTAAAATTACATGTCACCGAATCCCCAACACTCTTGATTCACACATCATAACCAACATTTTGAACATGTGAGATATGGAGTGTTTAACTGTAGTCATTGTAACACTAATATGCAAGGCAGAAACTGCCTACATACAGTCTTGTTCAGTAGACTGGAAAGATCCATGGGTTAAGAATGGTGCAACCAAAATTTCTTCACAGATTGCTTCACATAACTTGGGATAACCCTAGAAATATGCCCCTATGCGAAGGTTCTCATGATTCCTGCTGGAATTTGGACATCCTTTTGCAATACATCTAACCCTTCGATGTAAACCCCTTTTCTTGCTGTTTTACAGGTGACATTTGTAAGTGAGGAGCAATTTGGCTCCTTGTATTCCACCGGAGGGATCAAGTACAGGAAATTCAAGCAGTGAACCTAGAGGGTTTCAAGGGAAAATGAATATATCCATTTCCATTCCTATCTATCTATCTATCTATCTATCTATCTATCTATCTATCTATCTATCATCTATCTATCTTACCTCTCTCTCTTACCTATCTATCTGTCTATATCTATCTCACTTATCTTTCATCCAACCATCCTAGGAAGTCCTTTAAGTATCACTCCGAGGACTCCAATCATAACTGATATAATAACACATTTATTTTTCCATATATACGGATATCAATTAAAATTGCTGATATGTTCACACCTTTAAAAGGAACACAATAAAGTACACATTAAATATCTTCACTGATGTTGATGGAGAGGCCTTTAGTAGTCAGACCTGCCTTTAAACAGCAACATAAGGAGATTGCACATGGCAATCCTCGTTTAAGAAACAACACTGTAAGTTTCGCTGAAATGTCGAGTCAAAGTACCTGTAGACTTTGGTTTGCTATGACCGAAAGTTTTGTCACCACCACCTCTGGAAGTATAAGTGAGTTTGGGAGGTCTCCTGTCCTGAGACACGGCCTCTAAAACAGAGCAGAGTTTAGATATTTCGCAAAGTATAAGAGCACACTATACTACAATGTAATGTATTAGTTTCAAAACATTAATCAAAAATAGGAGACACATTAGACATTCCTCAGGAGGGCTGAAAGTCCTGATGTATAAGATTTTATATGTAGAAATAAGCCAAACTGTAACATGATACCTCAATTATAATACCTGTCATAATTGAACTATAATATAAACTACAATTCTCTAGGACCGATGTGGAAGTTTGTTTTAAAAAACTCGGTTAATGATTAAATATTAAATAAGGACTTTCTCAGATGGCCATTGTTGGAACAGTTTGTCAGACTAAATAAATCTTTATACTAATCCAGCTGAGCAATTCTAATTTTTTTACACCTATCTGCATCTCATCTCTCTCAAATTCAACCAATGAAACCTTAGGTTCAGTTTATACCTACAAAACTTCTGTCTTTGTCCTGACCAAGCCAAAAGGTAAACCTCCTAATCCAGCTGTCCTTTCCCTAGAAATATGTGATCTGCTGGTTGCAAAGACTGCTCACATATTTCAGTTTCCTTGGCAATGCAGCCAAGTAAATAGTTTCATCGCCGAGTTTGAAAAACCATGGAAGGGCCGTCTAGTAACTTAAGATTCTTGCTAAGCAAGTCAGCTAATCTCAGTAGATCCTGTTCAAGTCACTATATTCCTCCAGTGCAAAGTGGTTGACTCATGCGTGCGGCATAGGGGTTACAGTATTATTAAAGCTTTGTGAATAGAAAAACTGGCACTCTAATGATATGGAGAAAAGAACAGATTGCCTGTGGTTCCAAGCCTTTCTCACAAACACCAATTCTTTCATCAGAGCATATGTGGGCATCATTTGAACATATTCCTTTTAAAGGAAGTGTAACAATCGCATAATCCAATACACAAACACTGTGCAAAAAAACAGAATCACCTGAAGAGATCTTATGCATTATTTCTTACAGTCTTTTAAGTGTTTTTAACTAGCCTTTAAACCATTATGCATAATTATTCACGAATGGGAACTGCAGCCACATCGTTTCCATTCAACACTGTTCCAGTTGCCTAGCCCACACACTATCCTACTAAACAAAGACCATTTCTCAAGTAGAAAATTCACTGCCGGATAATGGGGCTTTCAGTCCTCAAGCTTTATCATCTGGAAATAGTTGAGAAGGCCAGCATCCCATGAAGACAAATATATTTGCCTTACAACAGTTCCTTTAGCGACTATTCAGTTACTGGGGAAAAACGACGGCTTTTCACTAACCGTTGCAGCATCCCTATCAAATCCAGATGTTTGGCAACTGACTCTTGTTTATGACAGCTGCAGCGTCCCAGGGTCATGTGACCCACTGACAAGCAAAGTCAGTGGATTCACTTAACAACCGTGATACTAATTTAGCAACTGCAGGGATCACTTAATAACTGTGGCCAGAAAGGTTGTAAAAAGGGGCAAGACTCACTTAACATCTGTCTCACTTAGGAACAGAAATTTTGGGCTCAATTGTGGTCGTTAAGTCACGGACTGCCTGTAATGCATTGTTGTAGCATCGCTTGATGAGTTTATGAAGGAAAAAACACCTGACGTTTTAAAGATTCTGAAACATTTCCAGAATTAAAAGGAAATGCACATTACCAGAAAAATCAACACCAAGTAATATAGTAGACACTGAAATCTTCTTTGAGAATGAACTGCAAAAGGCCAAATTTTAATCAAATCTAAAACTAGAACCAGACATTAATCAACCTGCTAAAATCTGGAAACTCTTCTCAAAATCAAAATAAAATATTACCTGGGATAACATCATTGATATGCAAAAGAAGTGTGCTTTCAACACTTGCAAAACTACAGAGCTGTTGTCCATTGTATCTTCCATCCCAATTTCCAATTGGATTATCCTAAAAAGCATTTTATAACATGTTTATCCTTACAGCTCAAGAGAACAGCTGAATACATTTAAGAAAACCAGGATGTTACTAAAATTTGCAAAGGCTATGCAAAGCTAAGGTTGAAAGCACAAACCATCACAAAAAAAGGCAGATTCTTGTAATACTGGCAACTCACTTCTCACAAACAGAAACACAAAGGATTTGTCTACTAATAATCATATGTCACTATTAAGAAAAAACTGCCAATTACTGAGGTACAAAGCCCAGTTTGTAAGAATTAGAGAAGTTACACAAATATAGCCATTCTCATTGGTTACCGAGGAAATAGAAAGGTTGAGGAGAAAGTTAACTGTTTTGATCTTTCATAGTTCTAAGTGGAACCAAGTGAGGCTATACAAGCACAACCCATTATATTCAATGTGCAAACAGCATTTTGCTACATCAAATACCTATGGATATTTTGCCAAGTAGAACATTTGATTTTAGTATTTTTACTTGAAAGCTATTGTATGTTTCCCAATTATAGAAACGAACTTCAGGACAAAAGTGAGGAATAGCAAGTATTATTGAAGTGCTCTTGAGCATTACAAATTAAGAGGTGGAATTCAAATTTCATCCCGAAGAGTCTTTTTATATTCCTTCAAGAGGCTAAAACCTACATACGTTGCAGTTTTTCTCAGAAAAGAACTGAGTTCAATAAAACATGCTTATCATTAGAATCAAGGACAATAATTTGGGGGGGGGGGCAAGTCATTTTGAACAATAAGTAAAGCCTGTTAAAATCATATGTAACCTTGTTCGTTGTTTGTTGCCCAACAAAGTAATACTGTACTGTAAGATTCAAATGCCCTAGAGGAGATTCTCTGGTGCTATAATGTAATCCAAGAAGCATGATTATCCCCCACAAAGCAAATTAACATACATTTTATCTGATACTAAAAAATATACTAGTGTGATTTACACATGGCAACAACTGCCGTTAAGTAGCTTTCAAGGATTCCACCAACCAGCAATATTGCATGTACTATTTTAAACACACATGCAAAAAATCATAAAAATCTTGATTTCTTACCATGTCCACTCCAACAACGTATCCTAAACTCTCGTTTCCTGGTATGACATCACAGAATATAACTGTCCCATACTCTATATTCTTCCCTATCTTCACAGAAACCCTGGAGTTGAGCTCCAAAGGAGGAAGGTCTACCTGCATTGAGTCAACTGGAGCTGCATAGTCATTCTCCAGTTCATTGTCATCATCTTCCATCAGTTCTAGTTTGTCTAGTGCAACAAACACTCCACAGTCCTCATCACATCTGAACAGCTGTTTGCCTTGGTACTGTCCATCAGTAAAGCCCTGACCACGACCTTCTTCCTGCATTTACAAAAGGAAAAGAAAAATGAATTGTGAAGTTCAGCCAAATATTGAGTCGAGGAAGGCCCCAAGTTTCATAACCTTGACAGAAATTACAACTCACGGGAAGACCTTAGATTAGGGAGGCCTGTTTCATGCAATGTGCTGAACCACCATAAAAGAGTTTATTTTTAGCTTAACAAACTGCAGGAATCCAGCAAATGAGAAATTGAAATTTATGCAAAGCTATTCATAATAAAAGCAACTCATGTCTGGCACGTAGACATTCTCTCAGCACAGCCTACTTCAGCTACGTTGCAAGGATAAAATGGTATGGAGAAACATCCCACACAATCCATCAATCCTAAAAAGAAGACAGAGGTACAAATGTAATGCATGAATTAAATCTAATGCTTTGCGGGTTTTCAGAACAGCACACTCAACCATACCAGAAAGTATGTTTCACCAATGTACATGTTGTGGCCCACCAGCGGCCAGCAGAGCTGGCAGGAGAGATGGCAACAGTGAGGAGGTTGGGGAGGAATGTGGGCCAGCCCTGGAATCTGGGGAAAGCTCAGACACTGGCCTATGCCATCTAGTAATTCTTTGCTGCCTCCGGAGTCTCCGGAGTCTGGCATCAGCGAGGCAGAAGAACAGCGTGAGCCTGTTCCCAGTGTGAGCATGCGGAGAGCTGCCAGGAGACAGAAACAATTAAGGAAACAGGGTCGACCTGGGAGTAAGGCTTGGAGATGATTGGCCCCTCCCATAAGACATAAAAGAAAAGCGAATGGGACGTGAGCTTTTGCAGGAAGCAATTAGTTCATCTGGCCGATTCAAGATTTGAAAATTCTGTTTGTGACTCTGTGCCAAGTTTGGTTTGCCCTGCGTCTGGAAATTAGCTCTTTGGTAAATGAAAGTAATTTACAGCCGTATGAATTAAAGAGGTTTGCCGGGACTAAGTTTGTGCTGTTTACTTTCTAAGGAAGCCTAAGTCAGAACAGTACATTAAAAAAAAGAAAGAGAATCCTTACCAGAAGCTCCACCCCGAAAAATATACCCGACAGGGATCTCTCCTGTATTAAGGGTCCTCTAAAGCGAACTATCCCAGGGTATTTCTCTTCTCCTGATCTCAGCTGCACTTTCACTGGGGAACCAACATCGATGTGGAGACCCTTACGCAGCCTGCTTCTGCTTTTAAATATACTGTATCTTTCCTCACAATTGGTGATGGCCAACAGCAGCTCGGCTCGTTTTTCATCTATATCGACGACCTCTTTCTCGTCAACGTACAGGACCACGTGGGGCTGTTCCAGAATCTTGATTCCTATTTGCAGCTTCTTGCTTTTGGATGAAGGGTTGTTCCTGATGTGCCCACCGGAAGACCTGTCTTGAATAAACTGACCAATGCTACCTTTAGGTATTTTTAATAGCTTCTGCGTCTGCTTGTCTATAATGCTACATTCCTGGAGAAGCAAATAAAATATACGCTCTTCCCAATATGGAGAGGTCACTTTCTCTTGACTCCACAAACCCGAAGTCATTGTGGTTCAAGCTTTGTATAAAGATGGAAAAGAAGACTCTTCAAAAGAAACTTAAGTTGGCAGCATAACTGTAAATGAGGGTTTTTTTAAAAAAAGTTCCAGTTCTAATAATGACTTAATTTTCTTCATCCATGTCCTAATGAGCTAAATCCAGAATAGATGACCTGAAGCATAAAAATAAAGGGAAACATCATTAGAGACTAAAGGATACCATAGTTAGAGTAAAGGACAGGAAAACAAGACACTTTTGAAAGCAAGCATCACCACTGATTTTTATAGACCTATGACAACATCCAGCTGGCAAGAATGAGAACATGTTTAGATAGCTACAAAGGTCATGCTGAAGAATTTCTCTGCACAATAAAATTGACTGACTAATAGATTCATCATCACACCACCGCCACCACAAAACTGACCATGTAGGTTTTATCTTTGCAATCCTTATTAATATCTTGAACTGAGTGGACAGCTGCTCTCACAAATAAGAGCTTTTTCCCCCTTTTAGTAATCAAAACATTTTTGAATTTTCTGGGGGGGGAAATAAAGATAAGGCAAGACTTTTGTTAATCTCACAATCTGACTATAGAGGAAAAATTACAAAAAATACATGTTTAGGTAGTACTTAGAATAACACATTTTTGGCAAATATGGTATCATGGATATTTATGGAAATATCTGAGTGGCAGCATGTCTATAACCTGATTCAATCATAATAATCTCTTAAGGAAGATATGCTTCCAAATAAAAATCAAGCTAAATAAGATTAGACAAAGAAATCTGTAAAGCTATTAAGCAATTGGAAAGTCATCAATGCACTTCATAGTTTATTTACCAATAGAAGTCAAGATGCAAAAGAAGAATCACATCTGTAATCATTTGGAATTGAGGCGCTTGATCATTACCTAAAATAAACTCTACAAATCACTTGATTTTTCTTTCAGTTTAAGTAGAACTACCAATAATAATACATTATTATACACCAGCATTTCACAAAAGCAATTTTTTTCTTAAGTATGCAAACAAATGGAAGCATCCCCTCAATCTTGGGAATAGGAATAGAAAGAAAGAAAACAGGTAACTGAGGATGGAAGACTTTTTGAGGAAAGGCTAGTGTTCCTTTCTGAAAGCCTAGGAGGTACGTAGACTTAAAACATCAGTAATTAACAGCTGCAACAAACAACCAGCTTCCAAACTCCATTAAAAGAAGTAACCTTAGGGCGTAATGTTTGAACCAAAGATCAATATAGGGATTGAAACAAAGGGTTCAATTATGAGCCCGGGAGGCAAAAGAATGGTTAAAAATAATAGTTGTTGCTTTTTCCTCCATGTCAAGCACAACTATCTAAATGATCCAACCACATAAGGAGGGATGTAGAAATCACTCTAACGCTAAGGTTTGTTTCGTTTCAAGTGGTTATTTTATTTTCATAAAATTTTATGGATTTTATAGAGTTGCAAAAACCACCCAGAATCTGTACAAAAGTGATGGTATAGAAATGCTATGAACAAATAAGTGTCCACAAGTAACAATTGAGGTTCAAGTGCACCTTTCAAGCCTAGTCTAAGGTGAAAAACTATCATTACCACACACCTGAACCAGAAAACAATAATTTAGAAAAGACAAAATAACAAATATAAAACTCTGGTTTCTTCCCAAAGAACTATTAACCAAAGTTTTACCTTTGGTGTGGGGAAAACTGCAGCTCACTGCTAACTTTGTGGTTTAGTATGACTTATGCAAAGAGACTCCATGTGATCATAAGACTTCCATATTTTTTTTTAATTTGATTTATATGCCACCCTTCTCCGGAGACTCAGGGCGGCTTACAATGCGCTAAGCAATAGCCTTCATCCTTTTGTATATTTATACAAAGTCAGCTTATTGCCCCCACAAACTGGGTCCTCATATATACATGTTTAAGCTCACTAAATTAAGACATGAACCACTTCAGTCTGAAGTTTCAGGCTGAGCAAACCAGTCGCCCCATCCTGGCTTATGTTGCAGAGGCAGATTCTAGTCCACAAAGGCTTCTGCCACAACAGAGCTGCCCTTTTGTGCAGGCTAACTCACAATGAAGCAGGACTGAACTTAATAGACTTTATCCCAGAACAGGCATGATCGTGATTCCCCTATAAATCTCTTTCTGTTATGTGATATTGTGACTTCAGTATTTGTTTTCTGATTGCCAAAGACAAACCCAAGAACTCTGCTGAAGTAATGTAAGTACTATAAGAAGAAATAGTTTTATAATATAGACATGCATGCACACACACAAAACCCACACTGTTCTCCAGAGTAAACATTTTAAAAGGGCAAAACCACAGAACCTTTGTCTGTTTTTAAGTATAAGATATCCATAGAAAAGTTAACAACTTTCTGAGTGAAAAATCTTAAAATCCTGCCTGGAAGTAACCAAGATCCTTTTGTTTCACCACCCTGAAGAAAACAAATCAAATGAAAAATGATGTGTGTTTGGCTGGAATAAATACATACATACACACAGAAACACACTCCCACCCACACATATACACATACACATATATATTTATACATATATGGTACACATATGGACAGATATCAGCACACAGGCACATATACACATATATTCTTATACACACACACACACACACACACACACACACACACACACACACAGTGAACCTGCCCAGCACAAAAGAAGGCTCCCTAAATGAGAAAGTGAAACCAGAAAGGGAAGACAATGGGAGGAGGGAGAAAACTTTCTCTGAAATTATACACAAAGTATATCCCAAACATTTTAAGGAGCTGCTTCTATGTCTCAAGCACAGAAAGGTGTGTGTGTGTTTATATAATGGAGAAGCCAACCTAAAGGAAAAGAGTCAACGAGGAGGAGAAGCAGCTGCCAGCATCATCATAACAATTTGAAGAATAACTTTGCCAATTAATTGCAAGAAGGCGAAAATTCAACATGAAACAAACAGCAAACAGTCGCCTTTGTAGTGAAAAGGATAAAACAACTGACTGTTTGATCAGAGGCTGCAGCAAAATTTTACAAACTAACCTCAAGCAACCACATGACCAAGTTGCAGAATTATTCATTGGAAACTTTGCCAAAAGTTTGAATTTGAATGGAGCTAAAAGAAACAACTTCCCGGGATCCTCAAGTTGGAAAGGTTTTGGAGAAACAACAGGTTAAGATTTTATGGGACTTTTAAGATCCGACAAGCATCTAGCTCATCACATGCCTGCTACAACAGTAACTAAAAAGGAAAAAAAAAGCCTGTTTGGTTGACGTTGCTATTCTGGGTCATTGCTAGAACTGAGGAAAAAGCAATTGGGAAAAATGACAAAATATTGGGACATGCAGATCGAAGTTGAATGCTTATGGGAAAAGAAATTTGCCATTATACCAATTATGATTGGAACCCTAGGAGTGATACTTAAAGGACTTCCCAGGATGGTTGGATGATAAATAAGTGAGCTATAGATAGACAAATAGGTAAGATAGACAGATAGGATGGATAGACAGGATAGACAGGATAGATGGATGGATGGATGGATGGATGGATGGATGGATGGATGGACTGACGGACAAACAAGATAAATAGATGATAGAAGAGAGTTGATAGATGATAGATAGAAGATAAATAGACAGACAGACAAAATAAATAGATGATAGAAGAAAGATAGATAGATAAGACAGACAGATATATAGAGAGAGAAGGGGGAGAAAGGGAGGGGCAGATAGATATAGAGATGATAGATAGATAGAAGATAGAAAGATAAGATAGACAGAGAGACATATAGAGAGAGAGGGGAGGGAGGGGGCAGATAGATATAGAGATGATAGATAGATAGATAGATAGATAGATAGATAGATAGATAGATAGAT
>WNWU01000065.1:1109544-1120355 GCA_012654045.1 Ptyas mucosa | reverse complement strand
AGATAGATAGATAGATAGATAGATAGATAGATAGATAGATAGATAGATAGATAGATGTTGCAGGAAACAATTAACAAGTTTCTACTAATTCTAGTATTTCAGTATATCATCTATTTCTTACATTGGAAAAGTAGGAAAATAGTTAACTGGGGCAATCAATACGTATTCCAGCTTCACTAATACATTTGCAGACATTTGAAGATTGTTATTCTCAACACTGATCAGATTATCGGGATTGTGCCAAGAGCTTGTCCTCATATAAAAACCAGGTATCGTATTTCAAAAAAAAAAAAAAGTTCAGAGAACTCATGACTTTTCATAGTAACCACCTTCTTAAAACAGCACAGACGAGATTAAAAATGAGGAAGCTCAGCTAAACTTCCTTCGTTAGAATAAAATAGAGAAGTTGACCAAGATAGCTAAAGTGAAACTCAATGTTTACTTGTCTCTGGAGATTTCAAAAGGAAGCCAGAAGGGTTGCTATCGCCGTGTTTTAGAGGCGAGAGCTTCACAACGTATCAAATCATTTCCAGAGTTCTACCAGGCCAGGATTTTGTCTGTCTCAATTAAGAGTAGGTAAGTTTCAAACTCCTAAGATGTGCTTGTTTGTGATTTTTTTGCTTAGGACTATGTTTATTCCTAACTGTATTGTTTTGTCCTGTTCGAGGAGGCTAGATGGGTGTAAGCGAGTTCCATCCGTTCTGTGTTTTGCCTGAACTGCACCTTATTCAACAAAATATGGTGAAAACATGTCTGAAAAGCTTCCTGTGATATATTGTAAGCTTTCTCAGGTACAGCAAACAAGAAACATGTCCTTCTTCTTCTTCTTCTTCTTGTGCCATATCCGTCATCGGAGGTTGGCAATCATGTTGGCCATCCTATTTTTGTCAACAGCCAGATGAAAAAGGGCTGCTGAGTTTTGTCCAAACCGGTCCCTTAGATTTTGAAGCCACAATGTTCTTTTTCTGCCTGGACCTTGTTTGCCTTCAATCTTTCCCTGGAGGATTAAGTGACGGATGCCTTATTTTTCTGGGTGTTGCATCACATGTCCAAAATATTCTAACTTTCGCTTTTTAATGGCTTTGATGATTTCCCTTTGCTTTCCCAGGCGGCTTATCACCTCCTCATTTGCGATTTTGTTAACCCCGCTTATACGTAACAGCTGTCTGTAAATCCATGTCCAGAAACATGTCCAGATGAGCTAATTCTACTTTATTGTAAGGCTACCGTACATTAACTAAACATTGCAAGTCTGATAGGAGAAATCTCCCGCCATCTCTTTGATAAATTGGGGAGGCTTTTTTCTCTGCCTGTTATGCATCTCTGGGCCATGTCCTCTCTTATCTCATCATTCCCTAGACAGCATCTCTTCCCACCACCTTTCAAGGACATTCCCACCTACCATTATGCATACCAATTACATTTTTTCTCTGGAAGCTGTACGATGGATGAAAACCAGTCCTACTCGGGAGCGGAAGAAGGGCAGGAAGATCCCGCAGAGACATCCAAACCTTCTAAAGTCATCCATTCTGGTGAAGAGGACGATTATGAAAACATGAATTCATGTCAAGCAAGCCAGGAAGCAAAAGAGACCACCAACCAACCAGGTAAGCCATTTTATAGGATAGGCAACTTGCTGTCCTCCAGATGTTTTGCATCCCAAATCCCATCAGCCCCACCGGGGTGGGCTTCAGATCCTTTAGCAATGGGTTTGCTGCCCCATTGCTGGGTGGGTGTGGCAATGGTGGGCGTGGCCTAGTCGACCACCTACACCACGACAGGGAGGGGAGCGTTTTTCGCCCTCCCCAGGCTCCGGAGGCTTTTCTTGAGCCTCCAGGAGGGTGAAAACTGCTTCCCCCAGGGTCCAGAGGCCCTCCAGAGGCCGGAAACAGGCCTGTTTCCAGACTTCCGGAACCTCCGGTAGGCCTGTATTTTGCCCTCCCAGACCCTCCGTGCGGCACCTGTACTTACCTGGAATGATGAACGGGCCGTGTGAAGACTCCTGGGAGGGGCGGGGCAGGTGGGCATGGCCATCCAGGGGTGGCATTTGTGGGTTTGCTGAGTCCCAGCGATTCTTGGCTAGAGGATCGCCCAAACCCTGCCGAACCCCCAGGAGCCCACCCCTGAGCTCCACCATTGGAAAGACACTGCTAAGAATTGTGATCCAACACAACTACCTATCTGTGGTTCTGAATTCAGTTGCCCTTATTGGTTCGTTCTGATTCTGTTCAGTACTGAATTTGAATGGACCAGCCTTTTTAGAGGGATTGAAGTCCATTTTTTACACCTCAGAAAGCTCGGTTGATGGTGAATGGGGATTTGACAGAACTGAATAAATCCGGAAAAGAACGAGATTGGGTGTCCTTCATCCCCTTTATTATTTAGCTTGGTGTTGGAACTACTAAACAGGGACATTAGACAAAGATAACAGAGCAAAAGGATTACTAATTAAAGCACATCAAGTATAAACTTCGTGCTTTTGTTGATGGCTTGGTTTTGGTTTTGCGAGAGCCGCTAGAGAATATTCGCTCTGTGATGAGGAAGATTAAAATAGTTGGAGAAATGGCAGGTTTGAAAATAAATAAAAGATGACAATTCTGCTCAATGTACTGCGTGCATCCGGCAATCATGGTTTGTAAACTGTGGCTTAACTCAATGTAGCCTATACCAGGGGTCTCCAACCTTGGCAACTTTGAGACTTTTGGACTTTTAACTCCCAGAGTTAAAGGAATTAAACTCTAAGGAATTGAAGTCCACAAGTCTTAAAGTTGCCAAGGTTGGAGACCCCTGGTCAATACAATCTTCCCCTAGCATTCCAAGTTAAAATTATTTCAGTGCTCTAAAGATAATATCAAATATCCTTATTATGGTCTTTGACTTGCCTTTACAATAAGAGTATAGTCAAAAAGTTAAAGTTATAGTCAGTTGGCACCATCACTGACTATTGGGGGTGAGTCATTGGCCCCCCACAGAGAGGGCCCGCAACTTAGATGTCCTCCTGGACTCACAGCTGTCTTTAGAAGAACATCTGACAGCTGTGGCCAGGAGAGCTTTTTATCAGGTTCGCCTGATACGCCAGTTGCGTCCCTTTCTGGATTGGGATTCGTTAAAGACAGTCACTCATGCCCTCGTCTCTTCCCGCATGGACTACTGCAATGCTCTCTACATGGGGCTCCCCTTGAAGAGCACCTGGAGGCTCCAGTTGGTCCAGAATGTGGCCGCGCGGGTTGTTATGGGAGCGACATGGCATTCCCATGTGACTCCCCTCCTACGCAAGCTGCACTGGCTCCCTGTGGTCTTCCGGGTACGCTTCAAGGTTTCGGTTACCATCTTTAAAGCGCTCCATGGCTTAGGACCAGGATACTTATGAGACCACCTTCTGCCACCAATAACCTCCCACAGTCCAGTATGGTCCCATAGAGAGGGACTTCTCAGGGTGCTGTTGGTCAAACAGTGTCGACTGGCGGCCCCCAGGGGGAGAGCCTTCTCTGTGGGAGCACCTACCATCTGGAATGAGCTGCCCTCGGAGATTCGGATAATCCCGGATCTTCGTGCATTCCGCTGTGCCCTCAAAACATTTCTTTTCAAGCAGGCCGGCCTGACCTAACCTCGTCTAAAACTACTTTAAATTTTATATTCTGAATCTACCCCATAAATTTGAAATGACCTAATTCAATTCTATATCTGAACCCTAGCTATTTAATTGTATTTTTAAATCGGTTTTTTCAATTCCTTTATTACATGTATATTTCGTTCAACTGTACACCGCCCTGAGTCCTTCGGGAGTAGGGCAGTATATAAAATAAATAAACAAACAAACAAACAAACAAACAAACAAATAAATAAATAAATGAGAAATAGTTTAATACAGCAATTAGTTATTAGGGAACAGGCAAAATAGTCATAGGAAACTTTTCCACCATTGTGTAACCGGGGGAAAATATTTGGCCTCCTGATATGTGAGTATAGGGTTAGCATCCCTTCAAAAAGAATAAGCAGAACTTAGAATAACTTTATTTCCACTTTAAATGTACACTAATCGGCATAGAGTAAAATGAAAATTTGTTGCATACAGCTCTCAAAGGGTCACCACCTCCAACAGACCCTACATAAACATGACCAAAAAAATTATGCATATACCCACATGCAGGGGTGAAATCTACTTACCTTCCTTACTGATTCGGAAGCATGAGCAGAAGGTAAAAAACACATTACTTCCTGATTAAAACCAGGAAGTAATGATACCTGGGTGGGTGGAGCTGTGCTCCGCCGTCGCTACCAGATCATCAAACCACTGGTCAAAATTGCTACCGGATCAGGCGAACCGGTCCAATCCGGGAACATTTCACCCCTGCCCACATGCCCATGTATATTATATGCCATGGAGAAACATCAGTCTAGTTCAGATCAGGGGTAAAATCCAGCAGGTTCTGACAGGTTCGGGAAAACCGATAGCGGAAATTTTGAGTAGTTCGGAGAACCGGCCAATACCACCTCTGGCTTGCCCCAGAGTGGGGTGGGAATGGAGATTTTGCAATATCCTTCCCTTGGAGTGGGGTAGAAATGGAGATTTTGCAGTATCCTTCCCCTGCCACGCCCACCAAGCCACGCCCACAAAGCAACACCACACCCACCAAGCCACGCCCACAGAATCAGTAGTAAAAAAAATTGAATTTCACCACTGGTTCGGATGTATACATCTACATGGTGAGCAAAACGAATCTTGTGAGTTTACCAGATGGATGGCAAAGGGAACAAAGTTGTTACAGAATCTTGTAGTCCTGCTTTGAAATCTCCTCTCAAAGGGGTGCATAAAAGCATAAAATTTATCTGCATGATCCTTCTATTTGGGAATGATTGGGGTGATCAGAGCAGGTTTTGGGGCATCATGGAAAGTATACCATATGGGAATATAAGATAGAGTTTCTACTTCCTGGGTACCACATTGGCAAAGTCTCTGTGAATAAGGGATCTTATGAAATCTTTCCTGCGATAAGGCTGATGATAAAGGATGAAATCAAAATCTAGAAAAGGCCCATTTCTATTTGCTTGGTGTTAACCAGAGGTGGTATTCAGCCGGTTCGGACCAGTTCAGGCGAACTGGTAGCTCGGACAATCAGCTGGCTCCGCCCAGCCACCCACCCCTGCCCTATCCTGTCCTTTATTTCCTTCTTTCTAAAAGGTAAAGGTAAAGACAGCACACTCTCTATAATCCATGACTCTAATTTCCAGATGAGAAAAATCCCAACTCTTCCATGACGACTAAAGAACTTCAGGAATACTGGCGGAATGAGAAACGAAACTGTCGAGAAGTCAAGGTGCTTTTTGAAATCCCATCAGCCAAAATTGTAGAGAAGCCGTTCTCTAAATATGTGGTAAGCTAATACGCTAACAAAAGACCGACGATAACGATGATGATAATGATGATAATGAAGATTAAGTTGATGAAGATGATGTTGATGATGAAGGAGAAGCCTAGGCTCAGATCTCTAGCTGAATAAATCCCCTTTCATCAGCTGAGTCAATCACAACTCTCATAACTTCATTAGGGCTAGATAGTTTTATTTGTTGTACTATATCATGGTTAAGAATACAATGGTTAACACCACATTATAAGCCACAAATATAATGATTATAGCAATTACTGGATTAAGCTACATTACACCCAGTGGTGAAATCCAATTTTTTTTACTACCGGTTCTGTGTGCGTGGTTTGGTGGGCATGGTATGGCTTGGTGGGCATGGCAGGGGAAGGATACTGCAAAATCCCCATTCCCTCCCCACTCCTGGGGGAAGGATATTGCAAAATCTCCATTATCTCCCCACTCTGGGGCCAGCCAAAGGTGGTATTTGCTGGTTCTCCGAACTGCTCAAAATTTCCACTACCGATTCTCCAGAACCTGTCAGAACCTGCAGGATTTCACCCCTGCTTACACCCTAGCACAAGCATCGTGGTTTTGAATAGGGTGGTACCCCAGTTGTAAAAAATAGGTTATGGTATAGTATTATGTGTGACCCAGTAATTCACACAAGTACTTGGATCATGGATTGTTGAATAAACCACAGGATGTACTGTAAGTTATCACATAAGATTAAGCCATCCACCAAGGTGAGAAGTCGGCATATTCTGCTTAACTAAAACTGCAAATATTCAAAGTAATACAAAACCCATATTCAGGGTAAAGGAGTCCCAGATGACTGGGTCTCTTTTTCCATCTGACATTCCTAAAATATTTTGCTTGTGTATCCCTTCCAGAAGTACCAAATCATCATAATCCAGACTGGCAGCTTTGACAGCAACGTATCCATGATTGAACGCCGGTATTCTGATTTTGAAAAGCTGCACACGAGCCTATTTAAAGAGTTTTATGATGAAATGGAAGATCTCGTCTTTCCCAAAAAGATCCTGACTGGTAATTTCATGGATGAAGTCATCCTGGAGAGAAAACTGGCTTTCCAGGATTATTTGCGAATTCTATACTCCATGGAGATCATCAGGACATCTCGATTGTTCATTGACTTCTTAACAAGGCCTGAGCTGGAAGAGGCCTACAGTTGCCTTCGGGGAGGACAATACATCAAAGCTTTGGAAGGTCTTCTGGAGGCCATCGCTTTGCAAGAGAAGCTCACAAAGCACAGACCCATTCTGTTGGTTCCCACCCTCTGCGCCATCGTTGTATGTCACAAAGATCTGGAGAACTTCAAAAGCGCCTTCGAATTTGGAGAAAAGGCCGTCCAGCGTTTAGAAAAACACCCTGGTCACCGGTACTACCTACCATTGCTAGAAACGATGATCTCCTTAGCATATGAGCTCGGGAGAGACTTCTTGTTCTTCCAGAAGAAGATGGAAGAGAGGAAGGCCAAAAAACTTCCACAGAAAATGTTGACGCTGAAGGAACTGACAGTACAGGAATATGTGCAATGAGGAGAAGAAAGGGAGAGAAATATCATGCAGCTTTTGACGAGACAGGAACATTTTCCCCAATAGAAAGGCTGAAAGGTATTGGGGGGGGGGGGAAATACGAGGGAACAGTTTAATACACAGTTTGTTGTGTGGAGAAAGCAAAACTTCTTGCTCGTTCTTCTTATGATAAAATTCAGAGATCACCCAGTGGAAACATTGCAGAGAACTGTTTTGTAATCGTGTCCCCTTGGACATCTCCTAATAAATGTGCAGAACATGATGCTGACAGTTTCTAAAATTTGAGTTTTCTTTCTTCCAGGACAAGTTATATTTGGATAGTAGAGCTGAAATTAAAAGCATTCCTATCAGGGGTGGGTTCTAAATTTTTTTACTACCGGTTCTGTGGGCGAGGCTTATTTTGTGGGCGTGGCTTGATGGTCATGTGACAATTCTTTAGGATTTAGCAGAGGTACTGGTCTACCAGGCTTTTAACTGCTTGCAGAGCTGTACCGGTCTACTCATTTATTTTTGCAGGCACCGGCCTACTCATTCGTTTTTGGAGGCACCAGTCTACCACCACACTGCCTTTTAACACTGATCAGCTGTAGGGCGGCCCTTTGAAGCCCCACAGCAAGAGTTTAAAAAGTTTTTTTCCTTCTAGCCGCTCAGCGGGGACTCAGGAGGCAGCAATAGATTGGGGGTGGGGCCAAATAAAAGGTAAGAATAACACGGGGGGGGGCGGGGGGGTAGGGGGGGGGGGGGGGGGGGGGGGGGAGGGCCCAGCTCCTGAACAAAGAGAACCGGTTCGGTGACATCATATCATCACTGCTACCAGCTCGGCCAAACCGGGAGGAACCCATCACTGATATCGACTCTGCAGCTGAGAATTATTGTCTAGGGCTCTGTACCCTTATGGAAGAGATACCCCACCTAAAAGTCCAGGAACGTAAGTGGCCACTGGGGTGCAACTCCCAGAGTCCTTGCAAAGATTGCCTTCAAATTGTACATTTTTAATCCAACAGGAGGAGGAATAATTAAAGACACTAGGGGCAATCTAGACTGAATTGATCTCATACGATTGTAATCCCATTTAAGTGTTAAGTCAAATTAAATCAGGTTTAGGTTTGGGACTTGGTTTGGAGCATACTGTTTAAAGACCAAGGACAGAGGTGTGTAAAGAAATTGTGGCGGGCTCAGACGTCATGATAGTGTATACCTCCATTGTAGGTAGCTCCATTGTAGGACGGTGTACCTCCATTGTACACAGTTCACAGGTACAGATCTAAAAACTATATGATGAACTTGTTTAACATTTGCAGGATCCAATCTGGGTCGATAAGTGGGACCAGTCTCCTGGGATTGTGGACTCGTGCTGGAGCCCATCTTCAGGGAACTGGGCTCCACCACGAGGCCAAACGCTCAGAAGACAAAATCTCTGGTCCCACTTACCAACCCAGATTGGATCCTGCAACATTATCCTGGGATAATGTTTAACATCTGGGCCAAAATATTTAATTCGGTTTTATTTCGGCTTTTAAATTTTGTCTGTTATGTATTTTATTGTTGGCTGTTCACCGCCCCGAGTCCTTCGGGAGTAGGGCGGTATATAAATCAAATGAAAGTAAAGTAAAGTAACATTTTATGGGTGGGTAAGAGAGATTTTTATGGCTTCATATGTTCTATAGCAATCCATGTGGTTAATTCAGGGGTGGGCTGCTGGGGGTTCACAGGGGTTTGGGAGAACCTCCAGCTAAAATTCTGTGCACTTCGAAGAACCCTCAAATCCCACTCCTGGCTGGCCCCATTCACCCAGCCCTGCCCCTCCCGGAAGTTCCCGTTTTGGATGCAGGTAAGTGCAGGGCATGCAAGAAGACTCAGGGAGGGAGAAAAATGGGTCTACTGGAAGTTCGGGAAGGCTGGAGGGCCTCCGGAGCCTGGGGAGACTGTTTTCGCCTTCTCGGAGGCTCAAGGAAAGCCTCCAGAGACCGGGGAGGGCAAAAATGCGCCCCCCACCATGGTGCAGGAAACCGACTAGGCCACGCCCACCATGGCCACATCCACCTAGCAACCGTGCAGAGAACCCCTTGCTAAAATTTTTGAGGCCCACCCCAGGTTAATTTATGATTCATCGAAACCCAGAAAATGTCCCATATTAGCAGTGGAGTTAATTGTGTTGTGTTAATGCCTAGACACCCTTGGTTATATCAGGATAAGCAGTAAAGCACCAAGTATATTAATATAGAGATAAACTGTTCGCTTTGATTAGGTTTTTAGGTGGATTTTTTGGGGGTTGGCACTTCAGAAGCTTCCGTGAGCCCTTGTAAAGAAACCAATCACGGGTGACAGACCAAATGCAAATCCTATGCTATTTCATCTCAAAAGAGACAGGAGATGGCTAACATCTGCCCGATGTTTTATAGAAACCTCCAATGACACCATCGTGAGCATGTAACATCTGGGTGGAACAGTTTCAACATCCTCTGGGATCCGTGTTACAAGTTATTAATGTTTGAGCCCATTTTCACATCCGTTAAAATTACTGGGAATAGAGATATTTACCTTCGATCAAGGTAAAGACGTTGAGAACATACCGCGAATACTGTTAGATAAGACGAACGCTAAACCAGAAATCAAGGCCAAGAAAACGAGACTAACCCAAGACTCTAGGACAGTATTTCTTGACCTTTTGCGACTTTAACACCCAGAATTGCCCCAGCCAGCGTAAATATATTTTCTAAATATAATTAGAAAAGAGGCCCATCTTTCTCAAAGTGAAGGCACCACTGTATTATCGGTTCTGAAAATCAGGGTGACAAATAGCAATAGCCCTTAGACCAGTTCTCAATGTATCCACGGGCTGGATACGGCCTGCTGAAGCCATTAATCCGGCCCGCGTGGGACCACGAGGCTGCCCCGCCCACACCACCACACCTACTCGCCAGCCCCCACCCTCCTTCTGGAAGCCGATGGTGTTGAAGTCCACCCATCTTCAAGCTACCAAGGTTGAGAAACACTGTTTTAGAGAGTCCTTGAGTCTACTTGGAGGTTTGTCTGTGTCCTCAGGGTCACCTGAGTAGTGCAAATGGATGTGGACCCTTCTTGCAAATGACCAGCTGTCTGCAAGGAGTATCAATCCTTCCCTTCCCCACCATCCAGTCAGAGCTGAAGAAGCTTCTTGGATGAGAAGCGAAACGTCTTCAAAGACAAACCAAGAAAGTCCAGTTGCCTCTTGAAAAAAAAGCACCTTCCGGATAACCACGACCAGGATGACTGAGAATGACCATAGACGAATCTGGATCCTCGTTTTGCCGACCTCAGAAGGACGGAAGGTTGAGTCAACCTTGAGTTGATTATGAATTTATGGCGCCACTAGATGGTGCTGTCACATTAAATGCCATCCGTAGTTCTAGGAGCCTGCCATAAAACCAGCCACTTTCTTCTTTTTGGGAAAAAAAAAAAGCTAAACTTTTTTTTATTTTTCCGAAAGAAAAAAAAAGAAAAGAAAAGGAAAACAATTGGAATTGAGACCTGCGATTCAAAAAAAAACCAAAAAAAAAAAAAAAACCAGGCCATTTACCTTATTAAGGATTTAAATTTGAGGACCCAGTTTGTGGGGGCAATAAACTGACTTTGTATATAAAAGAACACAAACAAACAAACAAACAAACAAACAAATAAATAGTATTTATAGAAGGTTCTAAGACCGATAGTAGTGCTAGAAGGGAGAGTGGTTTCTGGAATGGAGGAGAAGGAGGAAGAGGAAGAGGAAGAGGAGGAGAAGGGGGAGAGAGAGGAAGGAAGGAAGAAAGGGAGGGAGGGAGGGAGGGAGGAAGAGAGTGAAGGAAATAAGGAAGGAAGGAGAAGGAAGGAAGGAAGGAAGGAAGGAAGGAAGGAAGGAAGGAAGGAA
>WNWU01000065.1:1076790-1092014 GCA_012654045.1 Ptyas mucosa | reverse complement strand
AATAATAATAATAATAATAATAATAATAATAATAATAATAATAATAATAATAATAGCAAGCATAAAAATGCCTAGCACTAAAGCAAGCACAACGGTTTTGCTTTTGTACTAAAAGGCTCCTGCTTTGTTTAGTAACAATACTTTATCCCCGCCACCATTCTTCACCCACTCACCCACCCAACATAGTTTGGTTAACTTGAGACCTCCGCAAGCCTTCTGTTACTACTATTTTTTATTATCATCACACTTCCTGGGAAAGAAGGCCATCCAAAACAGGTTAACTGATATTTTAATGCTTTCCACTTAGGAAAGAATCAAACGGTGAAGCCTCAGAAAGAAATCCCAAACGTTCATCGGTTTTATCTGCAACTTTTCCCTCTGATGTTTGCAACACAAAAGGGGAAGGGGGGGTGGGGGTGGGGGAAGCAGAGAGGAAGGCAAAGGAAAGGGGAGGGAAAAAAAGAAGAGAGAGAGAGAGAGAGACAGAAGTGTGTTGCATTTTGTTTGGGCAGCTGTCAGGAAATACCTTGAGGATACTGTCGCTTGCTATCCTTTTTCTGCTGCTGATCTGAAGGGGGTTGTGTGATTTTACACATTTGCTTGCTATGAAAAAAAGAAAGAAAGAAAGAAAGAAAGAATGAAAAAGAAAAGCAAGCAAAATAGAACAACGAGAGAGAGAAAGGCTGCGAGACCTTGGAAGAGTCAAAGTCTTTGTTATTCCTTGCAAGAAAGGGGGTAAGAGAGCATTTCAGATGTTTTCGCTTTCTCTCCCTGGCAAGCATGACCAATGGCAAGAAACGGTAAGGATTAATAGGAGAGAAGATCTGTAGCTCAGGGTTGAAACTGCGGCATCCTGGGTGCTCTTTGAACTTGGGTTGTTTTTCTTGCGGATCTTTCATTGCCCAACTAGGTAACACAGAATATAGAATAAGAACAGAGTTGGAAGGGACTCTGGAGGTCTTCTAACCCAACTCTCTGTTCAGGCAGAAAACCCTATTTATTTATTTATTTTATTTATTTATTGGTTCGATTTATATGCCGCCCTTCTCCGGAGACTCAGGGCGGCTTACAATGCGTTAAGCAATAGCCTTCATACTTTTGAATATACCTGCTTAGTAGGGCTTTCGCCCACCCCCCCAAGCGGTGTTCTTTTTTTTACACAAAGTCAGCTTATTGCCCCCACAATCCGGGTCCTCGTTTTACCTACCTCGACAGGATGGAAGGCTGAGTCGACCTTGAGCCTGGTGAGATTCGAACTCGCAGTAATTGCAGGCAGCTGGTGTTACTTAACAGCCCATTAGTCTGCTGCGCCACCAAGGCCCTATACATATATAGGGTCTGTTAGATCAGGCGCAGGAAAGAAGACAAGACCAGCGGGGTCTGTTCAACAAGTTTTATTCAGCTCTTAACTAAGTCAGAACAGACGAACGGCTGTGCTGCCGGAGCCCTTTTTATAGCGCTCCGGCAGACCAGCCGTCCAATGACAGCGGTTTAACTTTCCCGCCCGGAGGATTAACCAATCCCCGGCCGGATGTCCTTATAAGGACATAACAGGGTCACTGTAACATCATTGCAAAAATGGCATTAAGAGTTGTCAATCTCATTTTACAAAGTTTTCTCTCTGGTAACGCTATACGTTAAACTAGGGCATATAAAACCTTTGTCAGACCTATCCTCGAATACTGTTCACCTGTCTGGAACCCTCACTGTATTTCACACATCAATACAATAGAGGGGGTCCAGAGATGTTTTTGTTCTGCCCCAGCTACGGACCCCAAAGAACGCAGCGCACACAAACTCTATACAAAGCTTATTTTACTCAAATAACTCAGTCTTTATCAACCAAAGGCTGTTAATGAACTGTCTTAACAGCCTACCGGAATTCTAAGATAAGATAATCACAGTCTTACTAGAATTGGCAGAAAGCCCAGAAGTAATTTTGCAGAGAATCCAGACGTGAAGGAGAGTGAACTAAAGTTGTTCCCTACAGCTTGCTGCAAGCGGCGTTCCTTCTTAAATAGGCTAAGAGAGTGGCCAATTAGCCCCAAGACTTACTCTCGAGGAGACCTCCTCCTGAGGAGCCACTCCTGCCTTTTGGCAGCTCTGCGCGCCCGTGCATCGAGAAGAGGCTCCTCCTCTTCATCCTCTTCACTTAAGGGAGCTTCTGGAGGTTCTGAAGGCCCTGGCTGAATCCCCGCCTCTGGCTCCACATCTTCTCCAGCCTCCTCACTGTCCGACTTGACTGCCAGCTGCACAGGCTGCTGGCGCAGCACCACACCAGCCTTCTCGTTGTTGGAATCAGCGACAATCCTCACAGGCCGCTGACGGGCCACAACATATTTTACTAGAAGAGTACTCCAATCTTCTGCTTGAAATAAAATTCCCTATCCCACCAGGCTTGAAATTTTAGGTCTGGATAGCCTCGAACTACGCCGCCTACGTTCCGACCTATGCTTAGTTCATAAGATTATTTACCGAAAAGTCCTATCTGTAAATGAGTACTTTAATTTCAACCGTAATAACACAAGGACTATCAATAGATTCAAACTCAGTGTAATTCGCTCTAATCTTGATTGTAGGAAATACGACTTCTGCAATAGAGTAGTAAATGTCCGGAACGCTCTACCTGATCCTGTTGTTAGTCTCTCTAATCCCCATACCTTTTACCTTAAACTGTTCACCATGGACCTTTCCTGTTTTTTAAGAGGTCCCTAAGGGGGCATGCATAAGCGCACCAGAGTGCCTACCGTCCCTGTCCTACTGCCGTACGTCAAGGACTACCTGTAAATCTGATCTTCAAGGTTCATCCTAGCTCACCCAGATGAGCTTCCACAACCAGCTACTTTAAAATGGGTTTGGCTAGCTCATGGGTCGGCAACCCGCAGCTCTGGAGCCGCATGTGGCTCTTTCATCCCTCTGCTGCAGCTCCCTGATGCCGGTCAGCTC
The DNA here is from genome assembly GCA_012654045.1 of Ptyas mucosa. Classification (NCBI taxonomy): domain Eukaryota; kingdom Metazoa; phylum Chordata; class Lepidosauria; order Squamata; family Colubridae; genus Ptyas; species Ptyas mucosa. Next base: position 1,089,068 of record WNWU01000065.1, on the reverse strand, counting down.
CACAATTGATAGGGCTGTCAGTTAGGACAGGTAGAGGAAAAAGGACACCGCACTAGGAGGAGACTCTATGGTGGGGGAACTGGACTTCCGGTCAGCAGAGGAAAAAGGACGCCGCACTAGGAGGAGACTCTATGGTGGGGGAACCAGACTTCCGGTTGGCTCCAGAATTGAATGGGTGGGCTTTCTGGTTAGGGCCTTTGTGGCTCTTTGAGTGTTTAAGGTTGCCGACCCCTTGGAAAAGCTGGTGGCCCACTATGTCCTGGGTCCCTATTTGAAATCCGCGACATAAAGGAAGGAGGTGGAGAAACGGCGTCTTTGTCTGAGCGGAAAGTTTGAAGCAAACGTGTTTTTCAACTCTACTGAAGTTGTCCATAAAACCTACAAAGCAGCAAGAGATATCTCTGCAGTCCCTCCATAAGGAGAAGCTCAAAGGCTCTCTTTAGCCAGAAGCTCTGATCCACAGACTTTAGATGTTGCTTAAAAAGCTTCCATTATCAGCAGGGCAACAGCAGCTTCCATTAGAAACATGATACTAAGATGCTGATTAAATATCAGGAGGGGGTTTTAATCAGCCAAAGCCATATGCTATTTAACTTAAGATGAAAGTATAAATGATAATCATTATTTCAGAAAGGATGTGTTTAAAAGAAGAGCCGAACAGCAAGTAGCATCTTTTTATCATCCGAGTTCTTGATACATGCTCCATCTCTCTCTCTCTCTTTTTTTTTTTTTTTAAAAAAAATACTTTATAAGCTTTTATGAACATCTGGATCATTTCTTCATTATACAGGCTTCCAATGGCATCACGTTTGATGTTTTCCCTCTGTTATTATTAGTATTAGCAGAGCTCTGCTAAGTTTCTAAATAAACAATTAATTCCTATTAATTATAGTTTTCAAACTGGCAAAATTATCCTTCATTAAGTTAATCACTCGCATTTTATCTGCAAATTATATTCACTCTTTCATAATCCCTTACATCTAAAGACCTTCTCCCTCCCACTCTCCCAGTGCCAGACTCTTTTCTGATGTAGACATGCTGTTTGTAGCAAAGTCTTTGATTTTTATTTTATTTTCTAAGCAGTCATTTCTTATTTCCAAAGCCCCCCACCCACCCGAACTGCTGATACGAACCGCCCCGTATCTCCCACCAACTCTCATTTTTTTCTTCCCCACCCCCTCCCCTTTTTCAAAGGGGCAACATGATTCAAGCTTGTTTGTTTTTAGCTAAGCTAAACTTCAAAGGAATTGTATCCCTATGCATACCTTATCGGGATCTATATATTGCCAGCATGTTGAATTCTCTCCTTTTTAAGAATGTCAGACCAACAGGCTTCTTAGGAGTGGTAGGGAAGCAATTTCTCGGTCCATTTGATCCATGATGGTTTATCCTGACCAGCAACCATTCACAGAGATTTATTTCAACTCTACCTGGCTATGCTATCAGTCTTTGATCTGTAGGTAGATCTCCTCTCTCATCTACACCCTGCATTAAAAACACCCAGAATAGAACAACAGAGTTGGAAGGGACCTTGGAGGTCTTCTAGTCCAACCCCCTGCTCAGGCAGGAAACCCTCTACCATTTCAGATAAATGGTTATCCAACATCTTCTTAAAAATTTCCAGTGTTGGAGCATTTACAACTTCTGGAGGCAAGTTGTTCCGCTGATTAATTGTTCTAACTGTCAGGAAATTTCTCCTTAGTTCTAGGTTGCTTCTCTCCTTCATAGTTTCCATCCGTGGCTTCTGGTCCTACCTTCAGGTGCTTTGGAGAAGAGCTTGACTCCCTCTACTTTGTGGCAACCCCTGAGATATTGGAACACTGCTATCATGTCACCCCTAGTCAGTGGTGAAATCCAATTTTTTTTTTACTACCGGTTCTGTGGGTGTGGCTTGGTGGGCTTGGTGAGCGTGGTGTGGCTTGGTGGGCATGGCAGGGGAAGGATACTGCAAAATCTCCATTCCCTCCCCACCGCTGGGAGAAGGATATTGCAAAATCTCCATTTCCACCCCACTCTGGGGCCAGCCAGAGGTGGCATTTGCCGGTTCTCTGAACTGCTTAAAATTTCCACGACCGATTCTCCAGAACCTGTCAGAACCTGCTGGATTTATTATTTAATTTATTTATTAATCATATTTCTATGCCACCAACTCTCCGAGGACTCTGGGTGGCTTACAACAATATACTAAATTTAGTATACGACAGTATACTAAATAGCACATTGTCCCCAAGAACCTGGGTCCTCATTTGACCCACCTGGGAAGGATGGAAGGCTGAGTTAACCTTGAGCCGGTGAGATTTGATCCACTGATCTGCTGAACTAGCAGTCAGCTGAACTAGCTGCAGTACAGCACTCTAACCACTGCGCCACCTCGGATTTCACTCCTGCCCCTAGTCCTTCTTTTCATTAAACTAGACATATCCAATTCTGCAACCGTTTTTTGTATCTTTTATCCTCCAGTCCCCTAATGATCTTTGTTGCTCTTCTCTGCACTCTTTCTACAGTCTCCACATCTTTTTTGTGTTACTCCCCAGCAGTAATGCGGAAAGTACGTTTTTGTAAAATTGTGCACATGTGTGTGAAGCGCACAATCCCCGAACTGGTTGTTAAACCAGCAGGATCCCATCACTGGTGTCGTCTCCTTGTAACCGCTGGCACGGAAGGATAACAATGTGAAGATCTGCCCAAATCAGCCCCCTTAATTCAGAAAGCATTTAATGAGCTGCATCCATCAATTTTTTTCATCAGAGCCAGCCTGTTATCACAGCAGCGGAGTTGGCTCAGGTACATATACTGTATGGAGGGCAGAGCAGGTTCGGACCGGATCACCCAATCCGGTAACAATGGTGGCGGGTGGTTCGGAGAACCGGTAGCAAAAATCCCTGCCCCCCCCCATGCCCAGCTGAGCCGCGCGATCATCAGAGGCTTTTTTTTTTAATTTTTAAAAGCATTTTTTTTCTACAACTTCTTTGGCTGAAAAATGCTTTTAAAAGTAAAAAAAGAAAGCCTCTGATGATCGCGCGGCTCAGCTGGGATCGTCAGAGGCTTTTAAACACATTTTTTTCTACAACTTCTTTGGCTGAAAAATGCTTTTAAAAGTACAAAAAAGCCTCCGACGATCAGGCAACTCAGCGGGGATCGTCAGAGGCTTTTAAAAGCATTCGGCCAAAGAGGTTGTAGAAAAAATGGTTTTAAAAGTAAAAAAGAAAAAGAAAGTTGGCCATGCCCACTCAGTCACATTACCCACCCACCCCACCAAACCACACCCACAGAACCAGTAGTAACAAATTTTACATTTCACCCCTGGGGCGGAGGAATAATAGAACTTAATCAAATTGCAAAACTGAAATTCTTCCAGACCCAGCACGGAGAAGTAAAAGTTTCCTACTTAACAAAAAAAAAAATTTAAAAAATGAATTTCCTCACCTCTCATTTTCTCTTCTCCTCCCCTCTCCTCTTCACTTCCATCTTCTTCTTCTTCGGTGTTACATTTTGATGTGGGTTTTTTCTTTTTTCTTTTTCCCCCTGCAAGCACCCTTGTCAGGCAATGCTGATTCGTCACCTAATACCTGTCAGGAGTTTTCCCTTAGCTGACATGCTAAGGACTTGACACTTGAAAGCAGATCTTATTCAATAGTTATATTTTCCTGCAAATATTTGCAGCCCTATTAGATAAGCAAGACAACCCATGGCTTCTCTCTCTTTCTCTCTCAACTTCTCAGCAACAATGTGATGGGTGATTTTCTTTTTTTAAATAAAATAAAATAAAATAAGAGTAACTAATTAGACCCAGCAATAGCATTTCAGAAGAAGGAATTGAAAGGGTTGGCATGCAGTAAGGAAGGCTGTCTTCCTTTTGTGTCAGAAAAAGCAGGGGAGAGAGAGAGAGAGGGAGGGAGGGAGGGAGGGAGAGAGAGAGAGAGAGAGAAAGAAAGAAAGAGAAAAGAAAGAGAAAAATTCCACTTCTGGAAAAATCGTTCTTTGATCTGGTCCAGAGAAGAAGAGTTATTGATATAAAGGAAGTTTTCTGGTTTGCCCTTTCCTGGGAAGAGTCAAGGTCAAAAGATAATATATCTTGTTCAGCATATCTCAGAATAAATCTCTGAGCTGCATTGAAAACCTTCTTTGTGGTACCCCATAACCAATGAGGTGTCCAAGAATATTTCCCTTGGGTCTCTGTGTCAGCCATGGAGGCCATCTTTTTCCTTGGATCTTCAGGAATCTGCCACACTTGGTGGATGGGCATGCTGTGGGAACTGGGAGGGGGGTTGGATGGCGATGGGGTGAGATGTCTACAGTGGTGGGATTCAAGTAATTTAACAAACGGTTCTCTGCCCTAATGATTTCTTCCAACAACCAGTTCACCAAACTGCTCAGAAAGTTAACAACCAGTTCTCCCAAAGTGGTGCGAACTGGCTGAATCCCACCACTGGATATATAGCCATAATAATGTTCCTTTCTCTGAGAGTCAAGGACATTCAGCCCGCACCTGGAGAGCCATGACTGGAAAACAACTCCAGTTAGGATGGTGACCTGATTTGACCTTGTGATGGACATGTGGGTGCAGGGGGAGGGACTTTGACCCCACCTAAGGGGGGGGAAACCCGGGAAACTTCAGATTCGGGTTTTCCCAGATGTGCCAATATGACATCTCTAATAAAATGGAACTTTGAGGAACTTCAAGCCTTCTTTCGTTGGGGGTATTACCAGTGGTGGGATTCAAATAATTTAACAACCGGTTCTCTGCCCTAATGACCAGCTGGGTAGGTGTGGCTTGGTGGTCATGTGACTGTGTGGGTGTGGCCAACACAATGTCACTCATGTCGATGGGCGCTTCGCCTTAGTTGTTACAATGTAATAAGGGTTAACCAGAGAGGCAGTTTCTGTAAGCAGGGCAATAAAGATTAGGCTGGAAAAAACACCAGAATGTTGTAATTCCTTACAGGATTAGCCCTGTAAAGTGGAAAAAAACAAAAGGAGATTTCTTCCAACAACCGGTTCTCCGAACTGCTTAGAAAATTAACAACCGGTTCCTCCCGAATAGGTGCGAACTGGCTGAATCCCACCACTAGGTGTTACTTGGAACCCTGACACTTCGCCCTGCCTGATGTATTCAGAAAAAGAAGTGGAATTAGATGCTTTTGCTTTAAAAGGGGGACGTGGCAAATACAGAATAGAATACAGAACAACAGAGTTAGATGAGACCTTGGAGGTCTTCTAGTCCAGAGCGATCGCACGTGAAGCGCATGCACGAAGAGAAATGGTAGTAAAGCTGGTTAGAACCCATCACTGGTCTTAAGTGCTATTGCTATATTGCAACAGTCATAAGTGTGAAAAATGGCACTTTTTCAGTGCCCTTTTAACTTTGAGTGGTCACTAAACGAATGGCTGTGAGTTGAGAACCACTTGCATTCTGCTCTTCCCAGAGATTCAGAGACCATGTTCCATCTCCTTTAAATGCTGCTTGATCCTTACCGCCTCCTATAATAATCCTCTGCTCTCTAAGCCATCAAGCCAGGGGTGAAATCCAGCAGGTTCTGACAGGTTCTGGAGAACCGGTAGCGGAAATTTTGAGCAGTTCAGAGAACCAGTAGTGGAAATTTTGAGTAGTTCGGAGAACTGGCAAATACCACCTCTGGCTGGCCCCAGAGTAGGGTGGGAATGGAGATTTTGCAATATCCTTCCCCTGGAGTGGGGAGGGAATGGAGATTTTGCAGTATCCTTCCCCTGCCACGCCCACAAAGCCACGCCCACCAAGCCACCCCCAAAGAACCGGTAGTAAAAAAAAAATTGGATTTCACCACTGCATCTAGCTCATCATTATCCCAAACGGGGTCTGAAAATGCCTCGAGCCGCTTTTAATCTGGATGCATCTTTTTCTTTCTTTCCCCAGAATCCAAAGAAATAAACCATTACATCACAGGGCATGTAAGTTTGGCATTTCCCTCGCCCTTCAATTGGGCCCTCCTGAACGAAGGATCAAAATAAAATATAAAAAGATAAAACGCCCGAACGAGTGTTCAAAGCCTTAAAATGGCTTTCCGTGCATCCTCTTCAGTTTTATTTTCATCTTTTCATGGGCTAAGCCTCACATCTGAAGTATAAAAAGCCGAAGAAGAAACGATACCCCTGTTCCTTTCTATTAGAGCTGCTCATCTTCCTTCGATGACTCAGCGTCTCAAGTTCTCAAGAACGGATTCTTAAAAGAGCTTTCTTCTCTGGCAGGCAAAAATCATCTCTCGGGCCAGCGAAGCAACCCAAAAAAAAGCACTTCCACCTTCATCTTAACTCTTATCTACCTTAAGATCCCTTTGAAGCCAGAAAGACATGATTAAGGTTAAACATCAGGAAGAATTTCCCTTAACCATCCGAATAATTAGGCCATTGAACAAATGTACCCTGGGGAAGGGAGAAAAAAAACTCACACTCCCCCATTATTCCAAGTTATTAAAAGATAGGTGAAATCTCTCGGGAGTGATGATAATTTATCAGAAAACTGGCAAAGCTTCAAGAATGCCCAACGTTGATGGTTCGACTCTGGTTTCAGGGCTTGGGAGCGATTGAAATGCCATTTAGAGTCATCTGGCTATCCGGTGACCTGAAGCAATACCAGGAGTTGGAATTAGGATTAATGCTTGCAGAATGAAAGAGCAGGATTCAGAGGAAGAGATCTACTGAAGAAGAGTTTAGTTAGGGCAGGGGTCAGCAACCCGCGGCTCTGGAGCCGCATGTGGCTCTTTCATCCCTCTGCTGCAGCTCCCTGTCGTCGGTCAGCTCCACAATTGATAGGGCTTTTAGTTAGGACAGGTAGAGGGAAAAGGACGCCACACTAGAAGGAGACTCTATAGTAGGGGAACCAGACTTCTGGTTGGCAGAGGAAAAAGAATGCCACGCTAGGAGGAGACTCTATGGTTGGGGAACTGGACTTCCGGTGGGCTCCAGAATTGAAGCGGGGCTTCCAGTTAGGACCTTTGTGGCTCTTTGAGTGTTTAAGGTTGCTGACCCCTAAGTTAGGGGAACCCAAGCAGGGACAGGGCAAATGAAAGAGTCAAAGGAAATGAAAGTTAAAGGAAGGCTATAACAATGATCGAGGGACGCAGTCACTCAGTGGCTAAGACGCTGAGCTTGTCGATCGAAAGGTCAGCAGTTCAACGGTTCGAATCCCTAGTGCCGCGTAACAGGGTGAGCTCCCGTTACTTGTCCCAGCTTCTGCCAACCAAGCAGTTCGAAAGCACGTCAAAAATGCAAGTGGAAAAATAGGGACCACTTTTGGTGGAAGGGAACTGTGTTCCGTGCGCCTTTGACGTTGAGTCATGCTGCCCACATGACCACAGAGACGTCTTCGGAGGGCGCTGGCTCTTCAGCTTTGAAACAGAGATGAGCACCACCCCCTAGAGTCAGGAACGACTAGCACATATGTGCGAGGGAAACCATTACCTTTATAACAACGATAGCAATGTTTTTTCAACCTTGGCAGCTTGAAGATGGCTGGACTTCCAACTCCCAGAATTCCCTGGGCAGCATGAATGAAACACAGTACAGAGGTCCTCAATTTATGATCACGGCCGAGCTCAAAATGTATGTTGCTCAGTGACACATTGGCCCCATTTTACAAATTTTCTTGCCACATTTCTTAAGCGAATGGCGCCATTAACAAAGTGGTTGTTGAGTGAATCTGGTTTCCCCATTGTTTGTCAAAAGGTCGCAAAAGGGGATCCCATGACCCCGGGACACTGCAACCGTCATAAATGTTTAGTCAGCTGCCAAGCATCCAAAAGTAAACCACGTGACCAACGTGCAACGGTCATAAGTGTGAAAAACGGTCACTCGTCACTTGTTTCACTGCCGTTGTATGGTCGCTAAGCAAATTGCTGAAAGTTGAGGACTACTTGTACAGAGGTCCTTGACATATGACCGCAATGGAGCCAAAAATTTTAAGGAGCCGAGGTGGCGCAGTGGTTAGGGTGCAGTACTGCAGCTACTTCAGCTGACTGCTAGTTCAGCAGATCAACGGATCAAATCTCACTGGCTCAAGGTTGACTCGGCCTTCCATCCTTCCTAGGTGGGTAAAATGAGGACCCAGATTGTTGGGGGCAATATGCTATTTAGTATACTGTCTTTGGTGTAAGCTGCCCAGAGTCCTCGGAGAGTGGGCAGCATAAAAATAGGAATAATAAAAAAAAATAATTAAAAAAATTTCAATCACTCAGCAAGATAGGCGCTAAGTGAGTTTCGTCGCAGTTTACGTCCTTTCTTGCCACGGCTATTAAGTGAATCACCCCAGTTAGTAATACGGCTGTGAAGTAAATCTGCCTTCCTCATTGACTTTGCACGTCGATAGGTTGCAAAAGAGGGGGGGGGGTTTGCATTAAAAAACAAGAAACTGCACGGCACACTTTTCTACCGACTTTCCTTATATGAAAAAAAAGAAAAAAGAAAACTTTTTAATCTCTTAAACTTGAGCTAAGTAGAGTTTTAAGGTTTGCCGAGCGATTCTCCAGCTGAGTGCGTCTTTTAGATATGCACACCTCCTTGTTGGACATTCATTATCAGTCCTCGTGTTCGTCTTTTATCTATAAGTCCTCTTCAGTGTTCAGCATAAACTACATGGACACCTTGCAGATTGACATTTCTTCATTCATGCTTTACCTTAAACAGCATGCAGGGACATCAAAGAAGCAGAACTGGCTTTGATGTTACAAAATGAAAAAAAAAAGGGAAGAAAAAAAAAACCCGCCTCGTGATTTTTGCCAAGACTAGGGGAACTTCTGGCTTTGCTCTCTTTTCCCTCCCTCTTCTCTCAAAGTCCAGAAAGGAGAAGGGGGAGGGGGGGAACCACCTTACAGACGTGTGAAAAGGAGAAACTTCCTAACAGTGAGGACAATTAAGCAATGGAATGGCTGAGCCTTCAGATGTTGTAGGTGCTCCATCACTGGAGGGCTTTGAAGAAGAGACTGAACGGCCACCCGTCTGAAATGGTAGCGTTGTGGACCGCCAGCAGCCTGTGGGGTCGCCTTGCCAGCCTCTACTCACCCGTCCCCTCCCAGCCACTCCTCGCCTGCCCGCCGGGCTCCTTAGGGTCCCAATAGGAAGCAGTTGTTGGAGCTAAGCAGCCACCCCGAGAAAGAGTTGGCAAAACAGCTCAGTTCAAATTGGATCTGACCGAGAAGGAGGCTTAGCAGAAGCACCTCAATGAGGACTAGGAGCATAGGCTTTCCAAGCAGACAGAAGACCTGTGGGAGTGCATGGCCAGGTACCGGCACCTGGAGGCTCAGCAGGCTGAGATGGTCAACCAGTTCCAAGCCGTGATGTAGTCCCACTGGAACGAGGCTCTCCGGCTCTTCGCCACCAACTGCACTTCCCTCCAGCCTTCGCCCAAAGCCCCACACCAGGAGGCTGAAGCAGACCCCAAGTCGGAATTCCTGCCCCCCTCCGACCCACACAAAAAGACCTCAAAGGGGGAGACTCTCTGCAGCAACACAAACATTCATTGCATGTATCCGTCCCAGGGGCCGTAGTTTGAGGACCCCTGATTTAGTGTAATATAAAAAATGCAAATAATTTTTCAGCGGACCACCAAAATTTTCTCATGGACCACCAACAGTCCACAGACCACTGGTTGGTGACCACTGCTCTAGACCAACTTCTTGCTCAAGCAGGAGACCCTATGCCCTTTTGACAAAGGACTGTCCAATCTCTTCTTGAAAACGTCCAGTGTCGGAGCACCCACGACTGAGTTGAACAATCGCGCAGCATGAATCACTGGTTAATTTAAAAGGAAAGCTTAGGCACCAAGTAGACTCCTACCTAATGAGGTTTTGAAACCGAGCAGGCTGTGCTCCTTCAGACCATCCCAAGGGCATCATCTGAAAACTCATTCAAAGTTGATTATATGCACTCAATCTATATGCCCCCTGGGGAACAAGGGGAGATGTGCCAAAATATTTATGTCTGAGGATCTAAAGGGCTCGTTCCCGGAGTTATCCCAGGAATGCAAAATCCGAACAGTGGAAGCAGTCAGGGAGGAAAAGTTCAGATAAACATCTACCAGGGACAATTTCTGTCCAGGGAATCCTATTCTTCAACCCCACTGAAAAAGATTACAGAAAAGCAGACTTTGATAGGCCTTCCAGTCTCGTGATTCTTTCCAAGGCCAAAGGAAACGAAAGACGATCTTAAAAACCAAAAAAAACAAAAAACAAAAAAACCCCTAAATTCCGGAGGAGCTTTAAACTTTTAGCAAAACATCCACCCAGCTCAATGTCTATGGATTATGGGGAGGGGTGGGCTTCAAAATTTTTAGCAAGGGGTTCTCTGCCCGGTTGCTGAGTAGGCGTGGCCATGGTGGGTGTGGCCTAGTCAGCCTCTTGCACTACAGTGTGTGTGTGTGTGGGGGGGTGTTTTTGCCCTTCCCGGGTTCCGGAGGCTTTCCTTGAGCCTCTGGGAGGGCAAAAACGGCCTCCCCAGGCTCTGGAGGCCCTCTGGAGGCCAGGCCCATTTCTGGTTTTCCCAAACTTCCGGTAGGCCCGTTTTTCACCCTCCCCGAGCCTCTGTGCGTGCCCTGCACTTACCTGAATCCAAAACAGGCCGGGTGGGGTCTCCTGGGAGGGGAGGGGTGGGGTAGGCAGGGCCAGCCAGGAGTGGGATTTGGGGGATCTCTGAACTGCACAGAATCTTAGCTAGAGGTTCTCCCGAACCCCTGCGAACCCCCAGTAGCCCACTCCTGATTATAGGCCCACCCAGCTCTCTCGTTTGAAGGATAACTGCGTTTTGACAGTAATTTGAATTCTAATTCAGCTACTGCCCTCTCTCAATAGCCGCTAGTTGTGTCGGTGTGGTCTCAAGGAAACGACCCCAAACGGATGTCCTCGGAGGCCGTTTCTTCTATCCATCGACCCCCGTTGTCTCCTCCCAATCTATGAATAAAACATGTCTTGAAAAGACAAAGGACGAGGTGTCACTTTTTCTTTCCCTCTGATGAGCATCAGTATCATTTTTAACAAGTTTGGAGTTTTGGCAGGTATTTCGCGCACTGTGAAAAATGCCATGTCTTTCTCTCGCTCTTTATTCCGATGGATTTTTGAAAAAAAAAGAAAAAGAAAAAGAAAAAAAAAGGATGACAGTGGTTGGAAAGACGGTTGTTGAAGTTCAGGTGTCTCTGACAGTTTTGGCAGCTTGTTCACGGTGACTTTTTATTCCGAAGGAGATATGCATGGATGACTCAGCCGCTTCCTCCTTTTTTTGCCTCTTGCCATTCCGGTTTCCTAGATCTCCACGGCTCTCGGCGTTCAAAACCTTCTACAGGGTTTCAGTTCCTGACATCCATAAGGAGTTTTCAAGCACTACGGTGGAGTAAAAGTGCTGATTCTACTCAGGTTTTTCTGGAATGGAGAAGAACTTGGTCAAATATTGTGTAGAGGTCACAAATACTTCATTGTATTTAATCTTCCTTTCTCTCTCACAGAGGCTAGTTTTGAGAACTGGTGCAGAGCAGTAATTAAGGTGGTCAGGCCCAGCCCAAGAATAACATAGAACCATCCCTCTAGAGTTCATTTTGCTAACACCCGATAGACAGAATCTTGCCAGACTAAACCAATACGTCTCTCACTTTAATGGATATACCTTGGGAGGGTCATTAAAAGAAAAAAATGGATATACCTTGTGGGGGGTGGTTCTAGGGAGTGGCTATTCTAACTCTCTTCCTCTGACTCATTTCAGCTCCAGGCTGTGCAGCCTCTTATTGTTCTGACCTAGGCATCCTTACAAAGTATACAGCACAATCTTAGTCCCAGCAAACCTCTTTTATTCATACGGCTGTGAATTATTGCCATTCCCAGTCCAAACAGCTTGTCAAACAGTCTTTCAGGGGAGTGTTTATAAACACCCACCTTATCTCCCTTGGAATGCTGCCAGAGAACTAATTTCCAAACGCAGGGCAAGGCCAAACTCGGCACAGAGTCAGAGCTTTAACCGACCAGATGAACTAATCACTTCCTGCAAAAGCTCACCTCCCATTTGCTCCTCTTTTATGTCTTATGGGAGGGGCCAATCATCTCCAAGCCTTACTCCCAAGTCGACCCTGTTTTCTTAATTGTTCTTGTCTCCTGGCAGCTCTGCGCATGCATATACTGGGAACAGACTCCCGCTGTTCTTCCGTCTCGCTGATGTCAGACTCCGGAGACTCCAGAAGCAGCAAAGAACTACCAGTCCCTGAGATATTGGAAGACTGCTATCATGTCTCCCCTAGTCCTTCTTTTCATTAAACTAGACATACCCAA
>WNWU01000065.1:1066790-1071790 GCA_012654045.1 Ptyas mucosa | reverse complement strand
CCCATGCCTCTTTTGTTGCTGCACACACTTCTCCCTCCGACGCTGCCTGGGATCAAGCCAGGATTCATTGTCCTCGCTCCCTATCTGTTGTTGTTCTGATATGCTTTCCTCCTGGCATATCCCAGGCTGTTCCTCTTGGCCTTCGGATGGAACCTGAGGCATTGCCAGAGAGGAGGGTCCTGGAGCGGGAGGCCTTGTCAGTTCCTCCCCATCGCCTTCTGAGTCCTCTTCCTCTGTTAGGACAGGCTCGGGAGTCGGGGTCACAGCATGTTATGTGTTGGCTTAGATTAAGTAACTATCCTTATGAGGCTTCCCCACAGCCTCTTGAGTCAATGTCAAAGGCCTACTAAGGTGGTTGAAGGGGAGTGTTCCCCTTTCCTGACCTTCTGATGGTATCTTAGAATTGTAAGGTTTCTCTAGTCATTGGTCCCAGCTTAACTGCAGAGAGGCCGGTGGTCAGAATAACAAGAGCTGGAAGGCAATTTGGAGCTGGGGTAGGTTGCTGGGGGTTTGCAGGGGTTGGGGGAACCTCTGGCTAAGATTCTGTGCAGTTCAGAGAACCCCCAAATCCCGCTCCTGTCTGGCCCCCTCCACCCCGCCCCTCCCATGAGTCCCCACACGGCCCATTTTGGATGCAGTTAAGCACAGGGCATGCACAGACAGTCGGGGAGGGTGAAAAATTGGCCTACTGGAAGTTTGGGAAGGCCAGAAACAGGCCTGTTTCCAGCTTCCAGCGGGCCTCGGGAGCCTGGAGAGGCTGTTTTCATCCACTCGGAGGCTCGAGAAAAGCCTCCGGAGCCCGGGGAGGACAAAAATGCCCTCCCCCCCGCCATGGTGCAGAAGGCTAATTAGGCCAGACTCACCACGGCCATGCCCACGCAGCAACTGGGCAGAGAACCCCTTGCTAAAAAAATTTGAAGCCCACCCCACCCCCCACCCCCCGCCTTGGAGGTCTTCTACTCCAGCTCCCTGCTCAAGACAATTCAGACAAACTGTAGCCGTGGTGGCCCAGTGGTTTTGCAGGCTAATTCTGCTCACCGCAAGCAGTTCGATTCTGACTGGCTCAAGGTCGACTCAGCTTTCCGAGATGGGTAAAATGAGGAGCCAGATTGTTTGGGGACAATATGCTGACTCTGTAAACCACTTAGAGAGGGCCGTTAAGCACTGTAAAGAGGTATATAAATTTAAGTGCTACTGCTAGTTCTAACTGGTTGTCCCATCTCTTCTTAAAACCCTCCAATGATAGAGTACCTACAGCTTCTGGTGGCAAGTTGTTCCACTGATTAATTGTTCTAACTATCAGGAAATTTCTCCTTAGTTCTAAGTTGCTTCTCTCCTTGATTAGTTCCCACCCATTGCTTCTTGTCCTGCCCTCAGGTGCTTTGGAGAATAGCTTGACTCCTTCTCCTTTGGGGCAGCCCCTCAGATATTGGAAGACTGCGATCATCCCATCCCTAAGTCCTTCATTTCATTAAACAGGGCACCGAGTTAGTTATTGCCATTTGATAATATACGTCAAAGTACTATCTCCTTCAAACTCTTCAGCTTATCGTAAGGATGAAATGAATAATCCATTGAAGTCGGACAAATTACTCCGTGCTTCCTGTCACATTTCCTTTTTGCGTCCCGGAGGCCTCTATTAGCACCAAGAGCTTTGCCACCGAGGTTCATTTCTGCCACCTAACTTCCTGCCTCAAACCTTCCTGCTCCAACTAAAACCTTCACCCACAAAAGGAGGGGGGGGAGAGAAAAGACATTTTAATGTAGCCTCCCCCCACCCCACCCCATCACTGCCCTTACATTTTTTCCCCTCCCCCTAAAATCAATTTTTGACAAGTTTCTGCACCGCTCCAAAAAGACTGTGGCATCAATTAGCTTTAATTCTGTCCTCTTTTGCTATCCTCCCCCAGCCTCTTTCCAAATTTTGTGTGCGTGTGTGTGTGTGTGTGTGTGTGTGTGTGTGTAAAAAAAAAAACACGCCTTTGTAAGAAAATCTCATATTTCAGCAATTTGCATTATCCACACAATCTCCTTTGAAGTTCTAAGTTATGGTAAGAAAAGGATCCACTTATCAGCACATAAAAAATGTTCAAAGCTTATAAAGTCGCTGAAACAGATGTACATTATCACTAGATTTGCCTCTCTCTCTGCTGTTGCATGGTTAATAGACTTTCACATGGCCTTCTATCCTCTCTCCTAGCATCTTTTTCTCTATAGAAGCATGCCCCCCACTGAGCCAATCCACACTTCAAAGATTTCTGCCTATCTATTAGAAACAAAGCACAAAGTGAGAACATATGGGCCCTTTTAAATTCCTCACATTTAAGTCAATATCGTTTCTTTTCTCCTTTGGTGAAGGAAACCTAATAAGGTTTATCTCTGACACCCTCCCCTCATTGTCTCTCTCTCTCCCTCCCTCCCTCCCCCCCTTTCCAAAATCTGCTACTCCTTTAAATTGCTCTTGCCAACTCTACACATATGTGTGTCACATCAGAGTCAGCAGCACAAGGCACAGAGGGCAGGAGGAGGAATGGAAGCACCCATAAATATAAGCACTTTCGCTTTTATTTTATTTTTTTTATAAATCGTGTTGGTCTGGGCTACCACAGAAGTAGTAGTAGATGGTTTTAATGGATGGCGTAAAGGGAAGAGGGACGGGCTTGGAATCTCCAGTTGGAAGTGGGTTTTGAAAGTTAATGGTGGATGGCAGAGGTGGGTTTCAGCAGGTTCTGACCAGTTCTGGAGAACCGGTAGCAGAAATTTTGAGTAGTTCAGAGAACCGGTGAATACCACCTCTGACTGGCCCCGCCCCCATCTATTCTCTGCCTCCCGAGTCCCAGCTGATCAGGAGGAACGCAATAACCTTCCCCTGAAGTGGGGTGGGAATGGAGATTTTACAGTATCCTTCACCTGCCACCCCCACCAAGCCACACAACGCCCATCAAGCCACACCCACAGAACCAGTAGTAAAAAATTTTTTGAATCCCACCACTGATGGATGGGCTTTGTCATCGGTTCACGCACCCCAGTAAGCAATGCTGTGGTGTGGCTGCTCGAAATTCATTGATAGGGTTGTGTGGAGCTTTTGTGGTTTGTACAAAGAAGCTGTAAACTGGATTAGAAAGGGAGGGTTATCGCCCCATCAACTTGTGGGCCCTTTTGTTAGAACCAACCGGTTCGATCTCCAGGAATCCATTATTGGGTGAACGTCTCCAGAACCTCCAAAGTTCGTCATCCGCTGAAGTTCATCATTTGGTCTATGGATGGATGGAGCCAATCCTGGGTTCCATTATTCTGCCAATAATATTTCACACGTTGTATTAAGACTAGGCAAGATGGTGGTTTGCTTGTTTTCTAACTTACGGTCTCAAGCGAACACAGTCATGATGAATGGTATAGCATGTATACTATATGAGTATACATGCTATACCGTCACTATATGAGCTGCGGTGGCGCAGTGCTGACCGCCTGCTGCCAGCAGTTTGGCAGTTTGAATCTCACCAGGCTGAAGGTTGACTCAGCCTTCCATCCTTCCGAGGTGGATACAAATGAGGGCCCAGATTGTTGGGGGCAAGAGGCTGGCTCTGTAAACCGCTTAGAGAGGGCTGTAAAAGCACTATAAAGCGGTATATAAGTCTAAATGCTGTTGTCCGCCCTTCCTTCCTTCCTTCCTTCCTTCCTTCCTTCCTTCCTTCCTTCCTTCCTTCCTTCTTACCTTCCTTCGTACCTTCCTTCGTGGTACAATGGTTAGAATGCAGTATTTCAGGCTTTGCCCACTGCCAGCAGTTCGATCCTGACTGGCTCAAGGTTGATTCAGCCTTCCATCTTTCCGAGGTGGGTAAAATGAGGACCCAGATTGTTGGGGGCAAGAGGCTAACTCTGTAAACCACTTAGAGAGGGCAGTAAAGCACTGTAAAGCAGTATATAAGTCTAAGGGCTATTGCTATGTAGTTAAGATTCTAGCTTAACACACACACACTGGTCAAATACATGAAAAACCCTCAAGAAAAAAAATCAACTTGACATCCAAGTTACACTTTGGCTATTTTGATGGTAGTCACAATTACTATAGCATTTGCTCTTTTGGGGGCAAATGGGGAAGGAAGAATTGTAGGAATTGACATCCATACATCTCGAGTGATTAACATTCACTCTGATTTGAGAATCTGGATTGAGAATCTAAGAAGGACATATCCCTGGAAGCCAAATTGTGCCCCCCAGCATCCCATTTGTGACTCCAGAGTATCCCAAGATCATTTGCTGAAAATTCAGTACCAAAAAGGTCAATTAACAATGGCACAATTATTTTGGCCCCTTCCCAAAGAAACACATGAACATGAGTGACCACCAAACAACTTCCCCATTCCATCTTCAACTTCCATCCATGCACACATATATCCTGACCACAACATTGAAATTCAGCAGTGTTTATCAAACTTGGCAACCTTAAGTAGTGTAGACTTCAAGATGTATGGATGTCAACTTCTAGAATTCTCCAGCCAGGGTGTCCACACTTCTTAAAGTTGCCAAGGTTTGAAAATCACTGCAGTAGAATTTTGGTGGCCTTATTTTGAGGGCCTCAGACAATGATTACAGGGTTGTAACAAGAGAGGGTTTTTTAGACAAAGTTAAGGGTACGAACAGGAATCGCTTGCCTGCCAGGAAGCTTTTTCTCACAACTTCCCCAAAAAACGATGCCAAAAGAAAGAGTGCAGTGAAGGCTGAAAATTGGTCTTGATCCTTCTGATATTACCGTGCCACTGAGGGGAACACAATCCTTGATGAGTCCTCATCTCTAAAGAAATAAGGAGGAAAAAAAGGCCAAACATCACACTACTTCAAAGCAATACTTTGGGTGAGGAGTGAGGAGGAGGAAGAGAGGAAGAAGAGGAGGAGGAAGAAGAAGCAAAAGAGGAGAAGGAGGGCGAGGAGGAGGAGGAGGAGGAGGAGAAGGAAGAAGAAGAAGAAGAAGAAGAAGAAGAAGAAGAAGAAGAAGAAGA
>WNWU01000065.1:1044621-1066780 GCA_012654045.1 Ptyas mucosa | reverse complement strand
AGAAGAAGAAGAAGAAGAAGAAGAAGAAGAAGAAGAAGAAGAAGAAGGTGGTTTTAACAGGATTTGAAACATTTGACTTTGAAAGTTATTAAGGCTGGATTCTTTGGAGTTCAGCTAGATTAGATCCTTGGGTTAATTTATTTGAAGCAAATTTTGTGTTGTTTTCCTCTACCAGTCCAATGATCCAAGACTCTCCTTACCCTGATTTGTGTCAATAGTGTTTCTCAGGAAATGGGAACAGAAGAAATTCTTTTCTTTGTGTAAAGCAGGAATTCAGGAGAGTGATGAAACAAGGTACAAAGACACAATGAACCGAACTTCAAAAAAGAAATGAGATGTCTATACATCTGAACTAGTAATTTTTGTTTTAATTAACAAGGGTATCTCTTGGCACAGTTTTGCTATTAAATAAATAAAGCATTTAGTCAAAACCATCTATATTAACTATACAAAATATCGAAAAGCAAACTTTTTGTTTCTTTTTCCTTGTTTTTTTTTTTTTACAAAAATGGTATGGAGACTTTAGATAAAAATTAATCAAGAACAAAAAAAAACCTGTGTTACATGACATGATCCACTATTCACACTGAACACACGTAATACAAATGCCAGAGTATTTAAATACTGCATATTTTTACATAAGTGATTTTTTTTTAAAGAAAAAGAAAAGTGTATCATCAATAATTATTTGCATTCCACAAAACAGAAGCTGGATATATTTTGGAGCTGTGAAAATGAACCAAAATAAGAATGCTCAGTCAATACTGACAATTTTGTGCATCCCTCTTTCCTCGTTTCCTTCAACATTCACTTTAGATGGTTTGAGAACTTAGCTCAGTAGAGATCCAGGACCAAATGCTCATGGAATGCCATGGGGACGGGGTGGGTGGGGTGGGGATGTCAATCAAATGTCCATCTTTTCAAAAATCAGAGAAATTGGTCCTGGAAAAGATACTTGTAAAGTTGAGTCAAACCTTTTGAGGCTTCTTTAGGACAGAAAGGTGAAGCAGCACAAGATGAAAGACCATATGGAATGTAGTGCACTGATATGCAGGTGTTGGGTGTAGGACAACTCACCATGTCCTACCATCTTGCCATGGTCAACTTACCATGGTCAACTCAGCATGGTCAACTCATCACGGCCAACTTGCCCATAACCAACTCAGCATGGTCAACTCATCACAGCCAACTCAGCATAGTCAAATCACCGTGGTCAACTCACCATAGCTAACTTGCCATGGCCAACGTCCCATGGCCAACTCACTGTCGCTTCCTCGCCATAGCCTCCTCACCATGGCCAACTTGGCAGGGCCAACATGCTGCGGCTAACTCACCATCACCATGGCCAACTCGCCGCAGGACAAGAGTTACACTAATATTAAAGAAATGGTGGAATAGAATCATGAAAGAAAGGATACAGAAGGAGGGACGAAATGAAAAGTGAATGACAAAAATTAAAGTTTTTTTTTAATTACAGGTAGTCCTCGACTTACACCACTTCATTTAATGATTATTCAAAGTTACACTGGCACTGAAAAAAGTAACTTATGACCGTTTTTCGCCGTTAGTACCTTTGCAGCATCACTATAATCACGTGATCCACATTCAGACACCTGGCATATTTTTATAACGGTTTCAGCATTCCGGGGTCACATGATCCCCTTTTGCGAGTTTTGGACACGCAAAGTCCACGGAGAAGCCAAATCCACTGAACAACCAGGTTAACTAACTTATCCCCCGCAGTGATTCCCCTAACAACTGTGGCAAAAAAGGTCGTAAAATGGGGCAAAACTCCCTTCACAAATTTCTCATTGAACAACAGAAATTTTGGTCATAGGTTGAGGACTACCTGTATTTTAAATAATTAAATTGTTGAATTGTCCCGCAGTGAGTTGTCCACGGGGAGTTGTCCCGTGGCCACTTGTCCCATTCCACAGGTGTTCCTTCTCTCATAAACCCCAAACTCCTGGTTAACCAAGCCAGCTGTCTGGCGATTCAGAAGAGATCTGTAGGCCATTGCATTGATTAATAGAAATCCCAGTCATAAAACATGGCCAGGCTTTTACCAGGATGGAGATATGATCAATCTATCTACTTGACAGGAGGAAGATCTGCTAAGATCAGGTTTCAGATCAGTCACCACCACTGAATGCATCTGGCAAAGAGTCTCATACAACCAGGGATCTCCAACCTTGGCAACTTTAAGACTTGTGGACTTGTGGAGCTTTGCTGGCTGAGGAATTCTAGGAGCTGAAGTCCACAAGTTTTAAAGTTGCCAAGGTTGGAGACCCCTGCATAGCTTCGTATCTTACTTCTTAACCTTCTACTGCAACTTTGACGGACACCTGACATTTTCACATTTCTAATCAAGGACCTGTGTATTAGTATAGATCTTGATCTGCGTTACTTACAATCTTGTACAATCGGGTTAATAAAGATGCAATTTTCGTCAGGGATTCTTTTTAATAGCATCAGGCAAACCTGTACAATTCAGCACCTCTTATTTTTTCGCCAAACGTCTCTTCTTTCGGTGAACGTTTTCCTGACTTTATTTGAAACCCAATTGTCCTGAATGCTGTCTTTTTCTTTTTTTTTTAAGCACGGATTTCTACACAGCTATGTTGTTTTCTTTTTCTTTTTCTTTACCAAAGCAACAGAGATACTCTTTCATGTCCCTTCTTTCAAGCCTAACCTCTTTCTCGGCACGCTCCAAATGTTCAACTCCTTTTTTTTTTCTGTGCGTAAGACATTTAGTCATGTAAACCCCCCAATTTCAATTTGAAGCAGCATACACTGAAAATGAGTTTCTTATCTTAATGAGAGAAAAAAAAACACCACGTTTCTTGATCACCCTTAGACATGAGCCAATGCAACCGTCATCATTATTCCGAATCCCTAGAAAAGCCTTTCGCGTCGTGCTTTCTTTAGACAATCTAAAGCAGAGTTTTAGTTCTGACACACAGAAGAATTCTTTATTTATACCATTACACTTTATACTTTAAAACTACCCTTAGTAAAGGCGTGTATCCCAGGAAATTTTTTTTAAAAAAAGCTCTTAGAAGAGTGTTAAATCAATGCCACCTGAAAATGCTTAGCCAATATTTGGATTACCTGAAGAATTCTAGTAGCTAAGACTTCCACCTTTTCATCGAATAGAAGATATTATGCTCCTAAAAAATGCTCATTGCAAGAGGATTAGGAACCAATGTAGGTCAAAGTCTCCTAAACTCAGAAGGAAACTAGAAGGAAAAGCAAAACAGGAGGCATAAAAAGATACGGGTGGGGAGAAATCCGAAGAGGAAATTATAAGGTGCTATGTATTTTCAGCATCTCTGATCTAGAACACCGCCATTCCCCAATCAGGCCTCTTTGCACTCTGTGGCTTATTCTAATGTAATTTTTCCCCCCGCTTACATTCGATTGTGGTACTCTCTAAATGTACTTGACTTCTCATCTCAGAATTCCCTAGCTAGCTGAAGCCTAGCCTTTCTTGGGCAGAAGTTTCCAAACTTAGGTCTAGGACAGGGGTGTCAAACTCAAGGCTGGATCCGGCCTGCGGGGTGCTTTGATTTGGCCCACAGGGCCGTCCTGGAAACAGCAAAGGACTGGTGCACGGTGCCCCTGCCAGCGAAAATGGAGCTCGGGAGAGCCGCACGAGCTCCGTTTTTGCTGGCAGAGGTTGCAGGATGCCATCACAGCCAAAAACAGAGCTCAGGAGCCCATTTCCACTGGCAGAGCGCTTGGGCCACCACAGACGCCTCCGACACGAGTGACGTCAAACTGGCCACACACCCCTACCTCCCCCCCCCCAAGAGGTCAAACACTACCCTGATGCCGCCCTCAAGGAAATCGAGTTTGACACCCCTGG
Source organism: Ptyas mucosa (assembly GCA_012654045.1). Lineage (NCBI taxonomy): Eukaryota > Metazoa > Chordata > Lepidosauria > Squamata > Colubridae > Ptyas > Ptyas mucosa. Next base: position 1,062,912 of record WNWU01000065.1, on the reverse strand, counting down.
TCTAGGACAACTTGCCCCGGCCAATTCGCAGAGGGACAATTTGCTGAGGGATAACTCCAAGAGAGAAATGAGTAGAATTGCAGCTCAACCCAGCCTTGAGGACTTCTAACTTGAGAAAGTTCAAACCTGAAGCAAGACAAGGCCCACTGCAAATCGCTTGTCCCTCTGTTGAGTTATCCCGTGTTGAACGTGTCGGCCAGGGCGAGTCGGGCCGTGGCAGGTTATCCTACTCAGTCCAAACTTGGCAACTTTTTAAGACTTGTGGACTTCAGCTGCCAGAATTCCTCAATCATTATACCTGGCTGGGGAATTCTTGAGTTTGAAGTCCACACATCTTAGGTGTTGTCAAGTTTGGAGATCCCTGATCTTGATGTTACCAGAGTAGAGGACATAATTTGATATTACAACCATTTCTGATAAGCATGGGTTCTTGGGACAACACTAGACCAGGGGTGCTATTCAGCAGGTTCTGGCAGGTTCTGGAGAACTGGTAGCGGAAATTTTGAGTAGTTCAGAGAACCAGCAAATACCACCTCTGGCTGGCCCCAGAGTGGGGAGGGAATGGAGATTTTGTAATATCCTTCCCGCAGGAGTGGGGAGGGAATGGGGATTTTGCAGTATCCTTCCTCTGCCACGCCCACCAAGCCATGCCACGCCCACCAAGCCACACCCACAGAACCGATAGAAAAGAAAATGGATTTCACCACTGCAGTAGACTGGATTTGAAAGTTGCTTATGGGCTCTTTCCTTTTGATTTTTTTTACCCCTTATTGAATTTCCCACTGGTTTAATTTTTTTGGCGAGGCAGGGACAGGACACCTCAATCCATTGCTAATCTGTCCCCCAGTTAAGCATTTGAATATTTCCTATTCATGACTCTTCAGGTTAGAAGGAGATCAGATTTTATTATTATTTTTGTTCAAGTTGCTAAGGGAAGCAGAAAAACATTCAGCGTTTTAAAACAGTCCGAAGGAGCAAAGGAACTCTTTCTCAACCGCCCCTCCCCCGCACTTCCCCTCCCCCCCCATGGAATGTCTCCTTTTCATGGGTTTGCATGCAATACAACAAACATCACTTGAATACATCAGACTTCATTTAACACTATCATATAAATAAGCTTATTCCTTCTATACCAGGCAAGTAAATTGGTTTTTTTTTTCCTGCAGTCCATAATTATATATATATACATATATATATGTATCTATATATATATTTATATACACATATGGGCGAAAAACCAAGGACCGATAACGCAAGCAGCAAAATAAAGCTGGACCAAAAACAAGTCAGCCAGTGGTAAATTGAGAAGTTACGATCCAACTTTCCCTCTGCTGATTTCTAAACAACAGAAATAATGTATAAATATTTCAGGGGGGAAAGTTTAGAAAAATCAAGAGAATAAATCGAACAGGCTAGTCGTGGTATGGAACAAGACACTGTGGAATATCTCGCCAGCTGATGGCAAAAGAGAGAAAATAAACTACAAGACCATCCATTTCGATTTATTTTGAAAAGGTACACCAGGAGTGGGGAGGAAAAAAACCCCCAAAGCGTATTTTTTTCCTCTTTTTTCTTCCTTTCTTTTTTTTTTTTTTTGAGACCAATGTTAATTAACCATTACTTCTGGTCTCGGCCCTCAAAACCATCTGATCTTGCGTTGTGTCAGCTTCGTCTAAATCATTTAAATCCCAGCTTTAAAGATTTGTTGTTGTTGTTAAAAACAAAAATATCATCTAATAACACTTCAGCGTTTTGTAAACATAAACAGCAACCTAAAAACAACAAGGGCAACAATCCTGAATTGCATACCGTTTTCAAAATAATTACACACCAGTGGTCAAAGCTTCCTCTATGGTTTCAGCAACAAGAAGAAAATCCCCCTTTGGATTTCTTGCTGGGGAAGGGGGATAAAAATCAAGATTATGTAGCCAGAGGAAATGGGGGAGGGGGGAGGGAGGAGAAGGAAGGGAATCCAGAGCCCCCTTTCACTGTCTTGTAAAACTCAACACAAAACGACACAAAACAAAAAGGCCCTTGTGTAATTTGAGGGTCAGACTTAATTCCAATTTCCCTTTCAGCTACTCTGCTTCTACTCTTCATTTATAGCGGGAGGAGAGGTGATGTTGGCTCTTCCTTAGGGAGATTATGGTCTCAGAAGAGTAGTTGTGAGAAAGGAACCTATAGTAGGCTCTTTGTCAGACAGCCCTTACTTCCATTTCACAAGCGGAATAAGAACGGTCGAACGTAGAATAGCAGTTGGGTAGAGAAGAATCCATAAATCATGATCTGTTGGGATTATGGCCTAAAACAAGACACTTGTGAACCCGGTCATTTTGCTGGCTATAATACACTGTTAGTCTTTATAACAAACCTCAAGAAAGTCCTCTGGTCATTCTGACTCTGATCTTCAGTCTCATCTGAGAATATGGTGGTGGGGAGGGGACTTCGAAAAGACCAGCAGAAGTGATCTGAAACTAAGAGCAAGTCACTTGTTGCTCTTAGGAACAAGTGGAAGGCCACTTGCCTTCTAGTACCATAAGAACCATGAAATCCTTGGTGATGACCAAGCTCAGAGACCACCAAGAACTCCACAGTTCAATTCTGAACTACATATATGCTCTCCTAAACGGTAAGTACCTTAAGATACCAGAAACCCCTGACTAGCTATTGTTAGGAGTAGTGGCAAGCAGCAGAGATGGTCTCCTGTGTTCATTCAAGATTGATCATGCTTTTCTGTTGCCTGAACACCACAAATTCCTACAGACCTTCTAATCTAAAGATATGGCAAGAAAAAATATGTTTAAAATGACCTAACGTAGAAAGTGGCCATTACAAAATAATGGAAATAATAACAAGTTTGGACATTGTAGCTTTTTTGATGAGCAAATGAACTATTTCCTCATCACTACCATTAAGGGATAGCTAACAAAGTGATGAGTAGTAAAATAGTAGCAGGCTAAATGAAAACAATCAAGTAAAAAAAAAAAATCCCTTCCCTGGTTCCATCACCCCTTCCTTTCCGGCAGCACATTCAATCAAATAAGAAGTTTTGAATTATCCAAGAGGTAGCAACTATTTTGAATTTTTGAAAATTGCTGACAGGTTTCCATGACGTAAGCCAACCTGTGCAACAGACTAGGTATCTAACCATTTGTTCAAAGCCTCTTTTCCAAAATCACAATGGAAAGCTTGCTTCAATGGCGTCTCTTAAGATTTTGAACACAGCTCATCACAGAGGGCTTTGTACCAACCAAGGTGTATGTTCAACTACCGATTTCCCACCGTCCGAATCCCACTCACATCTTAACACCATCCAGTAGAAAGTTCTCCAGAGTTTTGGTTAGAGAACATCTACGGGAAGTTCTCCTTGAAGAGGTCTTCACACATGACCACAGAGAACTTCTCACAAACGTCTAATGACATTTGAGATGTACATTTCTGGGAGTGGACCTAGTTCCACGCATCTTTTCACGTGTTCTCCGAATACACGAAGAGTTCATGTGAAGACTCCCATAAGGATGTCTATGGCTGTTTTCTTATGTGTGTGTCAGAGGTGGTATTCAGCCGGTTCGGATTGGTTCGCTTGAACCGGTAGCTCCAACAATCAGCTGAGAGCGAACAGGTTTGTTCCAACGATCTGGTGGGCCCACCTGCCCATCCCTTCGCTATACTGACCTCAGCGAACCGGTTGTTACACTGGTTGTATCCCACCACTGGTATGCGTGTGTGTGTGTGTGTGTGTTGAACAAGCCAATTCTTTCCAAAATAATAAAAACCACAAGTTATTAAAGTAAGTGATACAGTTCCACATAATATAAATAATGTTAGGTAATTGTTATTATCATCATCATCATTATTTTTTTTAGTGTTTTTCATACAACTTCTAAAATAGCTTTAGCAGAATATTAATGTTATAGCAACAATACTAACATGAATAAGGACAACACCGATCTTTCCCCCCCCCCCCAAGAGGCCACAAACACGCCTTCCTTCATGTGGTGGGAGAACTTCCCAAGAGGTGGGAGAGGGAGAAGTCCATTTCATGTCTGGTAGAAGTGGTGATAGTGGTGATGATGCTCGTGATGATGATGGTGTTCGTGTCTCTGGATCATCTGCCCAACTTGGCCTTCATATAAGATGACCGCAGGCAGATCTCGGACGTGCTCTTTTTCCACCACTGTCCCAGGAGCCGGGAAGCTTTTGCACACTTGGTGAGTCTCTTTTGCCCTCTGCTTATGTTTCTTGTAAGTCTGCTGAGACTGCATGGGGTGGTAAGGTAGGTTCTGGCCTACCCGCGCAGTAGGAGAAGCCATGGGAAGCGGTACTCCTTGGATGGGCTTACTTCTCATCGCCCTTCCGGTGTGAACGGAAGCCGTGTTTTTGCTTTGAGCCTTGGGAGACTTCACAAAATGCCTGCTGGCCTCTTGACTTCTCAGTCTCTGCTGGATTTCTGCCAGCTTTGCGTACGAAGCTTCCATTAAGTTGATATGGGCAGGATCCACCACAGGGGACCTCCGCTGGTGGGCGTGGAAGACCTCTGGCTCATGGGAACGGGATCTTGCTTGATTGGCAACCCGAACGGTTGGGTTGTGCTTCTGAGCGATCGGTGGAGAGCCTACGAAACAACAAAAGATCTTTTTTAAAAATTGCAGAGCAACCTGAGCGAATGTCCCCTCTGATTTAACGGACATTGGCGGCTGCCTTAATGACTCCTGCTGCAAATAGCAATAGCACTTAAGACTTATATACCGCTACGCAGTGCTTTACAGCCCTCTCTAAGCGGTTTACAGAATCAACCTATTGGCCCCAACAATTTGGGTCCTGATTTTACCCACCTCGGAAGGATGGAAGGCTAAGTCAACTTTAAGCTTCAGCTGGGCATGGTGGGGGGGAGGGGGGCTCAGGGATTTTTGCTACCGGTTCTCCAAACCACCCACCGCCATCGCTACTGGATCGGGCGATCCGGTCCGAACCGGGAGCATTTCACCCCTGCATCCGTCCCATCTCGAGACAGCACTCCGACCACTCCTTCCCCAGATGCAGGCTAGGCCTGACCTTGACCGACAGGAAGAATGCTATTATGTCTACAGACAACCCCTCTACTAAATGCCCCCTCCTACTTTCCCACACATGAGAAGGTGGCAGCATGGAAGCTTCCGGCCTAATATGGCTTCCAAAGCTACTGGTTTCAGCTCTTTCCAGGAGCATTGCTCCAAGTCTCAAAACGCATCCTGATCTCTGGATACTCAGCATGGCTCACTCTCCAAGTAAACCAGATGGTCCCATTTCAAAAGATATTTGAAATATTTGAAAAAGAATTGCAAGGCGTGGGTGCAACATACCTGGCCCAAACTTCGATGTGTAGTTTTCTATTCCTGCGAGATCTAAATAGTGGTTCCTCCTTTCAATGTTTTCATCAACGCAGTGATGGTAGCATCCATTCGGTTCGGGCTTGGATTCTCCATGATGGTACCTATTCGCCAATTACAGGTTGACTATTAGTTTCATCGTGTGCCATGCAAGCGGATGCCTTTAGAAACTAAGCCTCGTGCTGAAATGCTGACACAATTCTACATTTATTGGCGGGTTGTAGGTTTCTGGGAAGGAACCTTTTGTTTCAACTTCTGGCATCTCCAATTGAAAGCATTGGTGGAAGAAGAAGGGCTGGAAGATACCTTGACGTGACAATCTAGAGTTGCCTTGGTGACACAGAATTTTAATCTAGAAAATTAGAAGAACTAGAGCCTTTCAGAAATGGTTCAGATTTCAGAGAAACACGTCCTCCAAGTCCCCTGACTTTTATTCTTATTTTTCTTGAAAAGGACTTTAAATTGAAATTCTCAATAGGTGTCAAGCACGAAAGGCCAGGTCCACATGTGATGGTCCAATTAAGCTGATTTATTGCTAAGAACCTATGCACAGAAATCTTCTCAACGCAAGGTTAGCATCTGCTTGGAATTAAATAATGGTCCACAGAACTCAAGGGAGGTTGGGCTCAGTCCATTTATGGCTACATAGGAATTCTAGGCTGATTCCTGTTTTAACTCCACCCCCAGTTTGTGCCACTCATCCTCCTACAACAGGAGACAGCAGATAGTTGACTTGGGTTGGGCTGAGCAGCAAAGAGGCTCAGAGTTGGTTAATCCTTGAATGAGAAAACTACCAGAGGAGTCCTTGTTTGCAGCCTGGCTGCCTTGCAAAACTTTGTAATTGTTGGTGTTTTGTTTTCGCTGGTCTTTTAAAATTAAAATGTTAACCTTTCAATTCATTTCACACATATCGTTAACAAGAAGGAAGTTCAGCAGTGATGTCCATTCTTCCTTGGTTTGCGGCAGTGGTGGGATTCATTTTTTTTTACTACCGGTTCTGTGGGCGTGGCTTGGTGGGCATGGCAGGGGAAGGATACTGCAAAATCTCCATTCCCTCCCCACTCTGGGGCCAGCCAGAGGTGGTATTTGCCGGTTCTCTGAACTACTCAAAATTTCCACTACCGGCTCTCCAGAACCTGCTGGATTTCACTCCTGGTTTCCGAGGAGGTGGAGACAGTTTTATTTTTCATCAAATGGGCTAAGACTTAAACGGATATCGACTTCAACATGCATCGATAATTTAATTTGACAGGTTCAACCCTCTTGGTTCTGAGCTTCTGAACTGTGCCATGTTAACATGGGGCCATCCTTGTTAATGTGGGACATCCTATAGGGGAAATGTATCTTGGGCACAGCATTGTTTCCAGAAGTGCTAAACTGAATGCTTAAATCCAAGGCTATCTAGCGTGGCATTTCCCCAGAGAGAGATAAAACATTTTGCTCCAGTTTACCTGAGGGAACCCCTTGGCTTCTTGTCACAACTTCTTGCTTCTTCACCAGCTTTGCTCTCTGCTCGATGCCTTGAGCTCTGAAGATCTGCTTTCGCAACACACACACACAGACACACACAGAGAGGGGAGGGGAAGAGAGAGAGAGATGGTTATTTCCTCTCTTCTTATTGATTTCCTGGCACAGCCCAGCTAAACAGGATACATCTATTGTTGGTGAAAAATAGGTAGAGAGGTGCATTTCTTTGCATCCAGCCTTGAAGGCAGGAAAATAGAATAGAATAGAATAACAGAAGGGACCTTGGAGGTCTTCTAATCCAACCACCTGCTTAGGCAGGAAACTCTATACCACTTCAGACCAATGGTTATCCAACATCTTCTTAACAACTTCCAGTGTTGGAGCATTCACAACTTCTGGAGGCAAGTTGTTCCACGGATTCATTGTTCTCATTGTCAGGAAATTTCTCCTTAGTTCTAAGTTGCTTCTCTCCTTGATTAGTTTCCACCCATTGCTTCTTGTCCTGCCCTCAGGTGCTTTGGAGAATAGCTTGGCTCCCTCTTCTTTGTGGCAACCCCTGAGATATTGGAACACTGCTATCATGTCTCCCCTAGTCCTTCTTTTCATTAAACTAGACATACCCAGTTCCTGCAACCGTTCTTCATATGTTTTAGTCTCCAGTCCCCTAATCATCTTTGTTGCTCTTCTCTGCACTCTTTCTAGAGTCTCCACATCCTTTTTACATCGTGGTGACCAAAACTGGATGGAGGATTCCAAGTTTAGCCTTACCAAGGCATTATAAAGTGGTATTAACACTTCATGTGATCTTGATTCTATCCCTCTGTTGATGCAGCCTAGAACTGTATTGGCTTTTTTGGCAGCTTCACCACACTGCTGGCTCATATTTAAATGGTTGTCCGCTAGGACTCCAAGATCCCTCTTGGATTCAGCACACCTCTTAGAAACGTTTTCCAATTTCAGAGGAGAAAAAAAGTGATTGATTGAAGTGAAGAAGTGCAAACAGGAAAGAGACCTTCAAAGAAATGTTGGCCAGACAAAGCAAGAAAAGCAAAGCTAAGATTTTCAACTGGACCGACTGGAATGGAGAACTCAAGTCCATTTCACTAAGGAAACTTTGCCATGTCCTATTTCAATTACCAACTTCCTTGAAAGGTTGCAATTCCACATCACATTAAGCCAGGATTGATCAACCCATGGTTTCGTCAATGAAGCATTATGTCTTAGCTTGTAAAAAAAAAACAACCATGTTGATCTAAATCTGAAATGGGGAAAAAAACCTTACTATGGCTTGGTGTAAATGTGCAAATACAGCTTAAGAATCTCTCTCAGTGTAAGGAATTGTTGTGGCTTGTCAGCGGTCAGATTTGGACAGTGAGGAGGTTGGGGAGGAATGTGGGCCAGTCCTGGAGTCTGGGGAAGGCTCGGACGAGGGCTCTGCGTCAGAGGCAGAGAGGGGGCCAGGGCCATCTGGTAGTTATGTGCTGCCTCCGGATTCTCTGGAATCTGCGATCAGCGAGGCGGAAGAATAGTGTAAGCCTGTTCCCAGTGTGTGCATGCCACTGCCAGAAGGCAAGGACAATTAAGAAAAAAAGGGCAACTCAGGAGTAAGGCTTGGAGATGATTGGCCCCTCCCATAAGACATAAAAGAGGAGCAAACGGACCTGAGCCTTTGCAGGAAGCAATCAGTTCATATAGTCAATTCAAGCTCTGAGAAGTCGGTTTGACTCTGTGCTCCGTTTGGCCTTGCAAAACTAATTGACCATTAGGTCTCTGGCAGCGTTTCAAGGGAGATAAAGGTGGGGGCTTATCAACATTACCCTGAAAGACTGTGTCAACTCGAGCAGACTGTTAGGATATGGTATAAGCCTAACAGGTTGTCCAGGCAATATATGGACAATATATGTGTTCTATGAGTTTAACATGAATATGTATTCTATGACTTTAAGAAGTACTGCTGAGTCATTGTACTGCTGAGTCATTGTATCCTAACTGGATAAGTACTATTGTAACCGTATTTAAGAAGGGAGCTGAAATGTAGTCATTGACGATACGCTACCATCGTGTGTGGAGATGCTACCATCGTGACCTGTTACCAGCGTGAATGTGCTGCTATTTATTACCTACTGCTGTTTGTACGGTAAGAAGACTTTTGTATCACTGGACTGATTTGAATGGCTAAGACTTGGATTGACAAAGACCATGCGATTGTTTTTTCACCACAAAGTAAAAACTTCGATAAACCAGTTTGTCTGTATTTTATTCATTGCTCTCAGCACCGTTTCCCTGTGCTCTACGCTTTGCTGGTTGGTTAACACAACAATATCCTTAGCACAGACATCTGTCGGAATCTTCACAGACTGTTTGCGAATCATTACGGGCTATGCATGACCATAATTCACAGTCATCCCAATAAAAGAGGTTTTTTTGGGGACTAAGATTGTGATATATGCTTTCTCAGGAAGCCTAGGTCAGCACAGAAATATCTTATGATTTTTTTTTTATTTTTTTTTTGGGAGAAGTTAGAAAGGCCCAAATCAAATCTTACCGCTGTGGTTCAACCTGATGCTTCTTTTCTTCTGGCTCCCATCCGGAGCCACAGTGAGTTTAACCCTCAACGTTTTACTAGAGTTGGGTGAATGATTGACAGAAGCATCCACAACTTCATAGATGGTATGAAGGAGGCTTGTAATATCCTAAGAGACAGAAGAAAATACATGTGTAAAAACCCCTCAGTGATAGTGTTTACTCTGCCAGTCAGTCACACTTACTTATTTCCTTTACAGAAACGTTTGTGATTCTTACAAACGGTCTTCTTAAAAACTTCCAGTGTTGGAGCATTCACGACTTCTGGAGGCAAGTCGTCCCACTGATTAATGGTTCTAGCTGTTGTTACTCAGCGATCGAGAAAAGCACGTTCAATACATTATCGATATAATTTTAACAGGTAGAGAAATCTCTGCAGAGAAGTTTGCCGACGAAAGAGGTATATAAATAATCCCAAGGGTTGTTTTTTTTTTTTTTTCTGACATTAAATCAGGACGGGTTCTTTTGCTTCATAACTGCTAAATGTTGGCAGCATGGTTTCAAGTAGGAGAGGTTCAGAAATATTTTGCAAACCCTAAAGGAGGCATAACGTATTTTTAATATCTTTTAATTTATCTTAATTTTTGTATTGTATGTATTTTAATTCTGGCTGTCCACCGCCCTGAGTCCCTTCTGGGAGAAGGGCGGGATACAAATTAAATTATTATTATTATTATTATTATTATTATTATTATTATTATTATTATTTAAAGAAAAAAGGGGAATGGGGAGGAGAAATCCAGGGGGGAAATCCAGCAAGTTCTGACAAGTTCTGGAGAACTGGAAGTGGAAATTATGAGTAGTTTGGAGAACCGGCAAATACCACCTCTGGTTGGCCCCAGAGTGGGGTGGGAATGGGGATTTTACAGTATCCTGCCCCTGGAATGGGGTGGGAATGGAGATTTTGCAGTATCCTTCCCCTGTCACTCCCACCAAGTCATGTCACGCCCACCAAGCCACGCCCACAGAACCGGTAGTAAAAAAAAAAATATTGGATTTCACCACTGGAGAAAGCCCAATCTCTACTCCAACTTCTCGAAGCAGAAAACGTTGAGGCTCTACCTCCTGAATAATGCTTATCCCTGAACAAAATGCTGTGTTTGGTTATGCTTGTTGTGATGTTGGAAGAAATTCTGGTAATTTTTTTTTTTAAAAAAACTGATAACAATCTAATCACTCTAGTAGTACAGTCCATGTGGAATTCCCTGAAAAATACCGACACTAGAGATTTAAAAGCAAATGGCTTTTTAAGATGTAAAACCTCCAAGCTTAATAAGGCGGGCTAATTAAAAGCCTCCCCGTGTTTGAAAAATGATTGTGGCTTTGTAAGTGCAGTGAAAAGTAATTCCAGATATCCACGCATTCCCTTCCAAATGTCATTCTAGTTTTGCACCGACGTTCGGCGTTCATCTATCCCAGAAACATCTTTCTTCAGTCTTAACTTCAAACACAACAGCTGGATTTTCTCTCTTCCTTATCCAAAGCATTTCGATAGCTTAAACCCATAAAAATAAAATAAAATAAAAAAAAATCTTGAATGTATTGGGTGGGGCGGGGGGGAGAGAGAGAGAGAGAGAGAAAGAAAGCAGAAATGAGTCTATTAGTGCTTGGAGCAGAGGTTCTCTTTCTATATTCATTTTTCTTTCTTTCTTTTACATCCTCTTGGTATCTCTCTTCACCTCTCAGAAGCTGGATTAACACAGACCTCCTCAAGAAAGGCCTTAAAGCTATAGGGCATCCACTAAGTTATTCACAAAGAACAACACTCAGCCTCCGTAACAACCCATGGGCAACACAGTTCTTTCTGAAATGCCGATTTGCTCTCTAATTCACCACATCAGAAATAACCACACTTCACACTTGGCTAAAGCTTTGCCGCTTTTTACACACACACACACGTCCCCAGGCCTTGCTGAATCCACAGGAATTCTGCGTTCTCACCTTGTCATGGTGCGAATCTCATCTAGACACACAAATTGCCGGTATAACACACTACCAAAATGCAACGCCCTACGGACAAGAAGGTAGAGAGAGACACACACACAAACTCCAGGAATAGACTTTTTGTGTGTTTGTTATTTCACGGGTGCGAGGTTCAATCCGGGCTAACGGAAGAACCTGGAAAGATTGAGCGACGCTCGAGAGCTTGGCCTGAAAAATTGACCCCTTATACCAGTGATGGCTAACCTTTTGGCCGTCACGTGCCAAAAACGGGGAGAGTGCGAGGGGGGACACGCACATGTGTGCCCACACCTATAATTCAATGCCCCCCCAGCACATACACCCATGCATGCATGTGTGACACACACACACACCCCCACATATACACGCAACTCCATTGCGCTCCCTTTGCTTTTTACGACGGCAAAAAGGTTACCCGTGGGCCCATTAAGCCCATTTTTCGCCTTCCTTAGGCTCCAGAGGCTTTCTTGGAACCTGGGGAGGGCGAAAACGGCCTTATCCATTCCCCCAGAGACTGGAAACGACCCATTTCCTGACTTCCGGTGGGACCGCAAGGCTGGAAAATCAGCTGGCCGGCACGCACATGCGCGCTGAAACTGAGCTAGGGCAATGCTTGCATGCCCACAGATATGCCTCCGCGTGCAACCTGTGGCACGTATGCCATAGGTTCGCCATCACGGCCTTATACAGTTGGTGAGACGTGTCACTTCTAAAATCTATAACCGCACGTGAGCTTTGCAGCAAAGATCTTCACACTTTGGAAAGGCTTATTGCTCTTTGTGTCTTAGATCCCTTCTCCTTGTGATAAATGCGATCATCGGTCCAGCTGAAGGACTTCTAATATTTTATTGGCTCTGTTCTGACAGCAATTTGAAGAGCCAGAAATATTTGCAAAGGGCGCTTTCTTGACACTCTGTTTAAAGAATAATTTGTCTCAGATGTTTATCGCTTTCCAGATTCACACTTTTAAAACGTTCCTGAAACACGCACATATGCATACATGCGCGGCGCTAATCCTTGACTTCAAACCATGCCAAGTGCAAAAGCCAAGAACTTCTGGTATTCTAAAAGCAGAACCATTAAAAAGAGGGCACATCTTGAATTGAATGGAATACTTTATATGGCCAAGTATGATTAGACACACAAGGAAATTGTCTCCGGTGCAGAAGCTCTCAGTGTACATGCAAAGCAACAGAGCAATAATCATAATACCAATAAGAGGGGGGAATAAAGGAGATAATAATGAGCCACGGTGGCGCAGTGGTTAGAGTGCAGTACTGCAGGCTATTTCTGCTGACTGCCGGCTGCCTGCAATTTGGCAGTTCGAATCTCACCAGGCTCAAGGTTGACTCAGCCTTCTATCCTTCCCAGGTGAGTAAAATGAGGACCCAGATTGTTGGGGGCAAGAGGCTGACTCTGTACACTACTTAGAGAGGGCTGCAAAGCACCGTGAAGTGGTCTATAAGTCTAAGTGCTATTGCTAAAATACGAAGGATAAATAATAATACAGCCATAATACATATGTATTAATTAATTAGTTAATATTAATAAATGTTCATTCAGGATTGCAAATTCAGGCAAGGATTTCAACACGCACGAATCAGTTCTGTGGAGGTTTGATCCATAGATCAAATTAATGCTAAAGGCAGATTTTCTAACATCACTGCCAACGCAATGCTATTCCAGCTGAGTCCATCCATACAATGAGGATCTACATATCAAACTATTGCTACCTGATATTCCCCAAAGTGCTTTTTCAAGAGGCAAGTAAACTTTCTGGTATTTCTTTGAAGATGTTTCACTTCTTCAGAGCTCTTCTTTTTTCTTCTTTTTTAACAGAAGCTTCTTGGATGAGAAGCGAGACGTCTTCAAAGAAAAACCAGAAAGTCCAGTTGCCTCTTGAAAAAGCACTTTTTGGGACAACCATGACCTGGATGACTGAGAATCTCCATAGACATCTACTACCTGGTGTAGACAAATGCATTTGAGAAGCAAGTCTCCTACTTAGATTAGATGAAGAGAGAAAGATCTTTGAACCGAGGTGGCGCAGTGGTTAGAGTGCAGTACTGCAGCTACTTCAACTGATTGCTAGTTCAGCAGATCAGCGGATCAAATCTCACCGGCTCAAGGTTGACTCAGCCTTCCATCCTTCCGAGGTGGGTCAAATGAGGACCCAGATTGTTGGGGGCAAGATGCTATTTAGTATACTGTCTTTGGTGTAAGCCGCCCAGAGTCCTCGGAGAGTAGGCGGCATAGAAATATAAATAATAATAATAATAAATAATAATAATAATAACCCACAACCCTGTTGTACTCAGGTCACTTTTAGTATCTATGAAAAACATTCCAAATACATATCTCAAAAGATTCCATAGAACAGGGATCTCCAAATTTGGAAACTTATGGATGAGGAATTCTGGGAGTTGAAGTCCACCAGTCTTAAAATTGCCAAGTTTGGAGACCCCTGCCATAAAGGATGAGTGCCTAGATTTATCTTTAAAAAAAAAAAAACCACTATAGAAAATGAATCAGTAACATTTCAGTCATGTGTAACATTCATGCTCTCCTGACCTAGAAATATATTGATTTACGACTTGTATGATTGACCTTTTTTCCATTTTCTTTGCCTTTGTTTTTATCTGGTGCTGTTTTAGGGTGTAATTTGACTTACCTCACGGGTGACTCTGCCATTGTTGTCGAAATCGTAGAGAGTGAAGGTCCATTCTTGCCTGTTGTCTTCCTCAACAGACACATCGCACTGCAATTCCTAAGGAACACACAAAAAATGTGTGTTAGATTAACCAAAACAAAATGCTAGCTGTTGTCTAAAACATACTTTATGTTTCAAGATGCTTTTCCAAAGGGAAAAAAAATCTCTTTAATGTCCCTTTTATTAGCAGTGATTGTTGAGAAAGTGGTTAAGCTGTGGCTTCAAATGGCCCTCCAAGGAACAGATAATCTAGATCAGTGGTTCTCAACCTTTTTTCCCACCATGGACTCCCTTTAAATACCTTTGGCCACGGATCCCCCAAGACTTAACTCAAGATTTAAAACACTAGACTTAACAAAAAATTCACGAACCCCCTGTGATATTGTGTTCCTCAGGGATCCATGGACCTTGGGAACTTCATCACTGGAAGCTTTCAAGAAGAGACTGGAAGCTTTCAAGAAGAGCCACCTGTCAGAAATGGTGTAGGGTCTCCTGCTTGGGTGGGAGGGGGGGTTGGACTACATGACTTACTAGATCCCTTTCAACTCTGTTAATCTGTTCATCTGACCACAGGCTGAGAACCCTTGATCTAGACCCTTTCATTAGAGCTGTCTTTGAAGACTATTCAAGGCGTAATATTCAATGCTATCTGAGATAGCATTGGCCATGCATGTTGATGACTACTGGTGGAGCCAGGACTGGTATGGCGCAACGATCCTTCCCTCCCTTACGTCTCTCAGTCACTTTTGACCCCATCGACTTTGCTGTCCTTCTGGACTACCTATGGAGAAGAAGAGGAGGGGGATGTCCTAAATGGCGGTGGTTCTTTCTATGTGGCAGAAAGTTATGTGCTGGCAGATGTGGACAGATCACATGACCCCGGGAGGCTGCAACCGTCATAAATACCAGTCAGTTGCCAAGCGTCTGGATTTTGATCACGTGGATGCTGCCACATTAAGTCGTACGTGTGAAAAAAGTCACTTTTTTTTTCAGTGCCGTGGTAACATTGAATGGTCACTAAACGAGTTCTTGTTGTAAGTCAAGGACTTACTTATAGTTCCTGAAAGGACGCCTGGGTCTTCTTACCTGGCTAAGGTAAGAATTAAACTAGGGGACTTTCCAGTTTCAGTCTTAAAAAGAGTTTTTTTCCAAGGAGGAAAAACTGTTTGCACAACCGGCTCGTTTCAATCCGAGGCCTCACCTCAAACTTTACAGGACCTTCGCCTTCTTTCTGTGGCACTCGCGTGATCGGAGTCACGGGGAGAGCGAAGGAAGGCATGGGGGCCAATTAAAAGAAAAGCTGTTGCACTCAAGGAAAATAAACACTTCCAAATAGCTCTGGCAGGATGGAAGGCCTGAAATACCTCCTTGATCTGCTGACTTGAAACCAATTCCCTACAGCAGTTAACGGTAAAGCCCCCAGTTCCCCGCTGAGTTCAAAGGCAGCCGTCTCTTGCTTGTTACAGGCCCTTCCTTGAAAGCTGCCAAAAGACCCCTACACAGTTGTGGAAGTGGAGGTTCAGATTACACAAACATTCTCAGCTTCTTTAAAAGCCTCCGATTTAGACCTCTTTGGCTGTCTGTCGTGGTTTCAGACTCCTGGGTGCCCTGTCATAAAATGAAAGCTGCCTCCCGGGTGCTTAGGCCCTCTCGCTTGCGCCACTGAGAAACTCTGATCTGAAATGCAAGCGGGCACATCCAGGTGCCCCATCTCTGCACCTGACACAGGAAGAGATGCTTCTGTCTTGCACAGCCGGGAGATAGAAATCAGCACTGGGTATCGTGATGGGTTGGTCACGCAGTCCGACTGGATTTGGCATTTTTATCCACCTATCGAGTCCTTCCCCCAAGGACCTGGGATGGGCCGATGCTGTTCTTCGACGGTGTGAAAAGATATCGTTGCAGGATGTCAGCTGTTCCAAGTCAAGCTGCCCTTTTGCCATTGACTGGTGGAGAGTTTGTCAGTGCTGACGGATGTTCAACTGGTGCTCCAGAGGTTTTGGGATTGAACCAAGGCACCAATTATTATTACTGGTGCTATCTTTGCTTTCTTTTGCCATGTTCATTACACTTCTGTTTGCAAGACTTTATATTTTGGGATTTTCTCCATTTGTTTCTCAACTGTTTTGCTGTCTCCAAGTACTGCTGAGTCTACTATCCAGAGTTTTTTTTGTCTTTCTTATCAACAGTTGTTGATATGAGGTGTTATGTGGGGAGGGAGGGAGGGAGGGAGGAAGGACAGAGAGAGAAAAGTACAGAAAAGGAAGAGAGGGAGGGAGGGAAGCAATAGCACTTAGACTTACATACTGCTTCACAGTGCTTTACAGTCCTCTCTAAGTGGTTTTACAGAGTCAGCATATTGCCTCCAACAATCTGGGCCCTCATTTTACCGACCTCGGAAGGATGGAAGGCTGAATCAACCTTGAGCCGGTGGGACTTGTACTGCCAAACTGCTGGCAATCAGCAGTCAGCAGAAGTAGCCTGCAGTACTGCACTCTAACCACTGCGCCACCACGGCTCTAGGAAGGAAGGAGATAGAAGAGTAGAGGGAAAAGAGAGAGGGTGAAGGAAGAGAGGGAGGAAGGGAAGAAGAGTAGAGGGAAACGAGAGAGGGTGAAGGAAGAGAGGGAGGGAGGGAAGGAAGGAGATAGGAGAGGAAAAAGAGGGAAGGAAGGAGATAGAAGAGTAGAGGGAAAAAGAGAGACAATGAAGGAAGAGAGAGAGAGAGGGAAGGAAGGAGATAGAAGAGTAGAGGGGAGAGAGAGGAAGGGAGGGAGGAGGGGAGAGACTCAATCTTAAAGCCACTCAAATCATAGAAACCATTGACTGTGTTAGATATCAATGAAGCTACATGAAAAGTCCCTATTTTTTTCAAGATCTCTCTCTGTTTGATTCACTAATTATATTTTGAAAGAGCAATCCAGGAGGCGTAGCAGAGGGGGGGGGGGGCGGCGAAAAAAAGAAAAGATGAAAGCCTATTCTTTTCCAACTTCAGTTATCAGTCCTGGAACAGTCCTGGAACAATTTTGGCAAAGATCACAGCCAACCTCTGAAGGCTCTTAATCTGTCTACTTAGCTGAATTTATACTCGGGAAGGAGAATTAGATCACTCATGTAGTTGTAATTGGCTCTGTTTACTCCCAGCATTATCTGTATCTTTTACAACAACATACTGATCACCTTTGGCAAGAAAGTAAGAAAACAGAAACTCGGAGAAAGAAGAAGCGTGATGACAGCCAGCCGAGAGCCTTCAGTAGCGCCAGTTCATGAGACACAAGAATAATACACAAACACACACACACACACACACACACACACACAAATTTTTGCCACAGTTAGGATCTGTGGTGCTTGGCTGGCACGCGTGGAACTACTGCACACACAAGAACACACCAAATGAAAGGTCTCCCTCGAACCAAGTTTGATTTCAAGCGATTTCTTGGACTGAGCCATCCGGTTTTTTTTTTCCCCTCCCCAATTTGTTGTTTTTTCTAGTTTCTCAGTCTAGTCTACACTCCTGGTGGTCCTGATCGAGCCTAGTCGTGCTTAGCTTTTCCAGTTCAGCTAAGGTCAGCTAGTGCTACAAGCCAATTGGGCATGAATTTAGAGCAGTGTTTCTCAACCGTGGTAGCTTGAAGATGGGTGGACTTCAACTCCCAGAATCCCCCAGCCAGCAGCGCTGGCTGGGAGATTCTGGGAGTTGAAGTCCACCCATCTTCAAGCTTCCACGGTTGAGAAACACTGATCTAGAGCTTACCGTATTTTTCGGAGAATAAGGCGCACTCCCCCCCCCCCCAAAAAGTGGGTGGAAATATCTGTGAGTCTTATACAGTGAATGTTGCCGAAGCCCTGCTGACCCACCAGCCCTTACCCTTTGGCCATTTTCCACCTCCGCGCATCACATTTTTGGTTTCCGCATGTCGCGTTTTCGGCTGGTTCCAGGCGGTGAGGAGCAGCGGCGGCTCTACAAGGGGCCGAAAACGTGACATGTAGAGGCCAAAAATGGGGCGTGCAGAGGCCGAAAAGGCGATGCGCGGAGGCCAAAAATGTGACGTTTGGAGGCCAAAACCACGACTCGCTGAGGCATGCGAGCCATATCAGTGGGACTTCTGGAAGTTGACAAATGGTCCGTTTTCGGCCTCTGGGGGGTGGGGAAGGCCGTTTTCGCCCTCCTCAGGCTCCTAGAGAGGCTCTGGAGCC
>WNWU01000065.1:1028550-1044521 GCA_012654045.1 Ptyas mucosa | reverse complement strand
GTGTGTGTGTGTGTGTGTGTGTGTGTGTGTGTGTGTGTGTGTTTGGACTAGAAGCCTTCTATTGTCCCTCCCAACTCTGTCATTCTTTCGGTTGCTCAAGATGCTTTTGTAAACAGACAAGCTGGAATAATCCTCCCGGGAATTGCAAAGTTTTTGAACTCTCAGAGAAAACTCTGCTTGCCCCATGGGATTCTTCCAAGTCCCTTAATTAAGCAAAGCCAATCAATCACCCTCAAGAAGCAGATTGAGATCTGGTGACAACCTACCAATGAAGAGGTCTGCCTGTCAGCTGAAGCTAAACCCTCCCTTGTAGTAGCAGTTGCTGCCTCGCTGTCAGTTTTGAAGCGCGATTCAACGGCTAGCATGGCGGCCTCTCGTATGTACAGCAGGAGACGGAGGAAGAAAGCATGATTTTGGGGCCACTTCCAATTCTTTCCAAATCGGTCCTTTTCCAGGATACGGATTCTAGACAACCACTTTGCAACCACATATACACAAGATTTTCCTGGGCTCCAAGATCACCCCAGATGGGGACTGCAGCCAAGAAATTAAAAGACGCTTGCTCCTGGGGAGAAAAGCCATGGCAAATCTAGATAGCTTACTAAAATGCAGAGACATCACCCTGCCAACCAAAGTGCATATAGTCAAAGCTATGGTTTTCCCAGTTGCAATGGATGGCTGTGAAAGTTAGACCATAAGGAAGGCTGAGCGCCAAAGAACTGAGGCCTTTGAACTCTGGTGCTGGAGAAGATTCCTGTGTGTCCCTTGGACTGCAAGGTGATCCAACCGGTCAGTCCTAGAGGAGATCAACCCTGACTGCTCTTTAGAAGGCCAGATCCTGAAGAGGAAACTCAAGTATTTTGGCCACCTAATGAGAAGGAAGGACTCCCTGGAGAAGAGCCTAATGCCGGGAACGATGGAGGGCAAAGGAAGAAGGGGACGGCAGAGAATGAGGTGGCAGGATGGAATCACTGAAGCAGTCGGCGTGAGCTTAAATGGACTCCGGGGGACGGTAGGGGACAGGAAGGCCTGGAGGAACATTGTCCATGGGGTCGCAATGGGTCGGATACGATTTCACAACTAACAACAACAACATCGCACACAAGATAATCCTCTCCAATATTTAGTATGCGCTCCCAAATAGGGCACGCAGCTAGCAGCTCTCTGAACTCTTGAAGCATCTTCTATCTTCCAGGAAAACAGGGCACGCATTGAAGCAGGCTTGTGAAATGTTTCAAAGACAAAACATTTCAAGGCTCCAAAATGCCGTTTCAAGTTCAAAAATGGGTTATTTCATCGTTTCTGGAAGCGTTCTGATGTTGTTCCAACTCTTCTGGAAGGGTTCCAGGCGCAAACCAGAGCCGTCCTGACCTCAGAACACTCCCCAAAAGTTTGGAACCAAACCAGCATCGCTGTTTCGAACGACGCTTGCCTTCGCAAAACCACGAATGTGGAGCCGATTAGGAGTCAAATGGGATGGAAACGACTGTCTTTTCAAGATCTTAAGAGCAACCGGCTGCCCCCGCAAAAGACAAAACATGCTTACCTCAAATTTTAGCTGCTTCTTGGCATTTGTGCGGCCATCGGTTTCCTTTTCGGCTTTCTTCTCATCACCACTGCAAGCTCCCTCTGTCTTTTCTGGGGGCAGAGCAACTGGGTGGGAAAGAGAGAGAGGCAGAGTTAAGGAGAACGTTCTAGAAATTGCGTTGAGTTTAGCTGTAGGGAGGCACGAAATATCTCTAACCTGGTTCCAAGTTTAAAAGAGAGGGTTGAGCATCCTCAGCGTGAAACAAACCTCTTGAGTTTGTAGAGTTTTGTTCTAGGTTTGACCAGGAGTGAAATCCAGCAGGTTCTGACAGGTTCTGGAGAACCGGCAGTGGAAATTTTGAGTAGTTCGGAGAACTCGCAAATACCACCTCTGGCTGGCCCCAGAGTGGGGTGGGAATGGAGATTTTGCAATAGCCTTCCCCCAGGAGTGGGGTGGGAATGGGGATTTTGCAGTATTCTTCCCCTGGAGTAGGGTGGGAATGGAGATTTTGCAATACCCTTCCCCCAGGAATGGGCAGGGAATGGGGATTTTGTGGTATCCTTCCCCTGGAGTGAGGTGGGAATGGAGATTTTGCAATATCCTCCCCCCCCCAGGAGTGGGGAGGGAAGGGGGATTTTGCAGTATCCTTCCCCTGCCACGCCTATCAAGCCATATGACACTCACAGAATCAGTGGTAAAAATATTTGGATTTCACCACTGGGTTTGACCTAGAGCACATTTTCCCACCATTAAACCCAGTTTAGCTCTATTGAGAGATGCATTTTTCAGGGCAAACCTCAAAACAATCAAAATAGCTGCACAGAAAGTTTTGTTCTGAACATGAAATTATAACCTATTTGTGGTTTCATGCTTAATTATTTGATATGTCAGGGATCTCATTGTAAAACCCATGTTTGTCAACCATGTTAAATTTTGGCTTCCTTTTCAACAACTTGGTACAACCATGAATTTTCCATTGGTTTTTTTTTTCCTTAAGAAGAATAACTCCCATGATCCTAACTTCGACATCCAAAATATAATTCGATTTAACACGATACAATATTGATAAGAGGACTCTGCCCTCTACTGAAATGCTCTCTGAGTGAAGAAAAATGAGTTTTTTAAAAAAACAACAACACACATACATTCAAAGGAAATACAAAAGTGAATTTTTCAAAAGAAAAAAAAAAGGAGCATTAAAACCTAGAACATTTCTACTAAAAGAATGGGCTTCTTACAACTTGCATGCACGCATTTTTCCCCATTCAAAGCCAACAGAAATTATCACCCCGTGTACCCATAAAACTAAATCAGATTGGACTTTAAAAAAAAAAAATATTAATGCCACAATGCTTCGGTTTGCACATAGAACTAAAAGCCACAATGGCTAGCTTCGCACATTGCAATAAAACCCCCAAACAAACAAGCTGCTTTTAACGGTTAGCGTTATGCATCCATGCGAGTTCTATTTTTATCCTTCATTAGCCTTAAATTAAGTTTCTATAGGCAGGCAAGGTCAGGGCGATCAGAAAAGAAGTCCAAAAAGAGAATAAACATGCTTGGCTCTAAACTCGGCAGCTTAAATCTTTCTCCGCATTCAGAGAGATAAATAAAGTGACACATTCTGGCAGGTAAAAAAGTGTGCTGTGACAAATTAGATCCTTCAAATATAAAAGTAAAGACTATCAGAAAGATGACGGAGAAGGGAAGGCTTGCCATAATATAAAAAAAACACCTTGGACATATGTTTTAATATGGTTTATGCAGGCAAAGTTTCTTCCTTTGGGCTGCAATTTTGTTGCCGGAGCTACATCTGTATTTAACATCTGTATTTGAAGAGACAGAGCAACATCAATATTTCCAACAATTATCCCCTGTCTGTTTCTCTCATGTGCTTGCCAACCAAGTATTAGAAGGACTGTGGGGTCCTTGGTGCTCTCTGAGTTTGGTTGTTTTCTTGCAGACGTTTCATTACCCAAAGTAGGTAACATCATCAGTACTAGTAGGGAGTAGGGTTTGTGGAATGGAGGAGGAGGAGGAGGAGGGGGAGGAGGAGGAGGAGGACGACGACTGTGGGGTCCTTGGTGCTCTCTGAGCTTGGTTATTTTCTTGCAGACGTTTCGTTACCCAACTAGCTAACATCATCAGGGCTAGTAAGCTGTCAGTTTATATTCTAGTGGCTTACATGTCAGTGTTGGTGAGGGTGATCTTAGAGATTCTTTGACTGGGCTGTTTGCTGTTGGCTTCTTTGGCAGTTTTTTGATTGGGGTATTGTTTGCTTCTTGTTGGTCTGATATTAACCTTGGAGTTAATCTACGCTCATCTGGGTGTTGATTGCTAGAGGAGAGGTGCTGGGATCTTTTTGGTTCTCTTTTAGGCTGGTTGGCTATCTCTTTCGCACAGTCTACAGATGTTGTTAATGTCTATTGATGATTTGTCAGAGTGCCAGGCTTCTAGAAACTCCCTGGCGTCTTTATTAATTGCCTAGGCTGGTCACAAACTACAGATACAAACTTTTCCATCAACGGAAAAGGCATCACATCACCCCTGGTGTAATACAGATCTATTTCTTTAAAGCCCCCTTCAAAAGCAGCCCAGATAACTTAAGATGGACAGCTATATGAATCTTTGAAATAAATACATACATATGTAAATAAACAGGCTGTCGAGGATAAAAGATCATTGCATCAGTCAAACTGTTCCGTCATTGGCGTAGATGGCATAGGAGGGAAAAAAATATCAAAGGATTGCATTTTTGGCTCGAGGCAAACAAATTTCGTTTTAACACGCGTTTAACCGAAATACAGAAAATTTAAGGGCTTTTAGGCTATATGCCCTTCAGCTGTCTGTCTCTGTGCATAGGAAGCAGCACAGGACAATTAAAGAGACGTGTTCACATCTCACGCGCACAATAGAAAAGCAATGCGCTGAAAGCGACTTTAAAAGAAAAATGCGAACAATGGCCGAGATCTTAAATAAACGGGAGATCGTCAAGGATCCCAGGTTTCATCTCAGAGCCGTTCAAAAGAGATCCGTGGGCAAGATCACTTCGGGGGGGGGGCGGGGAGCAGGGGTGAAATCCAGCAGGTTCTGGAGAACCGGTAGTGGAAATTTTGAGCAGTTTGGAGAACCGGCAAATACCACCTCTGGCTGGCCCCAGAGTGGAGTGGGAATGGAGATTTTGCAGTATCCTTCCCCTGGAGTGGGGTGGGAATGGAGATTTTGCAATATCCTTCCCCTCTGAAGAGCTGAAGAAGCTCTCTTGGATGAGAAGCGAAACGTCTTCCGAGAAAAACCAGAAAGTCCAGTTGCCTCTTGAAAAAGCACCTTTGAGATATCCAGGACAGATGTTAGTCATCACATCTGTTCGCTTTCTGGGAATCACCACACTCAACAAGTCACTCATGCTCACTCCAAAGATAGTCATCCTGTGCAGAACCCCAGTCCACCTTCTCCAAAATACGGGTACCATGACAGTCCTCGGCGTACGACCACAATTGAGCCCAACATTTCTGTTGTTAAGTGAGACATTTGTGAAGTGAATTTTGCCCCATTTTATGACATCTCTTGCCACACTTGTTAAGCGAATCACTGCAGTTGTTGAGTTAGTAACATGGACATTAAGTGAATCCGTCTCCCCCCTTGCGTTTGCCTGTCAGAAGGTCACAAAAGGGGAATCATGTGACGCCGGGACATTGCGACCGTCATAAATATGAGTCAGTTACCAAGCATCCGAATTTTGATCATGTGAGTATGGCGATGCTGCACAGGTTGTAAAGTGTGAAAAGTGGTCGTAAGTCACTTTTTTCAGTGCTGTTGTAACTTCAAATGGTCGCTAAGTGTACTGCCGTAAATCGAGGACTTCAATGGAGGCAGGGAATGTGAGCAGGAGGAGGTCCACTCTATCTACAATCAGATTCTGGAGCTGCCTTTTACTTGCCTGCGGGTAAGTTTGAAGATAACGAAAGTCTGAAGATGAATTAGATTGTTCTGCCATGATTTTATTTTATTTTTTTTAAAAGGAAAATTTTGGAAAACAAATACTGGCTTGCTTGAGACACTTAATTTGGGGCATAGTTAGGTCGATGTATTAAATTCTCGCTTAAATTCTGCTTTTTGGGATGGGTGGGGGTATTTACTGAACCCAGCCTAAGCAAACCGAATCAGTGGACAGTCCCGAGTCCAGAAGGCGGCAGGGAGTGAGTGGGAAATGAAACTATCATACTATCTAAAACTTTTTGTTCTCATTTTCAATTGAATGGAGGATTACATCTTTGAAAATACATCTCATTTGCTTCTTCGCGGGGCCTCTTTTCTCTGCTGCTAATTAGAAAGTGTGTGCCACAAACACCGCAGCACAATGTTCCTTTTGCTATCCGAAACTGGAAATGCAACAAAGGGAACGGGGCTGAGAAATATTACATTTCAAACGCCGCAAAACCGTATTCTTGCATTAAAGGAACTAATTGGTACAAGAAGACTTCCAGAGATCTGTTGCTGAGGTCAGTTAATTAATAACATCTATTTGTTATTAGAAAACCAGGCACAACAGAAGGGTGTGGACCAGTGGTGAAATCCAAACCGGTTTGCTGGCCACGCATGCGTGCCGCGTGCCAAATGCACACTGTGTGCGCATGTGCAATGCGCACCAAATATGCGCTGCGTGCGAGTGCATGCACAGCACACACCAAAAGGAGGCTTGGGAAGGGAAGCAGAACAGCGAGGGGAAGGGATCAGCTGTGCTGCGTGATTTAGCTTCGCTCAAAAGCAGGATTTCCTGCTTTCTAACAAAGTTAAACCCCGCGGCACAGCTGATCGTTGGAAATACCGGTTCGGAGAAACTGGTAGCTTTTTTAAAAAACTACCCATTCACCCGAACTGGAGTGAACCGGTAGCATTTCATCCCTGGTGTGGACAGAGAAAGACGGTTCCATGACTGTATTAATCTGTTGTGACCCCGGCCCCGGAGGCTGATTTATCTTTGCATGCTGATTCGGAGGATGATATGGAGGAGGAGGAAGCTGTCACGAGCTATGTGCCGGAGGGGCCATCTTCACTGGTGAGTCAGCAAGAACTGACAGTTGCTGACGTACCTATGGACCCCAGCCAAATTGAGGAGGAAACAGAGGCCGGTAATGACAAAGGGGAGCCCCTATTGGATGCAAGAGAGAGACGTAGGAGATGTCATAGAGAACAGCTATTGCCACGTCCTAAGAGGTGTGGTCAGGAGACGTAGGGCCACACCCTACAAAGTATAAAAGGGGTGTGACTGGGCTGGAAAGGCGTGGTGAACAATTTGTTGGAGTTTTGGATGCAGTGGAGTTACAACTGTTAGTTTGGAACTTTTTGACAAGAGTCTGCATTCCTGCATTAGCCTGCTGGCTGTCTGCCAAGACCTTTGGAACATTGCCCGGTAACTATTGGACTGATATATGCTTTGGAAGAGAACTAATTATTAAAGGGCCAGCTTCATTCTCTCTAGCCTGCATTTGTTACTGCCGGGCTAATCCCAACAGTCAGTGGCTTTGGATAAGATTGCCGTCAGGCCTGGAAGCCATCTTTTTGGTTGGATCTTCAGGCCTACCACATTTACTACTGTGGGAAACTGGGAGGGGGGATTGTATGGAGCATGGGGGATATATAGTCATAATAACATTCCTTTCTCAGAAAGTCAAGGACATTTTGCCTTGCACCTGGACGGCTGGAACTGGGAGGCATCTCCAGTTGGGACGGTGCTTGGATTGGACCATGTGATGGAACATGTGGTTGCTGGGAAGGGACTTGAACTTTTCCTTGGGTGGGGAAAACCTGGAAGATTTCAGATTCGGGTTTTCCCAGATGTGCCAATATGACATCTCTAATAAAATGGAACTTTGAGGAAACTCAAGCCTCGGAGTCTTCTTTCATTGGGGGTGTTACTTGGAACCCTGACAATTGCTACACTTAGTTGTGTAAGTGTAAGCCACTTACAACCGTGGCTTGGTGTGCTAGGCGAACCCTGCCAATGTTGAACTGTGGAAAACACACCGCGATGAAGCATTCTGCCTCCACAAAACGTCTCCACAAGACTGCTTCTTTATTCCTCTCCGTGCTACCCAGACAAATATGGCTACCATCTCCCATGGCAACCATCTGCATGGCCATACCACCCTTCCACCACCTTTTGTCTGCTTGCCCCTTTCTGTCAGCTGATCCCAACTAGCTGATTTCTGAGCTTCAACTTTCTCAATCTGAATAATTTATTTCACTGGACGGTCAGAAGAAGACAAAATGGGATCATATCAGACAAGACATGAAGAATTAATAACGTTCTCTCTGTTTGCCACTGATCATTAATTCAACCAAAGTAACCCGCATTTTAACTTTTAACTCTCTCTCTTTTTTTCCCCCCTTCCTTCAAACACGCTCAGGAAAAAGAAAAATTGACAGATATCGCCAAACCATATGGCAGCTCTAAACTGCTATTAGTTCGCAATTATATCACTTCAATACCAGCTCAGGCACCTAGCTTAATTCTTTGCACTAAATAGCTTGATGAATTTATACAGCAGACAATCGTTTCTCTTTCTAATTAGTGGCCTGGCTGATAACGTTTCATCAACAGCAGCAGCTAGATTAAATGCCACACTTAACCATCTTCACCTAACCTACTTTGATATTCACTTTTCCAAGCTTCAGAATACCTTTTGGATGGAGATCAGACGGCATTAAACAGAATTACTAATTAATTAAGCAAAGTTAAATTCTAAACACTGTTTGTTCTGTTAGCCAAAAGCCTCAACAGAACAGGCTTTTCCCATCTCTGCTAAGATCAAAGGATATGTATATATATATATATATATATATATATATATATATATATATATATATATTCCCCCTCTATCCTAGCCCTCCCCGCTCTTCCTCCGCCTTCGAAAGTTAGCAAGTTCAGTTTAGATGGAACGGAAGATGAAAATGCTCTATCACTATGTACAGAAAAGCCTTTTTTAAATTTAAAAAAAAAACTTCCAAATTACTGCCTCATAAAAGAAGACACACAGCTTCTGTTGGATCTCGTAACTTGGGCACCAGATGACTACTAAGGGTGCAAAAGACTCCTAAAAATGAAGAAGGAAAAAAAAAAAACCCACCTCTGGGAGATCAGCAGATGGGGGCGAGGAGAAGGCAGTTTTTATAGCTCATCAAAAGGAGGTGCAAACCCAGAAATAGGTTATGGAACATTAGCTCGAGCAGCAGATGGTAAAACGCCTGGAGACTGATAGACTTTGGAGAAGAGTCCCAGAAAAACGTCCCCAAATATAGGCAGGTTGAAGAAACGGGTGGAATGGGACAAAACCTAAATTTAATTTAGTTCTGCCGGCATTTAAGCTTAAATTAATGATAGGTAGCATGGTTACCTGTCAAGTGCTGGGTAATTTTTCCTTGCTATCAAAACTGCAAGTGCCATACAAGTGGCACTCAAAGATTTGGGGGGGGGGGGTCCGTACAGACAGGTGCTCCTTGGGTGAAATCTTTGATTTCAGATATCTGTTTTTGAAGATCTCCTACAACAGAGCCCCTAATTTAAGCAGTTCATTCACCAATAGAGAAATAGCACTGATAGAAGAGAATATTGGTCGCTTAGGGTTGAACTGTGGGGTCCTCGGTGCTCTCTGAGCTGGATGGTTTTCTTGCAGACGTTTCGTGACCCAACTAGGTAACATCATCATCAGTGCTAAAAAGGGAGTGGGGTTTTGCACTGACGTTGTTACCTAGCTGGGTGATGAAACGTCTGCAAAAAAAACCGCCAAGCTCAGAGAGCACCGGCAGAGAAATGCCTCACACCAGCCTACCAAAGAAACACAACAGAGTCCGTATTCAGCGGTGTGTGATTGTGATAGCTTATCAGGACATACGTAATGGATTTCCTAAGGCTTACCTGGGTCTGTCACACCTTTGGCTGTGTTTAACCTTGCCTGGCCTTGTCCAGTGGCTAAAGATTTTGTTAACTCCTACTGCTAACAAAAAGGGATCAAGGAAAGTACAATAGGGAGAGGAGATCCAGCCACGCACTCAGAATAACACAAATGGCTGTTTTGTCCCTAGACTTGCTCACTGCTTATATAGGTTTGCAGTTTAAAGATATAAGCCTTTTCTGTTCCTAAACCCCTCCATTTTTTTTAAGGTATTTCTGTTGCCATCATCATGTTTTGTTTTTTTTATTTCATTTTGATTTTCAGAGGGAGGTTGTCTGGTGATCCCTTTAGGGTTGTTTTATTTTGAAGTTCCCAAGGAAAACCTACACAACACTAATTTAAATGAAGGTTGTGCGTAGGTAATATCATTAATAATGCAGACTTTGATCCCAACCAATCTCTCGGCTAACTTAGATGTGCCACACGCACAAAAAAAAGAAAAGAAAAGAAAAAGGGCCCCACATTTGCTGTGATAACAAGAGCTCTGAAAACGCCAAGATGACGGAATAATCACATATCCCTTTTCATCAAAATTGCTTCCCATGGGGAGAGCTGTCACTGTGATCTTCACGGAGCTCACCGTACAGAAATAAGGCTGTGGAGACCAATTTTGAGTGTCCTTCTGGTTGCTGGGAACCAACCATACAACCATGGTCCTGCAAACCGATTTAAACATATTGTGTTTAAATATGTAAAAAACAAACAAACATATTGTCCTGGACTGGTGCTCTAAATATCTCCATCTCTTCTAAAAAGTGCAGCCTGAAGTTCACATATATTGTATAAAATCTTATCATCATATTCAGTGGGACTATATGAGCGCTCTTCACTCTTCACTCATTCAATGTATGTGCTGGACAACAAAGCCACCTATTGATTGATTGATTGATTGATCGATCGATTGATTTGATTTATATGCCGCCCTTCTCCGGAGACTCAGGGTGGCTTACAATGCGTTAAGCAATAGCCTTCATACTTTTGTATATACCTGCTTAGTAGGGCTTTCGCCCCCCCCCCCCAAGCGGTGTTCTTTTTTTTATACAAAGTCAGCTTATTGCCCCCACAATCCGGGTCCTCATTTTACCCACCTCAGAAGGATGGAAGGCTGAGTCAACCTTGAGCCAGGTGAGAGTCGAACTTGCAGTAATTGCAGGCAGCTGGCAACTAAGTGCTATTTAACAGCACTTTAGTCCGCTGCTCCACCAAGGCTCTTGCTATATGGGTTATCAGAATATCAGTATTTTACCCTTGAAAAAAAATTATTGATATGCTGTCTGACTTTCCACATAACCTGAAAATGATTATTCATTGTTTTTACATCATCATTATCGTGAGTTTCCACTATAGTGAAAACTCACGCCAAAGGGCGTGAAGGCACTTTAGACACCTATAAAATCTTCTCTGAGGATAACCTGTCTATGATCTCTTTGGATATTCACTTTTAAAGACCCACCTTCTGAAGTAAACTAAATTTCAAGTTAAGACCATACCTAGAATACCGCATCCAGTTTTGGTCACCATACTATAAAAGAGATGTTGAGACTCTAGAAAAAGTGCAGAGGAGAGCAACCAGGATGATTAGGGGACTGGAGACTAAAACATATGAAGAACGGTTGCAGGAACTAGGCATGGCTAGTCTAGTGAAGAGAAGGACCAGGGGAGACATGATAGCAGTCATCCAACATTTGAGGGGCTGCCACAGAGAGGATCAAGCTATTTTCCAAAGCACCTGAAGGCCAGACAACGAATAACGGATGGAACCTGACCAAGGAGAGATTCAACCTAGAAATAAGGAGAACTTTTCTGACAGCGAGAACAATCAAGACATGGAACAGAAGTTGCCTTCGGAAGTTGTGGGAGCTTCATCACTTGAGACTTTCAAGAAAAGATTGGACTGGCATTTGTCAGAAATGGTGTAGGGTCTCCTGTTTGAGCGGGGGGGGGGGGGGGCTAGATTAGATGACCTACAAGGTCCCTTCCAACTCTGTTAATCCGTTAATCCTACCTCATTTTCCTAGACTGAAAGTTCCAGACTTATCCTTCTAGATCTTCCTTACTAAACAGGAGAGGGGGTCAGGATTTCAACACCCTCCCTATCCCCCTCTCATGAAAATAGGTTAAGATTGTTAGGAAAGGTTTGCTCCAGACCAGTTTTCCTCAGTCAGGATGTCTCTAAACGTGAGGGACCAAATTCCAAGCCATCAGATTGTTCACCTAAAACAGGCCAGCTGGTTGTCTATAAAGATAATGAATGTTTCCCGATTGTCCCAAAGGTGCTTTTTCAAGAGGCAATTTTGTTTTTCCTTGAAAACATTTGCTTCTCATCCAACAAGCTTCTTCCATCTTCAAGGAAAAACCAAGGAAGTCCAGTTGCCTCTTGAAAAAACACCTCAGGGACAACCTGGATGACTGAGATGTTTACCCATTGACTTTAAATTTACTATCTTCTCTTTTTAACTCACAGACTAATAACAGTTCCATTAAAATTTAGGGTGTGTGTGTGAAATATAAGGGGGTGGAAAAAGGAAGTTTGACTCCAAATAAATGCTAGATTGTCATTTTTTTTCCCCTTCATAGGAAAATAAAGCTGATTTGTACCACGACGACGAGGTCTGGATATGATTGAGATGAAACATCTGTTAAAGGAGAATGGAAAAAAAAAACTCTCCTTCCCCCCCCCACCACACTAAAAATACATCTCTATTTTCCATCCCTTCTTCTCAAACTGAAAACATGTGATGAAATCCCTGAAGCGACTTCAGAACTATAAAAAGTCGCTTCAGTATCTGAAGCAAGTGAAGAGAAATTCCACCTTCCATGCTGAGTTTTTATGAAGAGCAGATTTTAAGAGGAGGGAGGGGGTAGAAAGCTATAATCTGTCTAGGTAACAAAGGCTACCTTATTCTCTGCTTGCTGAGTAAAACTGAGGAGAGATTTTTTTGCAACTACCCGGAGAAAAATAAGGTTGAGACAGACAATAAAGTCCCTGACAGTTTTCAATGCTCTTCAAGCTAGGACCTCAAGCTGTCTGAAGCTCTTTCCTTTTTTCCTCCCCTCTTTGGGTCTTTTCTGCCCCACGCTTGCTGTTAGCATTATTTGTTACAGTTCCCCCCCCCCCCAAAAAAAACAATGGGGTTGTTGTGCCTGAAAACATTCAGCCCCCGAGCGCTTCCAGAATTTAACCAAGCCATACGAACGTTATGAAAAGACAGCTTGCAAGTTCTCTCCTCCAATTATTTCTTGCTTTCACCTCCCTCCCCGCCTTTGGGGGGACAGAAAAGAGGGCTCTATAAATGCACTCGTGCGTGCATGTAGAGCCCCCCCTTTTTGTAGATTTTAAAAACTATACAGCTCACACTCCCCTCCCTTCCCACCAGACTAGAAAAAGGGGTGGGTTTCGGTTGTCCTTTCTCAGAAATACATAGAGATGAAAGAAGATGTTTGGCTCATATTTGGACTCCAAATAAAAGCATCCTTAACCAGAAGACTTTCTACATTACAGGTGGAATTCAGCCCAAAATTTGTGTGTCTCAGTTAAGCGAGTTTTGCGACCTTTCTTGCCACAATTGTTAACTGAATCACCGCAGGTGTTACGTTAGTCACATGGTAGTTAAATAAACCTGGCTTCCCGATGTTACATATTTATGATGGGGGGGGGGGTCATGCCAGAGCTGGTATTCAGCAGGTCCTGGCCAGTTCTGGAGAACCGGTAGCGGAAATTTTGAGTAGTTCGGAGAACTGGTAAATACTACCTCTGACTGGCTCTGTCCTCATCTATTCTCTGCCTCCTGAGTCCCAGCTGATGGGGAGGAAATGGGGATTTTGCAGTATCCTTCCCCTGGAGTGGGGAGGGAATGGGGATTTTGCAGTATCCTTCCCCTGGAGTGGGGCGGGAATGGAGATTTTACAGTATCCTTCCCCTGACACGTCCACCAAGCCATGCCACGCCCACCAAGCCACACCCACAGAACTGGTAGTAAAAAAATTTGAAAACCACCACTGCGTCACGCAATCCCCTTTTGCAACCTTCAAAGTCAATGGGGAAGCCAGATTCGCTTAACAACCGTGTCACTAACTGAACAGCTGCAGTGATTCACTTAACATGCAGAGAAGAGCAACAAAGATGATTAGGGGACTGGAGGTTAAAACATATGAAGAACGGTTGCAGGAACTGGGTATGTCTAGTTTAATGAAAAGAAGGACCAGGCGAGACATGATAGCAGTGTTCCAATATCTCAGGGGCTGCCCCAAAGAAGAGGGAGTCAAGCTATTCTCCAAAGCACCTGAGGGCACTTAAAACTAAGGAGAAATTTCTTGACAATTAGAACAATTAATCAGTGGAACAACTTGCCTCCGGAAGTTGTGAATGCTCCAACACTGGAAGTTTGAAAATCATTTGTCTGAAGTGGTGTAGGATTTCCTGCCTAAGCAGGGGGTTGGACTAGAAAACCTCCAAGGTCCCTTCCAACTCTGTTATTCTATTCTATTCTATTCTATTCTATTCTAGTCTAGTCTAGTCTAGTCTAGTCTAGTCTAGTCTAGTCTAGTCTAGTCTAGTCTAGTCTAGTCTATTTTCTATTCTATTCTATTCCATTCCATTCCATTCTATTCTATTTATAGTGTATACTCAAGCTTCCAGTTGCAATGTTTTCTAATTCTGAGGTCATCATGATCAAATCGAGATTAAAACTGAATCAGTCTATCTTTAATCCCTCCAAGAGCCTAAACTTCAGTATGTGGGAGAAAAGAAGGCACCCCCTTTTAAAAAAAAAGCCAGGTGTCCCAAAAGTACTAGGACTTTCAAGGCTAAAAGGAAAAAAAAAATCAAACCAGACAGAAGTTAAATTAGGCAATGATAGTCAAGAGAGTTTCTATCTTCCTGCTGCAGGATAAACAAAATAACCCAGCTGTACTTGCCGAATCTCAAAACTGAGTCAACAACCTGTCCTTGTGGCTTAGAGCTTTGATGTTGACTTTTGTTCTTTCCACAATTTCTTTTTTTAAAAAAAGGACTCGTGCAACAGTCCTTTTACCAAAAGACAATCTTAATCCCAGAATCCACAGCCTTTCGCTGTTGACCCGTTAAGCCAGTGAAGAAGAAAAGGATTTGATTAAGCCTTGCAATGCAACCTTGGAAATTAAATCCAGTATCTTTTTTTTTTTTTTTTTGGACTTAAGTAGAGAGGGGATTTTTTTTTATTAGTATTTTGGCTGCTGGTGCTGACTGCGGGTAACTCCATAAAGTGTGGGAAGTAACAGATCCAATTTGGAACAAAATCACTGAATTCTACTGCTTAACTGATGGGGGCTTCGTGTGATCCCTGTCGTTCTTCTAGATCTTCTCGGATGAAGCATCAGTAGGTCACCAGATGTTCTAAATGTTTGGGGAGCAACATATCCAAAAATACTTTGGGGGTTGATCATAAAGACAAGAAATACACAGGTCCATCAAGAGCAGCTAAGTTGTCCGCTAGAACATAAATTAATAGGGTTGGAAGCAGTGGTGAAATCCAGCAGGATCTGACAGGTTCTGGAGAACCGGTAGCAGACATTTTGAGCAGAACAATGGTTGGAAACTAATCAGAGAGAAGCAATCTGGAATTGAAGAGAAACTTCCTAACAATGAGGACAATTAACCAGTGGAACAGAAGTTGCCTTCAGAAATTGTGGGCGCTCCATCACTGGAGGTTTTTAAGAAGAGTCTAGACAGTCACTTGTCTGAGATTGTATAGGTTCTCCTGCTTGAGCAGGGGGATGGACTAGAAGACCTCCAAGGTCCCTTCCAGGTTCTGTTCTGTTCTGTTCTGTTCTGTTCTGTTCTGTTCTGTTCTGTTCTGTTCTGTTCTGTTCTGTTCTATTCTATTCTATTCTATTCTATTCTATTCTATTCTATTCTATTCTATTCCTACTCCTACTCCTACTCCTACTCCTACTCCTACTCCTACTCCTACTCCTACTCCATAGCTAGTGCTGAATGAGGTATCCAACCATACAACAAGAAGAAAAGAAAAGTAGAACACAAGAACGCAAGTATCAACCTATCTCACAACTACAGGAGAAACTAAGAAAGTAAAAAAAAAAACCTCTTCCAAAGTAAAATCTGAATCTGCCTTCTCAGAGCAAGCAACAGTGAGAACCGATCTTCTTGTGCATAAAGAAAAGATATCAAACAAAAGAGATTTCTAATGCATAAGAAGCAGCTCTACCGCTGCTGAAGATACGTTCCGAATGTTATGCTAGTCTTAATGGGAGCTTTGTTGGCTCGGTTTCAGGTCACAAGATTTTTTTCTTTTCGTTATAGATTTAGTGTTAAAACATTTGCACTACAGGGAAAATGGGGGGAAAAGTGAATGTTGAAATGCAAAGGCTGGACAAGGCAAGAAAGAGAGAGGCAGAGGGAAGGGAAAGGAAGGGAAGGGAAGATAAGGAAAGGAAAGGAAAGGAAGGGAAGGGAAGGGAAGGGAAGGGAAAGGGAAGGGAAGGGAAGG
>WNWU01000065.1:960276-971184 GCA_012654045.1 Ptyas mucosa | reverse complement strand
CTATCCTATCCTATCCTATCCTATCCTATCCTATCCTATCCTATCCTATCCTAAATGAGTGAGCACAGCTATATAAACCATGGTTTACTGACTATATCACTCTTGCTAGAATTTACCCAATACAAGCAAAGGACAAGTAACCCCAAATGTAGGCATGAGGTCCATCCAACCATCTCATTTAGCTTTCGGTACACGAATGGGCGCAATATACAGATTTTTCCCTAGCCCCCTCTTTTTTCCCCCTGAGCTGATGGATAGAAACTAATCAAAGAGAGAACCAACTTAGAACTCAATGAGATATGAGATATAAGAAGATGTCAGACAACCGTTTGTCTGAAGTGGTGTAGAGCTTCCTGCCTAAGCAGGGGGTCGGACTAGAAGACCTCCAAGGTCCCTTCCAACTCTTGTTATTCTAAATTTCCTGACAATTAGAATAATTAATGGAAGTGGAAAGCCTTCAGAAGTTGTCGGTGCTCCATCACTGGAAGTCTTTAAGAAGAGATTGGACAGCCAGTTGTCTGAAATGCTGTAGGATCTGCTGCTTGAGCAGGAGGTTGGACTAGAAGACCTCCAAGGTCCCTTCCGTCTCTGTTATTCTACAGTTCTGATTCTACAGTCTTTGGCCCTTACATATGTCTGTCTGTAGTCATGTTCTAAATATCCATTCTTATCGGGGTTTTTTACACCCCCAAATGCTCCTAAACTTAGCCGACCTTACCTGACCTCTATGTAGGATTGGCGATGCTTAACGCCTGGATAGTAAACCATCGATAATATCAGAGACAGAGGCCAATCAGGACATTGAAATGACTTCCTAAATCATGTTTCTCAATCTTGGCGACTTTAGTAGGGGTGGACTGCTGGGGACTCGCAGGGGTTCGGGAAAAACTCTAGCTAAGATTCGGTGCAGTTCGGAGAACCCCCAAATCCCACTCAAGGCTGGCCATACCCACCCAACCCTGCCCCTCCCAGGAGTCTCGACACGGCCCATTTTGGATGCAGGTAAGTGCAGGGTGTACACGGAGGCTCGGGGAGGGCGAAAAACAGGCCTGCTGGAAGTTCAGGAAGGCCAGAAACAGGCTCATTTCCGGCCTCCAGAGGGCCTCTGGAGCCTGGGGAGGCTGTTTTTGCCCCCTCGGAGGCTCAAGGAAAGTCTCCGGAGCCCGGGGAGAGCAATATGCCCTCCCCCATTGTGGTGCAAGAGGCAGACTAGGCCACACCCAGCAACCGGGCAGACAACCCCTTACTAAAATTTATAAAAGCCCACCACTCGACTTTAGGATGGGTGAACTTCAATTCCCAATTTTCCTGGCTGGGGCATTCTGGGAGTTGAAGGCTCTTCAACTTGCAGTTACCAAATTAACTAAATTAAAGGAGTATTAACCTACTTCCACATACCGGCCAAGAAAGTTACATAAATGTGGATTGCGAAGTCACCAGGAATTCGGTCCCATTCAAAGGGAACATTCTCTTTATTTTGCCTTTCTGACTCACCCATAATCAATCTCAATTATTAGTGTTTACGGTCTGTTCTCACAAGCATCTCATTCTCTTTCAGAAGTCGAGAGTAAACACAAGAGCCATTCTCGTAGGCTTGCCAAGATCCCGATTATACAAGCAGCCCCATCAATAGGTACAATCCAGAAAACACACCCAAATAAACACAAACGACCATCGTCTCTTCTTGAGCAGCTCCGTCAGGTGCCTCTTTAAACTCAACTCGGCGAAATTTTGCAACGCAGCTCACTCCTGGTGACAACTTAGGTGCTTAGGTGCTTTCTACACAGTTATGGTTTGTAATCACGCTGAACTATCCTGTGAGAATAATTGCCACGGAATCCAGCTTTCTGTTGGGTTATTGGGCAATTCAGTTAATACCATCCCCACAATATGACTGAAATTTCAAACACCAGAAAAGGCAATTTTTTTTTTTATTTATTTATATGCCGCCCTTCTCCGGAGACTCAGGGCGGCTTACAATGCGCTAAGCAATAGCCTTCATACTTTTGTATATTTATACAAAGTCAGCTTATTGCCCCCACAAACTGGGTCCTCAATTTACCTACCTTAGAAAGGATGGAAAGCTGAGTCAACCTTGAGCCTTGGTGAGATTCGAACCTGCAATAATTGCAGGCAGCTGATGTTAATAACAGGGCTTTAGACCACTGTACTATCCAAGGCTCTTTTTGAACAATAAACTTAACCCATATTTAAAAAAAAAAAAAAAACACCACCGGCACATTGGTTTACTCCAGGGGTGTCAAACTCAATTTCATTGAGGGCCACATCAGGGCTGAGGTTGACTTGGGGGGGAGGGCAGGCATGGCTGACTGGGTGGGTGTGGCCGAATGAGTGGGCGTGGCCAGCTTGGCGCCATTCTCCAAACTGCTGGCCTGTTTCCTCTTTGCATTGAGTAGACCGGGCTGAAGCGACACAGGCCGGCCCCTTACATTTTCCAGGATGGCTCTGAGGGACGGATCCAACCACATCACAGGCCGGATCCAGCCCACAAGTCTTGTATTTGACACCCCTGGTCTACTCCATCACACTTTCTCTATACTAAGGTGACCAACTTTTCTACAATGAGGAGGAGGACACCAATAAATTGAAGAAAAAAAATCACTGAGAAAGAAGTGAGTCTAATGCGTGTGTGTGTGTTGTGTCGTGTTTCAGTCAGAAGTAAACAAAGCCACTTGCGCATGGCACACTCTCTCAAAACAATTCTCCTGTGCGGAGTGCATGCGTCTCATAATCGCGCCTTGCCACACTGTACTGAGCCTAGACGAATCGTCACATCAAATACAAATACGTCACATCACACACAACGGATCGGATCGGCATCAATCGAATACGGAGATTTACAGATTAGTCTTCAAATATCGAAAAGGAGGACATGTAGGAGGACAGTTTTCGAGACAGGACAGAACTTACAAAGGAAGGACTGTCCTCCCTAAAGGAGGACAATTGGTCACCTTATCTATACCCATTTTGGAATGGATATTCTCTGAAAAATATCTATAACCAAAAATCTGCAGAGAGTGAACGAGATCAGAACTTTCTTCTCAAGAAAGTAGCGAAGAACAGAGTAAATATATACATTCCTTGCGGTACATGTACATCATTCAAGACGTATTTCTCAACTTACTTTTCAAACCAGGTAAAACAAGCTTGCTAAAAAGAATTATTCACCAACGCAGTCTGCAATGAAGATAAAGCTCAACAAACATACCTCTTTCCCTTAGAACTGGGTGCCATATTTTAGAACCGAAGACTAGTGAGTGTGAGAGTTACCCCGTAATTCTCTATCAGATCATCTATTCTGAGAGCAAGAATTGAAATACGGTGTTCAATATCTTTAAACCAAGGTTGGAAAAACTGTTTTCTGCAACTCGTCAATCCCTCTTGATAATATAGGGAGTTCTCAACTTAAGACCACAACTGAGTCAACCTTGGTCCTCCAGGAAGATGAGAAAAACATTGTTATTATGGTTGCAGAAACTGGGTATGTCTAGTTTAATGAAAAGAAGGACTAAGGGAGACATCATAGCAGGGTTCCAATATCTCAGGAGCTGCCACAAAGAAGAGGGAGTCAAGCTCTTCTCCAAAGCACCTGAAGGTAGGACAAGAAGCAACGGATGGAAACTAATCAAGGAGAGAAGCAATTTAGAACTAAGGAAAAATTTCCTGACAGTGAGACCAATTAATCAGTGGAACAACTTGCCTCCAGAAGTTGTGAATGCTCCAACAATGGAAGTTTTTAACTTTTTCACCTTCCCCAGGCTCCAAAGGCTTTCTTGGAGCCTGGGGAGGGCGAAATCGGCCTTCCCCACCCCCACCCCCGGAGGCCGGATATGGCCCGTTTCCCGACTTCTGGTGAGCCCAGAAGGCCCAAAAATCAGCTGGCTAGTGAGCACATGCACACTGGAGCTGAGCTAGGGCAAAGCTCGTGTGCCCACAGATATGGCTCCGCGTGCCACCTGTGGCAAGCATGCCATGGGTTCACCATCACGCCATAGGTTCGCCATCATAGGTTCACCATATATACCATTTCGTCAAGATACTGCAAGTCCCTAATTTATCAACCCCTTAAGCCAGAGATGACCACAGAGATTTCTCTAGATCGCTGGAGTCATCCATCCTGCTACACCACAGTGGCACTGGTTTCCCATCATGGCGAAGGAACAGTGTTACAAAATCAAAACGCATGAATTTATTTGCTCATCAGGGCCACTTAGGGAAATTCGAGATAGCGAATTAAATTATACATTCTCAACATGGAACGTCTACTAACGTGAAGACCGGGTTCGCCCAACAAGTTTAGCAAGCCCATAAAGTCCTAACATCTCCATTAACACCATGTTGAGCTTGATTAGAATTAATCTCGGTTTGGTGGTGGTGTTTTTTTTAAGCTTATCGCCACTGTGAAAACTCAGCCTATTTAGTGCGTTGCACTAATCGTGGATGAGGAAAAACAGCAGGGTGGAAATGTCTCTGGAGATTCTCAAATCATCCGTGGTTGTCTCAAAGGGGCTTTTTCAAAAGGCAACTGGGCTTTGGTTTTTTTTTTCCATGAAGACATTTTGCTTCTCATCCAAGAAGCTTTTTCAGTTTTGCTGCATAGGTAAATGTCTATGGAGATTCTCAATCATCCAGGTCAGAGGTCTTCAAACTTGGCAGCTTTAAGATTTGTGGATTTCAACTCCTGGAATTCTCCAGCCAGCTATGCTGGCTGGAGAATTCTGAGAGTTGAAGTCCACAAGTCTTAAAGCTGAAAAGTTTGGGGACCTCTGATCCACTTCATGGTTGTCTCAAAGGGGCTTTTTCAAAAGGCACCTGGATTTTCTTTGTGGTTGTTTTTCCTTGAAAATGTTTCGCTTCCCATCCAAGAAGCTTCCTCAGTTTTTGGATGAGAAGCGAAATGCTTTCAAGGAAAAATATCAAGAAAGGAGAACTGCCTTTTGAAAAAAGCACCTGGGGGGGGGGGCAGTTGGGTGTAATAACCAGGAGAGTGTGAATTCTAGTCCTGCCTAATGCACAATGCCAGTTGGGTGACCCTTCGGCCAGTCACTTTGTGTCAGCTCTAGGTAACTTCGTAAAGGTAAAAATTCCCCTCACACATACGTGCTAGCCGTTCCTGACTCTAGGGGGCGGTGCTCATCTCCCGTTTCAAAGCCGAAGACCCAGCGCTGTCCAAAGACGTCTCCGTGGTCATGTGACCAGCATGACTCAACGCCAAAAGGCGCACGGAACGCTGTTCCCTTCCCACCAAAGGTGGTCCCTATTTTTCTATCTGCATTTTTTACGTGCTTTCGAACTGCTAGGTTGGCAGAAGCTGGGACACGTAACGGGAGCTCACTCCATTACGCGGCACTAGGGATTCGAACCGCTGAACTGCCGACCTTTCGATCGACAAGCTCAGCGTCTTAGCCACTGAGCCACCACGTCCCTTTCTAGGTAGCTAAGACAATGGCAAACCATTTCTGAACAACCTTGCCAGACAGCTACGGGGAACTAGCTCAGGTAGCTGCCAGGAGTGAACACTGACTTGAAGGCACACGCAAATGCACACACACAAAACCATTGGATTAATTGTCTATGGAGAATCTCAGTTATCCAGGTCATGATTTTTTTTCAAGCGGCAACTGGAGTTTGTCGTTTTTTCTTTGCAGACACTTCACTTCTCATCCCATTCCTCAATTCTGAACTGAAGAAGCTTCTCGGATGAGAAGTGAAACATCTTCGAAGGAAACCAAGAAAGTACAGTTGAACTCCTGAAAAAAAAAAAGCACTTTTGGGACATGGAATTAATTTACTAACCACCTTTAAGAAGAGCTATGGAAGCCAGTCGCTGACTCCTCCTATGAAATATATGGTCCGCCATCAAGATGACGCTTCTAAGAACAGAAACAAAAGGAAGCCTCGGAAATCTTGAAAGTTAAAGCCTAATCAAGGATTATTCAGATAAGCTCATGGTGTCTTAGGAAGGAAGAGCTTTGGTGGCGCAGCAGGCTAAAGTGCTGTTAAGTAACACCAGCTGCCTGCAATTACTGCAAGTTCGAATCTCACCAGGCTCAAGGTTGACTCAGCCTTCCATCCTTCCGAGGTAGGTAAAATGAGGACCCAGATTGTGGGGGCAATAAGCTGACTTTGTATAAAAAAGAACACCGCTTAGTAGGGGCCGAAAGCTTTACTAAGCAGGTATATACAATAGTATGAAGGCTATTGCTTAACGTATTGTAAGCCACTCTGAGTCTCCGGAGAAGGGCGGCATATAAATTGAACCAACCAACCAATAAATAAATAAATAAACAATCCTTCCCGGTAAGCATAAAACAATAATTGGATGATTACCTAGTGGAGTCTAAACGGATATGCAAAAATATCTACCCAGATCCAACCCAGCGTCTTAAAACTACTAAGCTACACTGTCTCTTCCGTAAACAATCCGCAACTGAACAGTCTGGCAAAGAACCAAACTTCCACACTGTCTGAATAAAAGTGTCAGCTCTGCAATTTTGCATATGTTGCAGAA
Source organism: Ptyas mucosa (assembly GCA_012654045.1). NCBI lineage: Eukaryota > Metazoa > Chordata > Lepidosauria > Squamata > Colubridae > Ptyas > Ptyas mucosa. The sequence continues at coordinate 964,652 of WNWU01000065.1, read as the reverse complement.
TAGCTCCTCGTATCTTTAAAGTTATCAAAGTAAATATACAAACACACACACACACAATCTATCATCACCACCACCACACCAAAGTTACAGGTGGTCCTCGACTTACGACCACAACTGAGCCCCAAATTTTCATCGTTAAGTGAGACGCTTGTTAAAAGTGAGTTTTGCCCTAAGTTGCAACCTTTCCTGCCCCAGTTGTTAAGTGAATCACTGCAGCCGTTTTACGTTAGTCACACGGTTGTTAAGCGGATCTGGCTTCCCCGTTGATTTTGCTTGTCCAAAGGTTGCCATGGGTTGGACTAGATGGCCTACAAGGTCCCTTCCTACTCTTTTAATCTGTAAAAAAAAGGGGATCACGTGGCCTTGGAACACAGCAACGGTCGTAAGTACGAAGCAGTTGCCAAGCCTTTGAATTTCAATCACGTGATGGTAGGGATGCTAGATACCGTATTTTTCAGAGTATAAGACGCACCTTTTTCCCTCCTAAAAGGGGGTGAAAATTTAGGTGCGTCTTATACACCGAATGTAGCCCCGCTCAGCCACTGGCCCCCACCCTTTGGCCTCTGCCTCCCAGCAATTTACCTCCTTGCAAGCAAACAGCAAGAAAAAGCAGCTCCTTTCAGCTTCAGCACAGCCTAATTAGCACAAGTTGATTGGATCGGCCTCCCGAGTCTCAGCTGATTTGCTCTCAGCTGTTTTGCGCAGGGCCTCTGCTGCTTGCTGCAAAGAGGTAAATTGCTGGAGCAGATTTTTTTTCCCCCTTGTGCCAATCAAGCTACTGCTGAAAACGAAACTGAAAGTAAAGCAGGCTGTTTGCTGCAAGGAGGCAAAATTACTCAAAGGCAGAGGCCGATTTCTTGTTCTTCTTTTCCTCACCAAAAAAGGTAGGCGCGTCTTATACTCCGAAAAACACGGTAGGTCTCCTAACCGCGAAAAATTGTCGTAAGTCACTTTTATCAGTGCCGTTGTAACTCTGAACGGTCACTAAATGACTACAAGTCGAGAACGACCTGTACTTACGCTCTTAACGAGGTCAAAGGAACTTCAGCTAAGCAGCGGCATATTGTATATGCCCCCTGATGACATCATCACCATATAAATGAGGCCATCTGCATAATTCGCCTCATTTGCATGATGACATCACAAGGCCAGGAATGCCACTACTCTCCTTCCACCCTCGCCAAGCAAGAGACTCATGCATGCAAATATGCTTTATTTAAATTTCAAATAAATGCCAGGGGAATCTTTTATGCACGGCCACAGGGTGTGCTGCTGAGTATTCTGGTCCAGATGACCAGAAAGCTTGGGGAAACATGGTTTCCAGCTGCAAATAATAAATATCAGCTTTTTTAAAAAGAAAAGAAAAACAGACATAAAGCCAGAAACTTTGAGGGACATCTCTGAAGCTGCTTCAAAATCCTCAGTTTGTCATGTATGCAGACATTTGGGTGGGGGGTGGAGGAAGAATAACCCCCCCCCTCCGTGTCTCCGTCAGGGACAAGACCAAATTATAACCCTTCCGTTATCAGGTTACAAACAAAACATTATTTTCCCTACGCCAAAAGCCAGCAGACTCTCTTCAAAAGCATACACACGAAAACCTTTACAGCAAGGGTGGGAAATATGGAGTCCTCCAGATGTTTATGAGCTTCAATTCCCAACAGTCCCAGGCAAACCGCCTATCAAAAAAAAAGGGGGGATGACAGAAAGTCGAGTTTGGCAACATCTGGATGGCAACCGCTTCCCCATCTTGACAGGAGTCCAAGGGTGCCTCCAATTTTTTTTTTTATTTTTAGATCCTTTCTTCTTTTCTCTAACTCTCTTGGAAGGGGGGAGATGGGGAAAGCCAAGTAAATTCCAGATGTTCAGGAAAACACATTGGATCTTTTTTTTTTTTTTTGCAAATTGGGAAGAGAGAGATTCAAACAAATATCTTGCCTGATCATGGGGTCATATTTTTCACTGCACATTTTGGCACATTTACTCACAAAGTAGTCCGGCTGCAAAGCACTCTGAAAACTTCTAGTACCATCAAGGCAAGGAACTTAAAACTTATTGCAAGCCTAACTACTTGTGTTTTGTAGGCAAACGGCAATTTTTGGCACTGTTGTGATAACCGTTTTACTACCCCAGCCTTCTCCAACGTGATATCCACTGTTGTGTAGGGTTAAACTCTTGTCATGCTCAGCCAACATGTCACTGGAAATGATGGGAAACTGTATCTAGCAGAGTCCTCAACTTACATCAGTTCATTTAGTGACCGTTCAAAGTTACGACACCGAAGTGACGGACGACCGTTTTTCACACTTACGACCACTGTAGCAGAATCCCCTTAGGTCGCGCAATCAAAATTCAGACAGCCTGGTAACCGATTCATATTTATGACGGTTGCCACATCCTGGAGACATATGTGATCCCCTTTTGTGACCATCTGACAAGCAAAGTTCAAATCCCACCAGGCTCAGGGTTGACTCAGCCTTCCATCCTTTCTAAGGTAGGTAAAATGAGGACCCAGATTGTGGGGGCAATAAGCTGACTTTGTATAAATATACAAAAGTATGAAGGCTATTGCTTAACGCATTGTAAGCCGCCCTGAGTCTCCGGAGAAGGGCAGCATATAAATCAAATTTTTAAAAAAAAGTCCAGGGGGAAGCCAGATTCACTTAACAACCGTGTGACAGGGATTCGCTTAAAACCACCGTGGCAAGACGTTGTAAAAATGGAGCAAAACTCACTTAACGCCTGCCTCACTCAGCAACGGGGTTCAATTGCGATCGTAAGTGGAGGACCCCTTCTATTTGTGAACCTAACAGAGGACAGAATTTTAAAAAGAGGAGGCTAAAGGCTCCTGGAAAAGAAAGGATGCCTCAACTGGTGGTTGCATTCGCAAACCACGTTGAATTCAGCATTGTGGGTTCAACCACCGGCTGCCCTCATTCGTGGGAACTCAGCCTTCCAACACAGTTTACAAGCCATCATTGTTTCAATAGCACTGCATGCCGCCAAGGCCAAGCAAGCAAATCAAGACTAAGCGGATCCATGAGTGATTCAGCGCAACATCTGGAAGATCAGAGGAGAGATCTTTCCATTCCCCTTTGCAGGGGCCCATCCAGAAGTCCCGGCCAAAGAAGATAACGGAATTGGCCACCTCCAAACACCCTCGGAAGGTTCCAGAGCCTTTCAGCAGCCAAGCCACAAGGGAGGGACCGAAGGGGGCATCATCGACCAAGCCACAACCGGGGAGGGGGGAACATGGAAGCCCTCCAGATGCCTTCTAACCTGATCTCCTGGACCGGGGACCTTCTTCTCCGGGACTAGGGGAATTGAATTCAAAAACCTGGGGAAGGCATTTAGGCAACCACTGGGTTGAGAATGTTAACAAGGAGCAGCAGCTCGTAGGAAACCATCTTCCCCCCGTCTAGGATGATGGGAGTTGTAGTTCCCATCATGGGAAGGTACCAAACTTAAATAAGGAGCAGCAGATCATAGGAAACCATCTTCCCCTGTTTAGGATGATGGAAGTTGTAGTTCCCATCAGGGGAAGGTACCAAGCTTAAATAAGGAGCAGCAGCTCACAGGAAACCATCTTTCCCTGTCTAGGATGATGGGAGCTGTAGTTCCCATGGCGGGAGGGTACCAGAGCAGGCGAAAGGCCGGAAAGCATCAATGGAAGCAGTTGAGGCTACAAACAGGATGGGGGCACCAGTTAAGATGTAACTCGCACTCCGGGGAAGCCCAGCAAAAAGAAATGCGGATTCCGGGCGTGTGTCCCCCACCCCAAATTCAGGGACACCCCCCCCCCCCCCACATTCAGAAAGAGCCAGGAACCTCTCAGGCTAAAAGCACTTTGGGCCAAACCCCCTAGGCGGCCCCCCCCCCCCCCCCCCCCCAAAAAAAGGAAAGGGGAGAGAAAAAAAGCGCCCCCTCTTTTCTCCCCCCAACGCGCCTTTAAAAGACAACCCGGTCGAGCCATTTGCAAGCGGGCGCCCGCGAGCGTTCGCGAAGCGACGAAAGGGCTCCGTCCTCTCTCCCCGAGCCCGGATGGAGCGGCCGAAGGAGAGCCGGGGAAAAAAAACGAGACTCACCCTGGAGCCGGAACATTTGCCAAACGCCCGGTGGGGGCAGCCTTGCAGGATTCCCAAGCCGCCGTCGTCGCCGTCGCCCCCGGAGCTTTTGGGGTTCACCGGCCATTCCTCCAGCCCTTTCCGCGCCAGCGAGGCGTTCACGGCGAAGCTATCACCTGGAGGGGCAGAGCAAACCCCCGGGAGGGGGGGAGGGGGAAGAGAAGTGGGCGGGGGTGCCCCTTTTCCTCCCTTGCCCCCTCCCCACTTTAAGCATCCACCGCCCCGCAGCCTCTTCCACGGGATGGGGGGGGG
>WNWU01000065.1:929952-942550 GCA_012654045.1 Ptyas mucosa | reverse complement strand
AAGGAGGAGGAAAACTTTTACAACGCGGTTCTTTTTTTTTTTTTTTTTTTTTTTTTTTTTTGCCAATGTTACCCTGGAGCTGCTTGGAAAAAGAGCAACCCGCACGAAGGAAGGTTTATCAAAAGTTGGAGAAAGAAAGAAAGAAAGGAAGGAAGGAAGGAAGGAAGGAAGGAAGGAAGGAAGGAAGGAAGGAAGGTGGGAGAGGGGAGGGAGGGAAGGAGGGAAGGAGGGAAGGAAGGAAAGAGAGAAGGAGTAGAGAGGTAGCAAGGAAGCAGGAAGGGAAGGAAGGGAAAGGAAGAGGAGGGAAGAGAAGAGAAAGGAAGGGAAGGAGGAAGGGAAGGGAAGAGAAAGGAAGGGAAGAAAAGAGGTGGAGGAAGAGAAGGGAAGGAAGGGAAAGGAAGAGAAAGGAAGGGAAGGGAAGGGAAGGGAAAGGAAGGGAAGGAAGAAGGGAAGAGAAAGGAAGGGAAGGGAAGAGATGGAGGAAGAGAAGGGAAGGAAGGGAAAGGAAGAGAAGGGAAGAGAAAGGAAGGGAAGGGAAGGAAAGGAAGGGAAGAGATGGAGGAAGAGAAGGGAAGGGAAGAACATCCAAGAGCTTACAGCGATTCAAAGGACTTCTTTGATGTCCAGCAGGTCAAAAAGATTTGAAAGCAAATACATGACTCAACAGCATCAGCAGCATTCCAGCTTTCTGATCTGAAAAACAGCCACTTCTCAGGCTAAAGAGTAACCTTAGAAGAGTTTTTCTAACATTCCCCCTTCATGGTCAATATATTTTTCTCAACAAACCCCGGGGGAAGGAAATTGAACATCAGCGGCAGCTTAAATGACCTTCAGGGTTTAACTCAGGGAAGCATTCTTGACATCGTTGCTTAATTGTTACAACCAGACTCTGCATAGGTTCTCTTGTTTAGCCATATAAGGGAATACCTTATAGCTTTTATTCCCCCCCCCCCCAACACCAACAGCCACAATGATTGGAACAGATTGTGTAAAACCATCCAGGAACCTTTATAATGTGTGTGTGTGGGGGGGGGGGGAATCATCCAGGAAGCTCCATCCCCCACCAATTAAACTTAGCTTCTTTCTGCTTCATTCCAGCTCCCTATAAGCAATTTTTTAAATCCCAAATTAAATCCCCACAACTCTGTTGGCAGAAGTAAGGCCAGACCCTACAGAAGAGGAGCAATTAAATCAGGAACCCTCCCTGAGATATCTGAATTCAGCTGGATGATGAGAACGGTGGTAGTGGTGGTGTTGGGGGGGGGGAACCATCTCTCTGTGTCAATCACCACTGCTCCTCTTGTGATTTATATTATGAACGGCACCAGGATAGCATCTTTGTTTTTCCAATAGGAACCCATTGAAGTTCCCCTTTTCCTTCTGCCCCAGAAAATCCTAGAGACTTTTACTTGGATGAATCATAACATCTTCATCAGGGGACTGGAGGCTAAAACATATAAAGAACGGTTGCAGGAACTGGGTATGTCTAGTCTGATGAAAAGAAGGACTAAGGGTGACACGATAGCAGTGTTCCAATATCTCAGGGGCTGCCCCAAAGAAGAGGGAGTCAAGCTATTCTCCAAAGCACCTGAAGGCAGGACAAGAAGCAGTGGGTGGAAAATAATCAAGGAGAGAAGCAGCTTACAACTAAGGAGAAATTTCCTGACAGGTGGAACAATTAACCAGTGGAACAACGTGCCTCCAGAAGTTGTGAATGCTCCAACTCTGGAAGCTTTTAAGAAGATGTTGGATAACCATTTATCTGAAATGCTATAGGGTTTCCTGCCTAAGCAGGGGGTTGGACTAGAAGACTTTCAAGGTCCCTTACAACTCTGTTATTATTCTATTCTGTTCTGTTGTGTTCTGTTGTGTTCTGTTGTGTTCTGTCCTGTCCTGTCCTGTACTGGCCTGTCCTGTCCTACCCTTCCCTACCCTACCCTACCCTTCCCTACCTTACCCTACCCTACCCTACCCTACCCTACTCTACTCTACTCTACTTTATTCAGAGCTGTGGAAGGGTTTTTCCAATCGTGATATGATCCCTAAGAGAAAAGCATGTCTCGTTTTGTTGGGAAGGATCCGTGTATGAACATCTCGGTTAGCGGGTTCTCAAGATATCTCCCCATCTCGTTTTCCTAAGCTTGGACTAGTCATGGGACCATTGAAAGCCACCATCCTATTGTCTGAAAAATGCCAGCTTGTCCAATTTTCCCACCCAAACAAATTCAACAATATTTTTCAATGCTGTGGGGATGCAGTCCTATCGACTCAATTTAAATGGCAGCTCCTGAGCCACTCAGGACTGCTACTTCGCGAGGCTAATGGTCAACTTGGCCCACAAATGATAATGTCTCCTTTTCCCAACTTCCAGGGCTCACATTCCATTCACAAACGCTTTTCTTCTTCTGTTTTTCGCATTTTCATCTGTCTTCTCCTCCCCCTCTCTTTTTAAAGACATCCTATCGTTCTGCTTTCTCTCGATTCCCACTATGGCACACGATTCCGTTTCATTTTCCTCGTTTGCCTGGATGTGATTTCTCTCTGGCAGAGATTCAGAAGGGAACAAGAATGTTTCGCATTATTGTTTTGAGCATGAGGGATATTCTGTGTGCCAGGCCAAACACACATGGAGACAGAAAAGGTCTATTTGGAATTTGCTGTACCCTGATTTTACATTGGCACTTGACCTCTGTCAAGACTTCTCCTGGTTTTCATTAGACACCGGTACTGGCCTGGAAAGTAAGAAACTTAAATGGGGAAGATGAAGAAGATGTCCAAAAGAAGCTCCTGATAAATAAAACAAAGGCACCTACAGCACAGGGAATCCCAACCCATCCGATGCAGGGTGAAAAGAACCAAGTTTGAATGCCTCTTCTGCTCCAACTTCCGATGGAACTTGAAGGTAACTTTGCTAAATCTCTCTCAAATCCTGGAGGAAATATTGTTCATGTGGGTTTTTTTGGTGTATCTTACTCATTCCATCAGGATGTCCCAAAGGTACTTTTGCAAGAGGCAACTGGACTTACCTGTTCCTTTTCTTTGAAGTCATTTCACTTCTCATCCAAGAAGCTTAAATGGACTCCGGGGGATGGTAGAGGACAGGAAGGCCTGGAGGAACATTGTCCATGGGGTCACGATGGGTTGGACATGACTTCGCGACTAACAACAACAACAACAGGTTGGACTACCAGCTGGCCTCATATTGGATTGACATAGGCTGATACTGTGTAAGAGTTCTTCAGGAGATTTTGCCCACTAGAAAACCAACAGGATTGAATCTGATACTCTCATCTCATTTCAGATGTCCAGAATAGGCCATATTCTCATTTACAGCTTCCTAGGCAAGAAAAGGTTACAATATTTAGCATATCTAGATGTGAACCTAGAACTAAGGAGAGATTTCCTGGCAGGGAGAACAATTAATCAGTGGATCAGCTTGCCTTCAGAAGTGGTAGGTCCTCCATCACTGGAGATTTTTCAGAAGAGATTGGACAGCCATTTGTGTGAAATGCTATAGGATCTCCTGCTTGAACAGATGGCTAGGCTAGAAGATTTCCAAAGTCCCTTCTTGCTCTGTTATTCTGTTATCTCTTAGGGCAATCAAACTTTTCCTTGTTTCGGACAGCTCCATCCACTCAAACTGACCACTTGTTATGTTCAAAAGGAAGGACTTCCTAAGAAGACATTTGTTGTTGTTGTTAGTTACGAAGTCATGTCCGACCCATCACAACCCCATGGACAACGTTCCTCCAGGTCTTCCTGTCCTCTACCATCCCCCGGAGTCCATTTAAGCTCACGCTGACTGCTTCAGTGACTCCATCCAGCCATCTCGTTCTTTGCCGTCCACTTCTTCTTTTGCCCTCCATCGTTCCCAGCATTAGGCTCTTCTCCAGTGAGTCCTTCCTTCTCATTAGGTGGCCAAAGTATTTGAGTTTCGTCTTCAGGATCTGGCCTTCTAAAGAGTAGTCAGGATTGATCTCCTCTAGGACTGACCGGTTTGATCGCCTTGCGGTCCAAGGGACTCGCAGGAGTCTTCTCCAGCCCCAGAGTTCAAAGGCCTCAATTCTTTTGTCTGGGACAATTGTCTGGGACAATTATTTCCCTTGGTTCTGAGTTTTTTATAGCTCCCTGACTTGACTTCTTAGGTCCGATTCTTGGATTGATCTCTCAGTACGTCTTGTTTGAGGCAACCACTGAGAGGACTTTTAAGATTCCTATCACATTCAGAGACCACCAGAGCTAGGCAGTTGAATAGAAGACAATTGTGCCACTCTTCCAGCCACTTCCTTCTCTGCGTGGCCAAAGTATTTGAGTTTCATCTTCAGGATCTGGCCTTCTAAAGAGCAGTCGGGGTTGATCTCCTCTAGGACTGACCAGTTGGATCGCCTTGCAGTCCAAGGGACTCGCAGGAGTCTTCTCCAGCACCAGAGTTCAAAGGCTTCAATTCTTTGGCGCTCAGCCTTCCTTATGGTCCAACTTTCCCAGCCTTACATTGCAACTGGGAAAACCATAGCCTTGACATATTTTATTGGGGGGTTAAGGATTCCTAAGGGGACACGCAGATGCAAAATGCAAGGATTGCATCGCCTTAATTAAATAGGAGCAGAATTCTCATCTGTTCTATTTTTTTGGAGGAAAAACACTGAACTACTCTAGGATTATTTATTTATTATAAACTTTATTATTTTGACAAATAACCCTAAGCAGCAAACATATTCAACACACCTTTCTCCTCCTATTTTCCCTATAAGAACAAGTCCATGAGCTAGGCAGTTGAATAGAAGACAATTGTGCCACTCTTCCATGCCACCTGATCCATGCCCCCTTGATCCAGGAAAAGTAACAGTGGGGTGGCGAACATCCATGCTGCTGTGTTTCTTTTTGAAGTAGAGCATAGTGGAAAAACAACAGCAGCAACAACAAAAGTGAAGAAACAGCCATGGTGGTGGAGATCCATGAAGGGGCCCTTCTCTGCAAAAGCTCAGAACACCAGTGTGCTCTTTGTGTAGCTTTATATAGTCCGATCTCCAAGGTTGGGAGTAATTCTGAAGTGTTTGTCTGGGCAGAACTTCCATCGCTTATTTTTGGAGTTCTGCCTGAATCAGGAATACATAAAGATGCTAATGTCTGGCACGTTGTCAAGTCCAGCAAACAGCGAGCCATAGATGATGCCAGAAACATGTTCTGGGAAGGAAATTGCTTGGCTGGCTGTTCCTAGAAAAATATTCTACGCCGAGCGTTAAACTCCATAGGAAGGGAAGAATACAAAGCACACTGGCGTTTGGAACACAGAGGAGACGTGGATCCCATATACTGACCCTCCCATCGTTAACTTCAAATGCATGTTTTCCTGTGCATTTTCAGAAGGATGTGATCCAAAATAAGACCTGAACATTGGCTATGTTTAAAAAAAAAAATCTTTGGAGCAGGGATGAAATCTACTTACCTTCCTTACTGGTTTGGAAGCACACTCGCTGTGCACACACGCTCGCTTTGCTCGCGTGCATCACAAGCACACGCACACCTTCTGCGCATGTGCAAAATCTTCTGTGCGTGTGCAGAAGGTAAAAAAAACATACTTCCTAGTTAAAACCAGGAAGTAATGGCACCCAGGTGGTGATCACTACCGGATCGCCGAACCAGAGAGAAAAATCGCTACCGGATCAGGCGATCCGGTCCGATCCGGGAGCATTTCACCCCTGCTTTGGAGAGAAATATATCAAGCTCTTCTGTTGTACTGTTTTAGACCACATTTGATGATTCCAGAGCAGGGATAATTATGGCTCCTTTTATGACCTGTGGATTTCAACTCCCAGAATTCCTGAGCCAGACATACTGGCTCAGGAATCCTGGGAGCTGAAGTCCACAGGATGTAAAGGATAATAATTGCCCACCCCTATTTGGGGGAAGGGCATTTATAGCAATTTTCTGGGTGTTTTTTTAAAAAGGAATTGCTAGGTTGGTTCAGGGGTGAAATGCTACCGGTTCGGACCGGTTTGCCTGAACCGGTAGTAATAAAAGCTACCGGTTCAGACAAACCAGTATTTCCAGCAATCAGCTGTGCTGCGCAATTTAGATTTGCTAAAATCTAAATCGCACGGCACAGCTGTTTCCCCTCCCCCTCGCTGTTCTACTTACCTTAGAAAAGGTTTCTTAATCCTCCTGTTGCAGTGCTGTGTGGTAGCGCATGCGGTGTGCATTTGGTGTGCACCGTGCATGTGTGCACACAGCAAACCAGTAGTGAAGCGAAGCGGTAGCAGACTTCAGAGCATTTCACCGCTGGGTAAGTCTGGTGGCTGGGTTGCACATCCTTGCAAAAAGTTATAATCTTCTTAACTATCAGGCTCCAAAACCCAAGGAAGACAGGTTTACATTCTTCTAAACAAATTTCTCTATTGTTCTTCACTATAAATAGAAATCCTTCAAAAGAAAAGCAGAATACATGCATCATAAAGCATATCCTCTGGGGACTCTTAAGGAGGAGCTACCTTCACCCTCTTTCTCTCACACAAACCATCTAAACGGTGTCATCTCTTGCTCCTCCGGAAATCAGCCCCTCCCTCCTGGGAATCCAGACAACGCTCCATCATTTTAAATTAAATTAACTGTGATTCACAGGACATGCTAAGCCGAAAGACATTACGGCTTAATGTTGCAAGAGTCAAGTTTTGCTTTCATAGCTTTGGTCTTTTCTGTGTCTTCTCCTGAGCAAGAATATGATCTCCGGGGTATTCAGAAGCCCCTTCTAGTCTTTGAATCAAACGCACATCATTTCTACACATGTCAAATCTAAATATTTGTGGGGGGGGGAAGAAAAATCAGTTTCCAGCACAGGATAACACCTGGCCCATTGACCAGGTCTGGCTCTGCAACCCAACAAGACAGACACAGACTTCAGAGGATAATTAGAACCGCAGAAAAAACAATGGCTACCAACCTGCCTTCCATTGAGGACCTGTCTACTGCACGAGTCAAAAAGAGGGCTGTGAAAATATCTACAGACCCCTCACTTCCTGGACATAATCTGTTTCAACTCCTACCCTCAAAACGACGCTATAGAGCACTGCACACCAGAACAACTAGACACAAGGATAGTTTTTTCCCCATGCTATCACTCTGCTAAACAACTAATTCCCACAACACTGTCAAATAATTTACTAAGACTGTATTATTATTATTATTATTATTATTATTATTATTATTATTATTCTCTTCCTTACTAGTATCTATCTCTTCCCACCTATTACTATAACCATGTCACTTGTATCTTTCAATTTATATTGTTTGTATTGTTTCCAAGTACGATTTGATAGCTTATTAGTAACCTTGACTATCACTAAGTGTTGTATCTTTTTATTCTTGATGAATTTTATTCTCCTTATGTACCCTGAGAGCATATACACCAAAGACAAATTCCTTGTGTGTCCAATCACACTTGGCCAATAAAGAATTCTATTCTATAACTTGTATCTATAATGTCCCGAATCATCCTTTTCATGTGCCCATCTCCCTGAACCATGAAAACACGATCGCAATATCACCTGGCTTTTGCCTACATTGTTCTCCAGATGTTAGGAGTTGTTCTGCCCCAGCTCCGGATTCCCAAGGATTGTGACACACACCAATGGTCCTTATCAAAGTTATAATGTACCAAGAATAAACAAAGTGCGGCAAAGGTTGGCAACCAGCCCAGAAGACAAGATACGATAAGACACTCACTCTTCACAAATGCTCTTTAATAATTACACGTTGTTTCCAGCAAGAAATTACTAACTGCGTGCGACTTAAATAGGCTAAGGGAGTGGCCAATTATCCTTAAACCTTACTTTCGAGGAGACCTCCTCCTCCTGAGTAGCCACTCCTGCCTTCTGGAAGCCCTGCGTGCTCGAGAATTGAGGAGAGGCTCCTCCACTTCGCTCTCTCCACTTGAAGGAGCCTCTGGAGGTTCTGAAGGCCCGGGCTGAGTCTCTGCCTCTGGCACCACATCCTCTTCAGCCTCCTCGCTGTCCGACGTGAGCGCCGGCTGCGCAGGCTGCTGGCGTGACCCCACACCAGCCTCCTCCTCGTCGGGATCAGCCACAATCTGCGCAGGCTGCTGGCGGGCCACAACAGGAGTACACTGGCTGGAAATGTTGTGAACTTAAGCCCCAATATATTTCAACGTTACCAGACTGTAGAAGATGGATATTAGTAAATTGTGGGAATGGCGGAGATATAGAGTATATATTTTTTCTCAACAGTTTTTAGGACACCCCACCGATACTGATGAGGCATGGTAGCATTGGTTACAGCCTACTCTTGTCTTTCGTCTGCAATTGCTTTGATGCCATCTACAACTGTGTGAGCCGATCTACAGTCTCGTTCAGGCCTTTGGTGTCTAAGCTAATCAAGGTTTTGAGGCTCCTGCAGTATCCAGATACACAGCAGGAAAGACAGGTTCATAGTTAAACTCAGAATTCACTTATTTTCATTCTTTGATGTTATTTTAATCTAGTTTTGATGGGACTTCTCCATCACGCACTACCCAGCTACTATTTTATAAAATGGAGTGTTCCTTCTAGCCCAGCCTATCTGGTGTTATAAGTGTATAAGTCGCTTGCTCGGAATGAGTTATAGATTTCAGTTCTTAAGCCTTCTCTTCACTTGCACCTAATCCAGTGGTGGGATTTAAGTAATTTAACAACCGGTTCTCTGCCTTAATGATTTCTTCCAACAACCAGTTTGCCAAACTGCTCAGAAAGTTAACAGCCGGTTCTCCCGAAGTGGTGCGAACCGGCTGAATCCCACCACTGACCTAATCAGTATACTATCCCTCCCTGGCACCCTGTTCCGCCATGTTACTTTCATCTTCTCTCCAGTCCGTGAGTAAAACAGGCTTACAGTGGTGGCCAAAATTGTGGAAACTTTTTGGGAAAAGTGTATTTTTGAGGTTTGATGGCTAATAACACAACTTTTTTAAAAAATTTCAATATAATCCTATTCCACTGCTGGAATGGCCTGGGAATAGCCCAGACCTTAACCCAATTGAAAATCTATGGAGCCGACTAAAGAAACTTGTTACCCTGTTTCCCCCAAAATAAGACATCCCCTGATAATAAGCCCAATCGGGCTTTTGAGCGCATGGCAATAAGGTCAAGTGCTTATTTCAGGGTTCAAAAAAATATAAGACAGGGTCTTATTTTTGGGGAAACGCGGTAGTCAGAAGCGACCCAGCAATAAAACCCAGTTAACAGAAGCAATCATTCAATCTTGGTTTCACATTATAAGCTGCAGAACTGAAAGACTCCATGGGAAGACGTAAGGCCATAATTCATGCTAAAGATTACCCAACTAAGTATTAACTGACATGGGGATAACATTTTTGTATATCTCATTTTTTCTACGTGTTTCACTTTTCTTCTTTATACTGTAACTGCTATTCTAATATCAAATCCTTCATAAATGTTATTGCATTACATTCTTGCTTAAATGGAATCTCCTCTAGGACTGACTGGTTGCAGCCTAAGGGACTCGCAGGAGTCTTCTCCAGCACCAGAGTTCAAAGGCCTCAATTCTTTGGTGCTCAGTCTTCCTTATGGTCCAACTTTCACAGCCAGACATTGCAACTGGGAAAACCATAGCTTTGACTATACGCACTTTCACTTTCGTTGGCAGGGTGATGTCTCTGCTTTTTAGTATGCTGTCTAGATTTTGCCATAGCTTTCCTCCCCAGGAGCAAGCGTCTTTTAATTTCTTGGCTGCAGGTTTGGTATTAGTACCCATTTAATTATAAACTTTAATATTTATATGCAGTGTTTAATATTAGTAATTAGATGTCTTTTAGGAAGCCAAACCATAAGTTACAGTAAGGAGCAAGCCCAAAGCCATAACTGAAGATCTACCAAAGAAGCTGGAATAAACCAGTTCCCCAAATTTATAATTGCTCAAATAACAACCAACTTAACCAGGCTTTTTTCTTCTTCTTCCTTCTTATCCAGAAAGAACTGAATGGGATGGAATAAGTCCAGGGTTAAAGGTTGCTAAGTTTTCTGGGAAAATGCAACAATAAGACCACACATGAGTCTTGTGGAAAGTGCTGGAATAAACATGAGAGTGGGACAAAAAGGAAGTGGGCATATTCAGATCAAAAGCACATTTTTCTTAGCTCCTCACCCACCATTAAATTTTACCTTCTCCTCCCATGTTCCATCTTCCGTCTTTTCCACTCTTGAAAACCCTCCCTTTAATTCTAACTTCTGAAAATTCATGAAAGCTGGGAAAAGGGGTTGTGGGGGGCTCACAAAAATGCCTTGGGGACAACATATGGCCTCCACATGCACAGCATTGAGTTTGGAGTTCCACTCATAAGTTCTCCATAAAATCCATATAATCCAAGCTGGAATCCCAATCCCTTTCTCTGTAGTGAATGTCCACCATATTTTATGCCTTTCATAAAGATACTATCTGTAGGAGATGACCAGGGTGAGCCCGAAGGAGGAGTCAAACACATCATAAGTCACAAGGCCTTGCGTGCCCACAAGAGATCTAAATCCAGCCCACCTTGAATGCCTCTCTTATCTCCCACTCATTTCCCTTGACCGTTAGTAGGTCAGATTCTTATAGAGAGCTTAAGCTTGCACTAAATCTTTATACTCATTTGAACTGCCTGGATCTCCTGATTTCCCCAGCCCTTGACATTTATCTAATTTTTAGACGCCAGTTTGCTCTTTCATTGTTATTTTATTTGCCTGAAATTTTAAGAAATGATGAGTTCACTAATTGTAGGCATGTCCCTGAACCAACCCAAGATGGCTGACAAAACAATTCTGAACTTCTTCCCACAATAATCCGACGATGTTTCTACAGCTTTCTTAATTCACAATTGTCTCTACCTTGATTATATAGAAGCAGAACATTCAAATATCAAGAGTTCTCCCTTTTCAGATGATTGTTAGGCAGATAATATTTACTAATAAAGGGTTTTTTTCCCCCCAGTAGGCAAATACAAATCCCAATTGTCTAAATGACCTCAAGGTTGCCAAAAAGACACGTCGTATAATGTCCCGGTGTTGAAATACGGGTCCTTTTAGACAAAAATCTATATTTTAAAATAAAAGATAAACCACGATTACTTGTTGTTCAATAAATAAATAAGATCCAGAGAGAGAAAGGGGGGAGGGGATTCAAAAGATCAAGGCATGCCACAGGAATGCTTGGCTTGTCAAAATTATACACTGACATTAATCACATTCTAATAGAACTGCTGCTAGCAGCACACACAAAGTTCTCATTATATGTTAACATAAAACAAAACAAAGAGAAAGAAATCTTCTCCTTCCAAATCTTGAATTCTATCGCGCTCTGGAGCCTAAAACAAAAACCTGATATAAATTGCTCTTCTTCCTTGAAGAGGACAGCGTGAGCCCCGGAAAATTGTCACTTTGAGGGTGGGAATGGAAGAAGCACGGAAGGTCAAATCAGAGGACTTCCCAACAACTTTCCCATGGATTGTTGAGTTAGAACACGGGTGTCAAACTCGCTGCGTCACTTTGCCGTCACATGAAGTTTCGCAATGTTTTTCCCATTCGTGGAGCTGGGGTGGGCGTGGCCTACATGTGACGCATCTGGCCCACAGGCCACTAGTTTGATGCCCCTGAGTTAGAAGGAATCAGAGAAATGATCTCGTAAAATGCCCTGCTTACTACAGGAGCCACCGGAGCATCTCTAACGGATAACCAGATTTGAGGACATGGACAAAGGAGAACTCATCACATCAACTAGCAATCTTTTTCAGTGGCAGACAGTTTGTGCACCCAAAAGGTTCCTGCTGATATCTAGAGTGAACTTCCACCTCTGCCAGTAGTTCTCGACTTATGGCCGGTCGCTTAACAAACATTCCAAGTTATAACAAACCTCCCTGGGGAGATATTTACAAACTGATTCCAAAGTTCCAACAAAGGATTGCATTTCAAGCACTCGGCAACCAGTCCACATTTACAGTCGTTTGAAGCATCAAACAATGTGACCACATTTTATACCATTCCCCTCCCCCCCCCCCCGAAAACAGGCATTTCATTTCCGGTATAGAGAACCGGTTATAGAGAACAAATAGAGAACAATCGGTTCGCTTAATGTGCTCGGTGTTTGCTTAACAACTGCCAGAAAAAGGCCGTAAGATTGGCTTGGTGCTGTGGGTGAACTATTTTACAACCTTCATGTCTTGTAGCCACAACTGGCAGGCTCCGTTGCAGTCGTTAAGTCAAGGATCACCTGAATAAGCTTAGTCCATTGATTTTTCTCCTGCCATCTGCAGCAATATAACCACTTCCTCTTAGGTGTATGACAATCCTTCAGGCAGTTGAAGACTGATTGATTATTCTGAAGAGGAAGATATACTTAATGCTGTAAGCCGCCCAGAGTTGTTTTGTTACAAAATGAGGAGCAGATAAATTCAATAAATAAATAGGTAAATCAATCAATCAATCAATCAATCAATCACTTACTTCACCTGGTTACAGGCAGGATCCATTTTCTGGATGGGCATAATATGCTGCATTATAAATTAACCAAAATCAGCCAGGTGCACCGGGGTGAAATGCTACCAGTTCAGACCGGTTCA
>WNWU01000065.1:876563-888876 GCA_012654045.1 Ptyas mucosa | reverse complement strand
AGGAAGGAAGGAAGGGATAAGAGAGGGAGAGAGGAAGGAAGATAGATTGAGGGAAGGAGGGAGGGAGGGAGGAAGGAAGGAAGGAAGAAGAGATAAGAGAGGGAGGGAGGGAGGAAGATAGGTTGAGATGAAGGAGGGAGGGAGGGAGGGAGGGAGGGCGGGAGGAAAGGTTCGTAAAAGAAGCATTGCCAGAGTTCCCCGATAAGGTAACCAGCCAGGGGTGGGACCTACATACAAACTTGCAATTTGATGGCAGAAAATCACCACGAATCATCTCTACTAAGCATGTCATTCCTCCAGGTTTTCCTGAACATGTCTTACAGCTCTTTAAATCTGCATCTGGCCACTTTTTAAAAAAATATTGTCTAGCAGCATTATTCCTTTTTCTATCTGGAGGGAAGGCGAAGTGATGCACCAAACACTTAGGCGCGAAAGGTGCTGTATCGGCAGCCGCAGAAGCTATGTCTTCTGTTCTCTCTTGTAAGCCGCCCAGAGTCCCTTGGGAGCGGGACGGCATAGAAATGCGACAAAATAAATAAATAAATATCCAAGGGTATGAGAAGTTCATAGTGCCTCGGTTCTAGACTTATGGTGAAGCCCGTAGGAAAATGAAGCCTAGTTACATGGCAACCCAATTTACAACCATCATGGCTTAAGACCCTAATTGCCAGACTCAATCACGGATGTAAGCTGAGGACTACCTGTATATTAATAGTAAATCCAGCAAGGATGCTTGAAAACAATGCTCCCGCTTCTCTCCAACTTCAGTATCTCTCCTCCTACGAAGATGGTCCCATTACACGAGTTCCAACACAACAGGGAACACGCAACAGCACAACAGGGAATGTGGCAGAGTTGCATTCCTATTCGTTGCAAAGGGCCAAATAACTCATATTGCTGATAAGAACTCATTGAAATATGTTGGATGCGAGTTTTTGTTTTTTGTTTTTTATTTATTTATATGCCGCCCTTCTCCAGAGACTCAGGGCGGCTTACAATGCGCTAAGCAATAGCCTTCATACTTTTGTATATTTTATACAAAGTCAGCTTATTGCCCCCACAAACTGGGTCCTCATTTTACCTCCCTTAGAAAGGATGGAAGGCTGAGTCAACCTCGAGCCTGGTGAGATTTGAACTTGCAGTAATTGCAGGCAGCTGAATGTTAATTACAGTGCTTTAGTCTGCCGCGCCACCAGGCTCCTGTGTGCTTCTCTCTACAAGTGTCCAAAGGCCAGTGGTTCTGAGTAGATCCTCAGAAGGAATAAGCTGTTTACATGTCAACATAGAATTATACAACTCAACGTGAGCCAATTTTTTAAAAAAAATAGAAGAGGGGGTCAACCTATTCTCCAATGCACCTGAGGGCAGGACAAGAAGCAATGGATGGAAACTAATCAAGGAGAGAAGCAACTTGAAACTAAGGAGAAATTTCCTGACAGTGAGAACAATGAATGAGTGGAATGTATTGTATCCAGAAGTTGTGGATGCTCCAAAACTGATGGTTTTTAAGAAGAGATTGGACAATCATTTGTCTGGAATGATATAAGGTTTCCTACCTGAGCAAAGGATTGGACTCCAAGGTCCCTTCCAATTCTGTTATTCTGTTCTGTTCAGATATTACTCTCTGAATCCTACCAACCACACTATTTAGGAGGCTAAATCCACATTGCAATCCAGCAAAGGTATCTGGCTTGAACTAGGCGTAGCCAAAAAAATCAAACTGATGATTTCCCAGGTTGCATTCCCTGTCATTACGCAGGCTTTGATGAAAAGTTCCTCCTAATTGCTTAATTAGTACCCTAGCCGTGTAGGCTTCCTCGTAAGGGAGCTGTCATGTTCTATCTCACTGGTCGTTGCAGTTTGAGCTGCGCATAAGGTTGTACTCGGATATCCCTCCTTCGTGTCACAAGGGCGCTGCCAGGCTTAATTATCAAAATTTGGCAAAGTCACCCAGAGCCTCAGAGGTGGGAGAACCGAATGGACTTGCTATGCCTGTTCGAATATGCTTCCAGGTAAGCAGACAGCAGGCACCACACTGTGGCATTCGGGCTGATGCTCCAATTGTCCTTGATGCCATATGCACGTCAACCTCTCACATGTTTTTAGAACAGAATTCAAGTGACTTGTTTTGAGCTCTCCCTTTTCAACTCTTTCCAGCTGAGACAAAACTTTTTGAAAAAGAAGCAGAAGAGCAGAGGTGCTTCCATGAAAGAACATAGAAAGTGGGGGCACTGGATGATTAAGGCTAACCAAAAATTCAGAGATGGGGATGGGACGAGAAGGCTTGCAATCAGCAGCAAAGAAGATTTGAATCCTGGGTATGGAAGCTTCTGTATTTGTATTTATTTGCACAGGTTATCCACAGATTCAGGACACTAAAATCTAGATATAAGAAAACTGTAGAGTTGTTACGTGTTTGTAGCTAGGTAGTTGCCGATTCTTGCCAATCACAAACTCAACATTTAATACACCGCAACGGTAACCACTCTCTCGTTCCAAACGATTATTGTGATCCTCTCTTTCTTTCTTTTTTTCTTGCTATCTTCTCCTCTGACACAGAGAAAGTGGACCCAACAGGTTGATCTGCATAGATGTAGAGTTGGATTAAATTAGTATTAGAACAAAGTGCGTATAGTCAAGGCTATGGTGTTCCCAGTTGCAATGTCTGGCTGTGAAAGTTGGATCATAAGAAAGGCTGAGTGCCAAAGAATGGAGGCCTTTGAACTCTGGTGCTGGAGAAGACTCCTGCGAGTCCATTGGACTGCAAGGCGATCCAACCGGTCAGTCCTAGAGGAGATCAACCCTGACTGCTCTTTAGAAGGCCAGATCCTGAAGATGAAGCTCAAATACTTTGGCCACCTAATGAGAAGGAAGGACTCACTGGAGAAGAGCCTAATGCTGGGAAAGATTGAGGGCAAAAGAAGAAGGGGACGACAGAGAACGAGATGGCTGGATGGATCACTGAAGCAGTCAGCATGAGCTTAAATGGACTCTGGGGGATGGTAGAGGACAGGAAGGCCTGGAGGAAGATTGTCCATGGGGTCGCGATGGGTCGGACACGACTTCACAACTAACAACAAGAACAAAAATATTAGAACTCCCTCACCTACAAAACAATTCACTTAACCTGATCAAACCTTCAAGTAAGCATTCGGAGCAGCTTAATTTACAGATGTTTCATTATCTCACTAGATTAGATAACATCGCAAGTAGCTGTGAGTGTGGGGGGTTGATTATCTTCCCTAGTTGGGTGATGAAACATTTGAAAGCAAACCACCGAGCTAAGAGAGCACCAAGAACTCCAAAGGTCCACCCTAAGCTACTGAGTTTTTCTTCAGTCTTTCTTGCAACCTACGGACAGGTTAAGAATTTCAGATCATCCAGGGATATTTTTATTTTTTTAAAGGGTGAGTTGCATTTTCATACGGTGCTATGGAGATTTGGGAGGTCTTACTGACTGGTTGTATGTCCTGCTGGTTTACTGTCCTACCGTAATATTGAAAGCCGCAGAGAATGAGCTATTGGCCACAAATACTTTTCAAAATTCTGCATGTTTATTGGAGGAAATAATTTAAGTTTTGCGAAAGTCTGGGAAGTCTAGAAAGCTGCAGACCTCCGGAGGGAAGAAAATACAGACAATAATTAAATTCACAGACATTTCCTGCCCACTTGGTAACCATCTTAATGTACCACCATACAACCTGGGAGACATACCCCAAAATTCTGTTCTCTTTCCTCAAACTTACCAACCATTTTTAAAATAGGAGTATTTCTTTGCCTCTATCCTTCCCTCAGGGTGGGTGTCAGAGGTGGGTTTCAGCAGGTTCTGACCAATTCTGGAGAACCGGTAGCGGAAATTTTGAGTAGTTCGGAGAACCGGTAGTAAAAATTCTGACTTGCCCCACCCCCATCTATTCTCTGCCTCCCGAGTCCCAGCTGATCGGGAGGAAATGGGGATTTTGCAGTAACCTTCCCCTGGATTGAGGAGGGAATGGAGATTTTACAGTATCGTTCCCTGCCACGCCTACCAAGCCACCTCCACCAAGCCATGCCACACCCACCAAGTCACACCCACAGAACCGGTAGTAAAAAAATTTTGAAATCCACCACTGGTGGGTGTGCATGTCTCTTGGGTGTATAATATATGTGCCGTATTCTCCCACCTGCCAAAATCTAATTGAGAACCATTACGTTTTTCCCCCCAGCGTTTTATAGCCTGTGTCTCAGCTTCCAGAGGTCCAAAAGGTTTTCGTGTTATTCAAGATTGCGACGATGTCTATAGACTTTAAGGGCATTGTTTTGCAAAACCTGTGAAGGATACAACAGACGTCTAGCAAAAAAACCCAGAATTATCTTTGATGTAAACTGTGGAAATCAATTGTTGGGCATGAAGAAAACTGCTTTTCTTCTCCAGGAAAAGACGCCCATCAATCTGATTGGGGGGCCTTGGTTCAATAACACTGAAAATTGAATAGTAGGACAGACGTTGTTAAAAGAAGGACTTGATAAATCTAATCTTTTAATCCTGTCTTTTCCATGCCATTTGTATATGGAATAAAAGAGCTGAACAATAAGCCATTAAAAATATCTGTGCTGCACAGCAGGGCTCCTATTCTGGAGCGTCTAATATCCTGTGGAAATTTGATTTTTCTCCTTTTCACTGGAATGCTTCCCTTCTTTTGAACAAATACAAGAAATTATTCTTGCATTGATTATTAAGCTGTTAAGAAACGGAGAGCTTGCTAGTCAGATAGCACAGGGTAGAAAAGGAAGTTGGATGAGCTGTTGGTTATCTTGTTCTCTGCTGGTTTATTAGAAGATCTGATTTCCAAGGTCTCTCGTCCCTCCAAACAATTAGTCTTCCCGCAACACTAAGAATGTCCTTGTTCTGTCTTGGTCTTGGGATCAGGGGTGAAATGCTATCAGTTTGGGCCCGTTCACCTGAACAGTAGTAAAATATATATATATATAAAAAAAGTTCTGATGATCAGCTGAGCGACGTGCGATCGTCGGAACTTTTAAAAAAAACTTTTAAACTTCTCTGGAACCGGTAGTTAAAAATGCTTTAAAAAGTTTTTTTTCAAAAAAGTTCCAATGATCGAGAGTCGCTCAGCTGATTGTCGGAGTCTTTTTTTTTAACCTTTTAAAAGCATTTTTTTACTACCTATTCATCCAAGCCGGTAGTAAAAAAAAGGCTTTTAAAAAGTTTTAAAAAGGCTCCGATGATCACAGCTGTGCTGCGCGATCGTCGGAACCTTTTTTTAACCTTTTAAAAGCATTTTTTTTTACTACCTATTCATCCGAGCCGGTAGTAAAAAATGCTTTAAAAAAGTTTTTTAAAAAGGTTCCCATGCGCGCCACAGCTGATCACCCCTCCCCCACACGCGCTGTTCTACTTACCTTCCCAAGCCTCTTTTTGGTGTGCACTGCATGTTAGGAAATGATTATTTGTCTAACTAGTTGGTCAGACAATATATAAACCAAAAATGTATATTTGAAGTCAGGAAGGTATTATATCGCTTTAAGACTGTATTGCATCATCCTGTATCCTGATTGGCTAAGCTCTGTAGCCAATGTACTTAAGGGAAGTCAGGATAATGGCTTGTGTGGATACTACACCATTTCACCTGCTTATTTGCTGTAAACTCTCTACCTGATCTCTCTGCATGGTCACTGTTTGATCATAGCTACATGTTGCTTGCTACTATTTATTGAATGTTTTGATATTGAACTTCTTCCTGTTTGAAACTCAAGAAGAACTGTTTTATTGTGTATGACTACAACTGGTAAGAAGACTTTGTACTTGAAATATCCCTGGATTGATCTTTTAACTCTCGTCTTATCTGTGTATGACTTGGATTGTTTTTGGACTTTGCTTTACTTTTTTCTAAAAGTAAAAGACTACAACAACTCAGTGTGTTTGTATGTTGACTGTGATTGTTCACGACCACTCCCAGTCACTTTCCATGCATTTATTCAAAGGGTACTCTGCTCAATAACCTACAACATCGGTTATTAGCCAAGAATATCCTTAATACTGCACATGCGCGCACACAGCACGCATTTGGTGCATGCGCGGCCAGTGAACCGGTAGTAAACGAGTTCAGATTTCACCACTGCTTGGGATAAAGATGACATGAAGGAAACACCAGGGGGACACTGCAGAAAAAAAGACACTTCTAGGACCTCCAATTAGGACCAAAATTTCAAGGCTTGAAATTTTGGGCTTGGATAACTTAGAACTATGCTGCCTTCGGTCTGACCTAAGCATAGTACATAAAATTATCTACTTTAACGTCCTACCTGTCAATGACTACTTCAGCTTCAACCACAATAATACACAAGCACACAATAGATACAAACTTAAGGTAAACCGCTCCAAACTCAATTGCAGAAAATACGACTTCAGCAACAGAGTGGTCAATGCCTGGAATGCTCTACCTGACTCTGTTGTTACATCCTCAAACCCACACAGCTTCAACCTTAAACTGTCTACCGTGGACCTCACCCCATTCCTAAGAGGCCTGTAAGGGGCGTGCATAAGCGCACCAGCGTGCCTTGCGTCCCTGTCCTACTGTCCCCATTTATTTGTATCCTTATCCTAATAATCATAATCATGTTTATACTTGTATCCAGTGGTGAGATTCAGCCAGTTCGCACCACTTCGGGAGAACCGGTTGTTAACTTTTTGAGCAGTTTGGCAAACTGGTTGTTGGAAGAAGTCATTAGGGCAGAGAACCGGTTGTTAAATTACTTGAATCCCACCACTGCTTATATCTGTAATCTTATACGTGTTTGACAAATAAATAAATAAATAAATAAATAAATAAATAAATATTTGTGCCACAGTTCAGGGCATGTCAGTAGAAGCCTCCATATATGGAAAACAGCGATGGGAATTAAAAGGATCTTGTTCAATGATAGACTTTGGGTCTCCTCCAATAAAGACTTTGTTTCCCCCCACCTGGTTAATGCAATCCATTTTCCTAGAAGAGAAGGGTGATTATTTCAATAAATAAAGAAAACCACTTGGGTGACATTTAACAAGGCTCAAACTTCCAAGTTAACCTAGTTGCACGTTAAGGCTTTTCGAAAACAGGACGCCTTCTCTGGTGCACCAAGCTTCAATTTAAAAAAAAAGTCTATGAACGTCCTTTCTCTCCCTCCCACCTCAACATAAACCCCCCCCAAAAAAAAATAATATGATGGGAGAGTCAGCTACAGTGCCAAAAATGCAAAATCAAAATCTCATAAATGCAAAGAATTAAAAAAAAAGTAGGGAAAGTAAGAAAAAAAAGAAACGAGGAACATTGCTAAAGTATAGACTCGGATGTTAAAAATGTTCGTAATGTGGTCTTTGAACTGTTAGCAAAAAGTGGGGGGGATTTAAGCAGAGAGAGAGGGGGGAGGGAGAGAAGGAGCTTATTGTGTTTGCTTTGCTTCTTAGAACCATTAGGCAAAAACGAAAAGAAAGAAAAGAAAGAGGGGGGAAAAAAGAAAAAGGAATTTGGTTATGCTTGCTTATCGCCTAACCTTATAAATTTGAGATTAAGAGATCAAAGGTGGATTTGGTTCAATTGATGGAAAATGGGAGTTCTTTTAGAGCTCTTACAGCCCCGCTTTGTCTCTCCTAATCAAATGAGCTCAAACAATTAGAAAATGATATATTTTTTTTTCCAAAACAGACCTGTTTCGTTTCAAGACGGATGACGGCTTCCTGTTACCTATTTTCTGTGCAAAATTTAATCGGCCACCTTCACAAAAGGGGATTTTAGCAACGGGAATGCAGTGATATTTGCAATCTGAAGGGAAAAAAACCCCCAGACTCTTAAGTGATAGGAATCTATTGCATTGCCTTCGAGATCTTAAAACCCTTGGTGAGTTGCTACCAAACTCACGAGCTCCTTCAGCTGTCCCAAAAGTCTACTCAAGGCTTCAAACTTGCTTCTCGCTACCAGTTCCAACATGTTCTCAAAAGGCTGCGTTTTGTTTGGGGGGGCGAAGAGGAAGAAGAAGAAGAACTATAGATGGTTGGTTGGACCGTTCTGAATACATGTAGTCCTCGACATATGACCAAGATTGACTTGAGATTTTATGATAGCAGCAATGCTGGAAGGCAACGGAGCCTGGATACACTTCTGCCCTCTGAATGGTATCATTCAAGGAAAAGGCACGAGGTGAAAGATTTGACATCTTAAAAAATAGTTGGCTTTTTTAAGCAGTTGGCAGCCTTGCTTAGCACAATACTGGCTCATTTAGCCTCGCAGATAGTTTGTCAACATCCTTGCTTCTGCTGGATTAGCATCCTATCCAGGAGTGGGTTCTACTTACCTTTACTACCAGTTTCCATCACGCCCGCGTGCGCTCTTCTACACACGTGCAGATCACCCATGATGATGTCAGGGTCAGAGGGCGGAGCCTCCTGCCGGTTTTACTACCGGTTCTTGTGAACTGGTCTGAGCCAGGGGAAACCCACCACTGATCCTGTCCATTATGTCCCTAAGGGAAACATTTACATTGGGCATCTCCAGAAATGCAGAGCAGGGCCCTTTCTTCTGAATGTAGCTCCCAATGAGAACTTACCTGGTTTCTCATCTTGAACTATGTTCAGAAGGGTTGAATGTATCTGACACAAGGGGGAGGCAGGGGTGTTGAACAACAATCGCAGTTTGTTGAGCAACAATCGCAGTTTGGTGAGCAACAATCTCAGTTTTGAGGTGGGGAGGTGGGGGGAGAGGTTCTGTGGACTGAATGTTGCTTTTGCTGCAACTGCTTGGAAGTTGAGGGAAGGAGGGAGGGAGGACAAGCCATGTGCACACTCAGCCGGTTCCAGCTTGTTACTCAAGGTTGTGGAGCCCCGTGGGGGGCATGTTTCTCTAACGCAAAAGCTTTTTGCCAAATGCGAAGTATTAAAATACAACACCAGAAGCACCTATATGTCCACAAACATACTGTGAAAAAAAAGTCCAAAAACCTCCAGGTATATTATTCATGGCCAAAAGTGGCCATGAAGTGTTCCTTGTGTTCAGCAAATTATGCTGACTAACGCCATCTCCAGTTACCTGAATGTTGGAGGGATGTCCTGTGTTTGCCAAAGAAAACGATCTCTAATACTTAAAAAAAATAAAATAACTGGAGGATGTGTGTGTGTGTGTGTGTGTGTGTGTGTGTGTACATTTTATATCTCGGGTTTCTTCCCGTGTAATTGTAAAACATATCCTTAAAAGGGTAGTAGCAACGTTTCGACGAAATCACATTCGTCATCTTCTGGCTGATGTTCTTGGTTTGGTGCTTATGGGCAAACTGTGCCCTGTGATCGTAACTGACGTTTTTCTATGAAAAGAGGCAAAGGTGTATTCTGATTGGTTGACAGTGTTGCTGTATTCTGTAGTGATTTCATCGAAACGTCGCTACTACCCTTTTAAGGATATGTTTACAATTACACGGGAAGAAACCCGAGATATAAAATGTACACACATATATACCCGTGAAAACTTACATACACACACACACACACACACACACACACACACACTTGCTTTCTTCTTTACGTAGGAAAATACCCGGGTTTTTTTCATTACAGCAAAAAAACCTAAAATGAATAAAAGTAAATATAAGGAGCTTATGCTGTTGATGACCACTGTTGATTGTCGCTCTTTTGCTTGTGATGAAAGTTGAAAAACACTTCATTAGGTAGCTCCCTCTGGCACAAGAAATCTCATACCCTTTTTTGGGTGGGTGGGGGTGGGTGGGTGGGTGTAGGGAGATGAAAGACATCATCTTTCTCGGTGAATTTTTGAATCGTTCTACACGGAAGTCAAGTTTTCTCCAAGATTAGAAAACCAGAACCAAGAATAATATTTGGAGTAGCGGTACAGCCATCCATGGAAAGCCAAGGAGTCACATTGAACTAGTCCTGATCATTGTAGATGTGGCCAGGTCTTCTCTCTCCTTGGGTGTGTTGGGGAAGAAATGAAGATGAGGAAGAAATGGAGGTAGTGACAGATTTTATTTTCCTGGGCTCCAAGATCACCGCGGATGGGGACTGCAGCCAAGAAATTAAAAGACGCTTGCTCCTGGGGAGGAAAGCTGTGGCAAATCTAGATAGCTTACTAAAAAGCAGAGACATCACCCTGCCAACAAAAGTGTGTATAGTCAAGGTATAGTCAAACTGAGGACCCAGTTTGTGGGGGCAATAAGATGACTTTGTATAAATATACAAAAGTATGAAGGCTATTGCTTAGCGCATTGTAAGCCGCCCTGAGTCTCCAGAGAAGGGCGGTATATAAATCAAATTTTTAAAAAAAAGGTTATGGCTTTCCCAGTTGCAATGTATGGCTGTGAAAGTTGGACCATAAGGAAGGCTGAGCGCCAAGGAATTGAGGCCTTTGAACTCTGGAGCTGGAGAAACTCCTGCGAGTCCCTTGGACTGCAAGACAGTCCAACCAGTCAGTCCTAGAGGAGATCAACCCTGACTGCTCTTTAGAAGGCCAGATCCTGAAGATGAAACTCAAATACTTTGGCCAACTAATGAGAAGGAAGGACTCACTGGAGAGCTGCCTGATGCTGGGAACGATGGAGGGCAAAAGAAGAAGAAGGGGACGGCAGAGAATGAGGTGGCTGGATGGAGTCACTGAAGCAGTCGGCGTGAGCTTAAATGGACTCCAGAGGATGGTAGAGGACAGGAAGGCCTGGAGGAATGTTGTCCATAGGATTGCGATGGGTCAGACACGACTTTGCAACTAACAACAACAACAACAGTAATGGCAGGGACGTCTCCAACATTTCGTCAAGTAAACAAGTCCAAAATGCAGCATAAGAGAAAGGTAGTTATTTTCCTTAGTCCAAATTACTAAAAACAGAAGTTTGTTCACAGGGCACATTAACTGGAAACTCAATCTGGCCTCGGATGGATTTCCCACCCAATCAACACAGACCTTGAACTGTCCAGATTGATAGTCGTCAACAGAAAAAGAAAACAAAAATAAAGTGAAGGTGGAATTCCCTTCCTGACTCAGCAAACCCTCCAATTATCTAGGTCACCATGAGATATATAGGCTCCCTTGTCAACATTTTGGTCACTTTATGTTAAAGGAAAGCTGTGTGGCTTAGGGAACGAGGAAGTGGCAGGCATCCGTAGCTCAAACAGTACTTTCATTATTCAGTTAGAATGTATGAGGCGTTTCTGGAAGAGGACAATAGCCCTCACAGATGAAGGACCACTGAGCAAGAATTTTAATTGGCTCGTTGTACGCCGTCGTACGCTAAAATAATACAGGCTTTCATGACCATCGACAAGAGCACACATTCTTCAAGATTTTGTCTCCTCATCACACAGTTTTACCAACTTCTGGATCAGGAATTCTTCTCAGTTGATTAGAATATGACTTCAGGGTGGGCTTCTGGCGTCTTTTTAGAGGTGAATTCTGCCCACTCCCGATCCGTATCTGTTTACTGAAGTGCCTGTAGAGAAGTTTCTGGGGTACATCTGTAGGCATTTCTAGATCTGGGGACCAATTCCGGATCCTAGAGTTAGGTCCAAGAGAATGCTTTTTGGAGGGATCTTCCTAGGTTAGATATGTTCTCTCTTTCACGATGTCCGATGGAGCAGTGGAAGATTGAGGCTGTTGCGTGGTATCAAGATAGCATCGCTCTGAGAAATCCTCATTGTTAAGTTTCTAAGGAAGACATCATCATTTCAATTTGGAGCTACACATACACTAAGAGTACTCAGGAGCATTCTAAAAAGTGTAAGTTGGAGCTCTAAACTGCCTGGAACGTATATCAAAGAGTCAGGAAAGGCAGATGGATTGAGAGAGAGCCACTAGAATTCACAACTAGAAGACTTGCTTGTTGGTCCCACAATGGATGAAAATTCACTAGTCATGACAGAGCTTAACACTATGGCCCATCTATGTACGTTCAACCCAAAGGAATTACAGGTAGCCCTTGACTTACAACAGTTCATTTAGTGATCATTCAAAGTTACAACGGTGTCAAGTACCCGGGAAATCAGGAGACGGGAAATCAGGAGATTCAGGCAGTTCGAATGAATAGAGAGATTTATTGCAAGCTTACGCTCTCGACCAACTGACCATTAAGGGAAATGCAGGGAAGATTTATAAGAGCCAAGGTGGCGCAGTGGTTAGAGTGCAGTACTGCAGCTACTTCAGATGGCTGCTGGTTCAGAGGATTGTGGGGGCAATAAGCTGACTTTGTATATAAAAAAGAACACCGCTTAGGGGGCCCCAAAAGCCCTATAAAGCAGGTATATACAAAAAGTATGAAGGCTATTGCTTAACGCATTGTAAGC
>WNWU01000065.1:841810-851999 GCA_012654045.1 Ptyas mucosa | reverse complement strand
AAGAGAAGAGAAGAGAAGAGAAGAGAAGAGAAGAGAAGAGAAGAGAATAGAATTCTTTATTGGCCAAGTGTGATTGGACACACAAGGAATTTGTCTTGGTGCATACGCTCTCATATGCACCAAATGTATATAAAAGTGTATATAAAAGAAAAGATACATTCGTCAAGAATCATAAGGTACAACACTTAATGATAGTCATAGGGAACAAATAAGCAATCAAATCATATTAGGAAACAGTCAATATAAATCGTAAGGATACCAGCCACAAGGTTACAGTCATACAGTCGTAAGTGGGAGGAGATCGGTGATAGGAACGATGAGAAGATTTAATAGTAATGCAGACTTAGTAAATAGTTTGACAGTGTTGAGGGAATTATTTGTTTAGCAGAGTGATGGAGTTCGGGGGAAAAAACTGTTCTTGTGTCTAGTTGTTCTGGTTTGCAGTGCTCTATATTAATATTAATCTATTAATAAAATAATGGTACTAAACCATAACTACTGATGCAAACGGTAACAAGATAAATCCTAAATAAGCATTGCACCAACTACACTTTGTCATTTTCTCCAGGATGTTTCTCTGTCGTTTTTTCTGCCTAAAACCCATTGGCAAATTCCTCTAAAATTAAATAAATGTTATTCTCCTGGAGAAAGACCCAGACTTTTGCTAGTTTGCAAAGATGGAACTCAAGAGTATCTTCACTGATGAGGAAACTTTGTTAAAATAATGAAGGATAAACAGACTTCTTAAATGTATCTCTTTGTCTTTGTGTCACTCTTTAATCCTTTGTTTGTCACGATTTAATACTTTGTTTCCATCCAAATATAGAGCTCTCTTTTCTGTTTTGTTTCCTTTTCCTCTTTTTTTTATCCTAGAAGTAGAACAGACACCCCTTCAAGAAGCTTTGAACCAGCTTGTAAGACAACTGCAGAGGTGAGCGGTCGCTGCGTTTTGTGCATGAATGCTGTTGCTTATAGGAATTAGTAAAGAGGTTAATGCCTCAATAATATCAGTGGTCAAAGCTAAATCAAAGTCGCATCCTTGGGGCATAATTCTTATAACACCTGAATTTAATATTTGCTTTCTCTGTTTAAAAAAACCAAAAGGATTATTGCAGTGCTTTGACTGGTAATTTTGCCGTGCTTACAAATTGCTTACTTTGAAATAATCCAGGTATTATACTCTTATTATAGATTTAGCTATTTAGTCCAGCTATTATAATATTATTATTATAGATTATTATATATCTTTTATCCATTAAACATGAAACTCAGTCAACTGAACATTTAAAAATGCATCATAAAGACCATTGACTGGTGCTAATGGTTGATACGGATTGCTGCCAGCGTCCTAGGTATCAACCAAGTATCTTCTTAAAATATACAATGTTCCAAGTAGCACAGTTTTTTGCAGTTCCGCTGGTGTTATTGCAGGAAGCTGCAATTTGTTGATGTATCTTATAAAATATTTGGACAAGGTACCAAGTGCCCTGATGACAATGGGTATCACTGTTACATGTTTCATCCATAGCCGTGTAGTTTCAATGGCCAGGTCGCGATATTTTGTGTTTTTTTTCCAGTTCTTTTTCTTTGACTCCGGCATCTCCTGGTACCACGATGTCAATAAATTGTATGTTTCGGCTTTTGACAACTATGATATCTGGCGTGTTGTGTTCCAAGTGATGATCCGTCTGTATTCGAAAGTCCCACAAGATCTTCACCTTCTCATTTTCTATAACTTTTTCCACTTTATGTTCCCATGACTTTTTGGATACGGGAAAGTCGAATTTTTTACATAATGACCAGTGGATTAATTTAGCAACTCAGCTGTGTCTAGCTTTGTAATCAGTTGGTGCGATTTTGCTGCATTCACATATTAAATGTGAAACAGTTTCGATTTTGTTGTTGGAAAGTCGGCAGTTTGGATTGTCGGTGGATTTTTGTATCTTTGCTTTCATGACATTAGTTTGTAGTGCTTGTTCTTGAGCAGCCAGTATTAAACCTTCCTTTTCTTTCTTGATGGTTCCCATCTTAAGCCACGCCCATGTCAAGTTGTCATCACGTTTTCCTTCAATGTTTTTCAAGTGCTGTCTATGCAAAGCTTTGATTTTCCATCTATTTAATCTGTCATTAGCTGTTTTTCCTTATATTCTGCCTTTGTTTCTGTTGTTTTTATAATGTTCTCCGTTTTCACAGCCTGCAGCAATTTTTCTGTACTTTGGTTCATATAATCATTCAAAGTTTGTACTATTATTGTTGTTGTTGTTGTTGTTGTTGTTGTTATTATTATTATTATTATTATTATTATTATTATTGGTGGCCTTTAGAGTACTCTCCATTTTGCAGAACAGATCACATTTAAAGGAGAGGAAATTATTTTGCACGTCTGTAGTGGCCTTGAACATGAAGCTCTCGATATCAAAATGTATCATCATATTTGAAAGAGAGATATCAGAATCCTCTATAGTTTAGTTTAGAAATCTCAACCACATTTTAGTCATATAATCTCAGTATAAAAAGGGGGGATGGGAGGGATGGGGACAGAGAGATTTCTACATTTAAAAAAAAACGTGTTTTTTTTTTAATAAAAAGGGGGTTGGCACAAGGCCAGATCTGCTTCTAGTTTCATCTTAGTTTTCT
This sequence comes from Ptyas mucosa, assembly GCA_012654045.1. NCBI lineage: Eukaryota > Metazoa > Chordata > Lepidosauria > Squamata > Colubridae > Ptyas > Ptyas mucosa. The sequence continues at coordinate 849,362 of WNWU01000065.1, read as the reverse complement.
ACTTTCTTTTAAGTCGGAGTCATGTCTTCTTTTTTAATAGTAAAACTCTGTTCTTTGTTATAGAAACGAAAGATGAAACGCTGTTCTTTTCATTTCTTAACAGAAAGGATCCGAACGCTTTCTTTTCATTTCCTGTGACGGACTTCATTGCTCCTGGTTACTCCATGATCATTAAACGCCCAATGGATTTTAGTACTATGAAAGAGAAGATAAAGAATAATGGTTACCAATCCATAGAAGAGCTAAAGGTGCTTATAATTTATATCCTAACCGCAGAGAGGGGATTAAATGTCAACACTTGCCGGCAGTCGCAATTGTGATGGGCAGAATTTGTCAAAACATATCTTTCACTCGGAGACTGAACTTTCCTAGTTTTATGAGCAAAGAATCGTTTTAAGAATTTTTTTCCCCCTCTTCCCTTTGCTTTGAAAAGGCTTTGTGGATTTCTTCAGTAGTGCTTCAAAGAATTATTTGCAAGCGGTTATAGGATTGGAATGGACAGTTGCAGAAAAAGAGAAAATTGAAAAGCCAAAATACGTTTTTACAGGTTGTCCTTATTACTTAACAACAGTTCGTTTAGTGACGGAAGTTACAATGGCACTGAGGAAAAAAGCAACTGATGTCTGTTTTTCATACTTACGACCGTTTGCAGCATCCCCATGGTCACATGATTGCTATCCATGTGATTCCCCCCCTTTTAAATTTTTTTTTATTTATACGCCGCCCTTCTCCAGAGATTCAGGGCGGCTTACAATGCGTTAAGCAATAGCCTTCATACTTTTGAGACAAGCAAAGTCAAATTCTGTGAATTCTGGGAAGCCAGATTCACTTAGCAACTGTGGTTACTCACTTAACAACTGTGGCAAGAAAGGTCGTAAAATGAATCAAAACTCACTTAGCAATTGTCTCGCTTAGCAACAGAAATTTTGTGCTCACTTGTGGTCGTAAGCCGAGGACTACCTGTGTTAGAGCTTGAGACAGTGTAAAACAAGGTGGATTAAAGTTAGCTTAAGGAGAACTTGTCTGTATGTTTGTCAGATTAATAGATCAATAATAATCATATTATTACATATAAACACTGGAAGTTTTTAAGAAGAGGTTGGATAACCATTTGTCTGAAGTGGTGCAGGGTTTCCTGCCTAAGCAGGGGGTTGGACTAGAAGACCTCCAAGGTCCCTTCCAACTCTGTTATTCTATTCTATTCTATATAATAATCACAAAAGTTCATTGACTGTCCCCAGCCACTCTTCTGCAATACACTAAAGGATGAAGCCGTTGAAATTCAAACGGAACTTATTCAACCAGCATAATAGGATGAGAAAAAAATACATTTGAATTTCATCTTTTCCTTAAGAGGAGAAGAAAGACTGAGAAACATTTGCACGTAATGAGAACTAAATGTCTTTTTTTTTTCCTTTTGCATCACCATTATCGCTTTTGGAATAAATAGTAGCTTTATTGGAACAAACGGCAAAACACGTATTATCCGTTAAACTTGCCTCTTTTCCTCTTTCTGAGCACTGCTGGTTAAAATATCTTGTCTCCGCACAACCCTTCTATTTGTACACATTAAAGAGAAACGCAAGGCAGTAGTGGTGATGCATTAATGCGTCCAACCTGACAAAACAACGCTCTGATCTCGGGGGAGAACTGTCGGTGACGAACGTCGCCTTTATCGGCGCATTAATAGCAAAGTGTAAAAATCAGAGGTCTGTCACCAGTATTTCTGGCCTCACACAGGATCTGTCATCCGGGAAGCTCATCAGCTGTTCGCCCAACATTGTGCAAGCTGATGTCGAAAGAGAAGAAGCCTCAAATCCCACCTCCAGGTTCAGCCTGTCATTCCAGCTTCAAGGCAACATCGAGGGAGCATCCTCTGGATAAATCATCCTTTTTATATATATATATATATATACACGTTTCCTTAGGGACGCAGTGGCTCAGTGGTTTAAGATGCTGAGCTTGTTGATTGAAAGGTTGGCAGTTCAGCGGTTCGAATCCCTAGTGCCGCGTAACGGGGTGAGCTCCCATGACTTGTCCCAGCTTCTGCCGGCCCAGCAGTTCGAAAGCGCGTAAAAAATGCAAGTAGAAAAATAGGGACCATTGGTGGCAAGGTAACAACGTTCTGTGCGCCTCCGGCGTTGAGTCATGCCAGCCACATGACCACGGAGACGTCTTCGGAGAGCGTTGGCTCTTTGGCTTTGAAAGGGAGATGAGCACTGCCACCTAGAGTGGGGAACACCTAGCACATATGTGCGAGGGGAACCTTTACCGTACACGTTTCCTTGCCTGCAGTAATAAGGAGTTGGCGTCGAAAAGATCGCGAGAGGAACAACAGCCTAAGAGCCAAGATCTTCCAGCTGCTATGGAGTTTCGTTCCTGCTCTTTGCCCGTTGAGTTCTTAAAAGTAGCAGACCGTGTCCGAGTTGGAACGTGAGAATGAAGAAAATTTCGAAGGAGTCGCACCTATAGACGGTGGATTTAGTAGCTTGTGTGCTGAATGCTTTTGCAACATTCAGCACGGGTGGTCCTCAACGTACGACCACAATGGAAGCCACAGTTACTGTTTGGAGTCCTAAGTGAGACAGTTGTTAAGTGAATTTTGCCCCGTTTTACGACCTTTCTGGCCCCAGTTGTTGAGTGAACCACTGCAATTGTTAAGTTAGTGACACGGTTGTTAAGCGAATCTGGCTTCCCCGTTGACTTTGCTTGTCAAATGGTCGCAAAAGGGGAATCGCGTGACTCCAGGATACTGCTAAACGTCATAAATATGAGTCAGTGGCCAAGTGTCCGAATTTTGATCACGTGACACCCCTGGGACGCTGCAGTGGTCGTAAGTGTGAAAAACGGTCACGTCTCACTTTTTTTCAGTGCCATTGAAACTTCGGTCACTAAACGAATGGTTGTAAGTCAAGGACTACCCTTTACTGTCAGGAGACTTTATTAATTCTGTCTAAACCAGTGTTTCTCAACTTTGGCAACTTGAAAGTCTTGGACTTCAATTCCCAGAATTCCCAGAAGCTTTGCTGGCTGGGGAATTCTGGGAGTTAAAGTCCAAACGCCCTCAAGTTACCAAGGTTGAGAAACACTGATCTAAACAGTGGTTCCTTTCCGTAAGCAACTCAGATCCCATAGCTTGACATGCGTTTTTGTCGGCAATAATCCCATGAATTCTGCGCTCACGTGCCTTCATTTTTCTATTTATACAGGACAATTTCCGACTGATGTGTACAAATGCGATGGTCTATAATAAACCAGAGACCATTTATTATAAAGCTGCGAAAAAGCTCCTACATTCCGGAATGAAAATACTGAGCCAGGTAATTGATGGAGGGAAGAACCAAAGTTTTAGAATGGTATAACGTTTATTGCTACTTGGACTACGGATCATTCATCATGTGAAGGATTAGACTTGCTGGTGTGCTGTCTGAAATGCTGCCTCGGTACCTGGCTATATAACCGCAGCTGATTTCATCTTCCTAGGTCCGTGATGGCGAGCCTGTGGCACGCGTGCCACCTGTGGCACACGGAGCCATATCTGGGCATGCGAGCATTGCTTAACGATGCTATACTTATATAATGCTAGGCTTATACTCGAGTATATACAGTAGGTGGCTAATTCATTAAGGTGCACAGGTTTTTCACCTGGTCGGAGTAAAGCGGCAAATTCACGTCACTTTGTCTTGTTTTCTTAGGAACGAATTCAGAGTTTGAAACAGAGCATTGACTTCATGGCAGATCTTCAGAAAAGCAGGAAGCAGGCGGACAAAACCGGCTTGCAGTCTGGGGGAGAAGAAGAGGACGCTCTCGGAAAAGAGGGAGACCCCACAGACATAGACCTCAGAGCTTTTAAAAGTCCCATCAAAGATTTCAAAAAGTGATTATATTCCCCCAGAAGCTGATATTTTCCCCCTCCATTTCAATAGAATCAGGAGCTGGAAACTGTGCGAGACAGTTTGATGTTGTGGTTAAGGTGCCAGGCTAGAAAGCAAAAGATAGTGAGTTCTATTCCTGCCTTGGACACAAAACCAGCTGGGTAAACTTGGCCAGTCACTCACTCTCAACCCCAGGAAGAAGGCAGTCGTCGTCTTCTTTTAACGACCTCTTGCGGGGTGGAGTCTGGGCAACTGAATGGAGCTTGCAGAGTGTTTACTGGCCGGATGCCCTCCCTGTCGTCAATGTGGAGTTCTGTTCAGCAGATACACACTCATTATGTCCTGAGAGAGAAATATCTGCCTCTACCTAGGATCGAACTCACAGCCTCCTGATTGTGAGGCAAGAGCTCCACCTCTTGGCCACTGCACCACTCCCAGGAAGAAGGCAGTATTGTTTAAAAATATTAAAACTCTTTTTTAAATTAGGTTAGCAAATCCAATGAGAAGTTCGAGTAAGGAAGCCACTTCCCGATATGCATCCACCTCACTGACTAACTGTCGGTTTCACTCTTTTAACTGATGAAGAGGAGCACGATGGCTTGTGTGGTTAGGACGCTGGCTTAACAAGCAACAAGCTGGCGTTCGAAACCCGGGTGCTGGCATGGCGTGGGGTGAGCTCCCGTCCTTTGCTCCAGCTCCTGCCGGGGACATGAAACCGACGTTCCCCCAGGCAACAGTGATATCACTGGCCAATCCTTTGACCCCTTAGTGAAAAACAAACAAACAAAAAATCCTAATGAAGAACATGACAATTACTAGTTGCTGTTACCAATTATTAGCATTTACCATTTCTAATATTCAAAATCCAAAGGACTGTGCATTTTTTCTTATCATACTGATTTTAAAAACTGTTACGTTCTAAAAGGGAACCAAATAATGTATATTGTTTTTTTGTGTGTGTGTTTTAATGCCTTCTTTATTATTATTATTATTTTGGCCCCAGACGAGAAAAAGAACTACTGGAAGAAAAAATTAGGAACAGTAATTTAGAGAAGGAACAAGAACTGATTGAACGTATAATTAAAGATTCAGGAGGGAAGTTGACCAAACGTTCTGCAAACACTCAGGTAAGCAGACAAAAGTTACGAAATGTCTAGAAAACTTCAGTCTCCACTCTTAAGTCTCCGAAACTCAACATAATGCTTTAAATGTTAGCATCCCTCCACATCTCCATGAATCGAAACAGTTAGCAAAAAATGTTTTTTACTCTACTTTTCGGCATATAAGATGCACTTTCCCCCACTCCCAAAGAGGGTGGAAATGTTAGTGCGTCTTATACACCGAATACAGCCATTTTTGGCCTCCCGAAACCCCGCCCCGCGCATCCCGTTTCTCCAAAAACGGGACCTGCAGAGTGCTCCTGGGGGCTGGGAAGGGCAAAAACTTTTTTTTTTCCTTGTTTATCTCTTCAGTGGGTCTTATAGTCTGAAAAATACGGTAGCTTTTTTTTTTTTTTTGCTTTTACTCGGTAAAAAAAATGGCTCTTTCTTGTACTAGCCTTTTAATCTCTTGATTCGCTTCAATAGCTTGTTCTTTTCCAGTGTGAGTTTGAGAGAAGAAAACCTGATGGTACAACCACTCTGGGACTTCTTACTCCAGCCGAGAATATGGCAGGAGGTAATGCATGTTAGAGCGATTTTAATATTCCTCCCTGGGGGGCGTTTGCAAACGATGGGGGTGATTCATTTAAAACTGGTGCCCAGGACAATTCCTACTGCTGTCTTACAAAGCCTGAGGAACAGATATCTCATCTTTGATATTAAATATACCTCAGTCGGTTTGTCTTTCAAATGAGTAGCATGTCAGGGTTCCAACTGATGCCCTAATTAAATCATGAACCTCGAGCCAAGCTTCAAAAGAAATCCAGTTATTTATTAGGAGCTTCATGTCCGCAGGTTCCCAAGTGAAGCCAGCTCTGACCCTATGTAATTTATGCTCCGATTATGACTCTTGTTTCCCCTCCTCCCCCCAGGGTGTGTCATCAATCACATTCGCCAACGGAACAATTTCCCGGGCCGGTTGCTGTAGGCAACCCTGGGATACAGCCTTGAGAGAGAGAAGCATGGAATGTGCCTCTGTCTTTGGTTGCAGTGCCGTTTCACCGATTTCCCATCCCCCCTGGCCTATGGCAACTTGAGAGCAGGCCAGGGATACTTTGCGAATTGACAGCATTTAATCGGAGAAACACTGAGCTGAGCTATAGGAGGAAGGTTTTAGGAAACCCCCTTGCTAAACTGTAAATTTGGACATGCTTCCATTCCAAAGGCCAACTTTTCAATTGAATGACACAGGGAATACTTAACCCTTTCCATTGCTTAATTTGAATGTGTTATAACACCCTTTTAGTGGGGGTTTTTCCTTCCATCTAATACAGATCACAAAAAAAACCTCTGATTATACAAAATTTAAACTCCCGTTCCTTCATTCTAAGCTTCATCGTGATTCTACGCTTCTCTCTATTTTCTTACATCTACAGCCTTCTTATTGCAATAGGTTTAGAGCTATTTCTACCTTATTTCATCTTTTGTTGCTGTCTTGTTTTTCCTCCTCCCACTTCGTTGCTGGCTCAAGGGCTCTTTGAGTCCTTTTTCGCCACAATCACACTTGATTTCTTTTCCTTAAGAGATCTGAAATTGGGATAAACTCTCCCATGAAAAAGAGAATGAGGCTGTTTTAACTCTCCTTCCCAGGAGAGTCTCAAAGGTGCTTTTTTCAAGAGGCAACAGGACTTTCTGTTTTTTCTTAGAAGACATTTCACTTCTCATCCATCATTCTTCCTCTTCTTCTTCTTTGTCTTCTCCTTCTTCTCCTCCTTCTTCCTCTTTTTCCTCTCCTTCTTCTTCTCCTTCTCCTTCCTTCCTTCCTTCCTTCCTTCCTTCCTTCCTTCCTTCCTTCCTTTGTCTTTTCTGAAGAAGCTTCTTGGATGAGAAGCGAAACGTCTTCAAAGAAAACCCAGAAAGTCCTGTTGCCGCTTGAAAAAAGCACCTTTGGGACAACCATGACCTGGATGAACTGAGAATCTCCATAGGCACCTCCTTCCCAGGCAGCATCAAAACTCTGAATCCCAGGAGCAGTGGGAAATGCCCTCTTCAAAATGCACTTATTATAAGGTTTAAGTTGGAGGCAAAAGGGTTCCTAAGGAATTATTTTTCCATCATTTATTGTCGCAAAAGCGAGCGAAAAATCTTAAGATGTGCTGCACACAGAGCATTATTCTGAAGGATTTGTTTCCACTTCGTGTAAATAATTTAAAGTCACCTCCCGGATCCTTGTTTTTTCTTTTGGATTTTAGAGATGGGTTACAACTCTGTGAGGCTCGGAGCGACGGCTGGAAGACTGCAGTCAGGTGTCAATTCTTTACAGGGGTTTAAGGAAGACAAAAGGAACAAAGTAACCCCAGGTAACGGCTATGCCTATATTAAAGCAACTCAATTTCCCATAAAGAATGAATTTGGTTAAATGAACCAAGCTCCGGTCCTTTCAGAAAAAAAATTTAAAAAGTACCACTTTTCCTCACTGGATTCTTCGTATTATCAGTGGGATCCTCGGTGCTCCCTGAGCTTGGTTGTTTTCTTGCAGACATTTCATTACCCAACTAGGTAACTTCATCAGTGCTC
>WNWU01000065.1:796890-812774 GCA_012654045.1 Ptyas mucosa | reverse complement strand
TTCTATTCTATTCTATTCTATTCTATTCTATTCTATTCTATTCTATTCTATAAAAGGTAGAATATGATACTAAATGATTAAGCAGCTCTGAATGAAATTTTCACCGGTTCCTGCATTACAGAACCAAAATGCATTTCTTACAACTATCCAGCCTCTACGGCGTCTTTGTAGTTGCTGCATCGTGTGTGAAACGAAGACTTAATTTTGCTGTAAGTGCTTTTAAAAGCCTGTAACACTAAACCTTCTCATCGGCATCTAGCACAGAGAGAATTTTAGATGAAAACTTGACGCCAGTTTAGAATTCCAGAAAGGGGCTGCCATGTTAAAGAACAACTGGATGTCTTTAAACCTAGACTGGGACACATTGTGGTTGTTTTGCAGGGATGACTCTCAAATAACACACACAGTCCTTGACTTACGACCATTCCCATAGTGACCGTCCGAAGGTACAACACAACGTCCGAAAAAAGCTGAGTCAATGGGGAAGCCAGATTCACTGAACAGCCGAGGTACTAACTTATCCACTGCAGTGATTCACTTAGCGACAGTGACGAGAAAGGTCATAGAGTGGGGCAAAACTCTGGTAGCTCTGGTGGCTCAGTGGACTAAGGCAGTTATTAACATCCACTTACATCTGCTGCCTGCAATTACTGCAAGTTCAAATCCCACCAGGCTCAAGGTTGACTCAGCCTTCCATCCTTTCTAAGGTAGGTAAAATGAGGACCCAGATTAGGGGGCAATAATCTGACTTTGTATAAATATATAAATGTATGAAGGCTATTGCTTAACACATTGTAAGCCGCCCTGAGTCTCCAGAGAAGACTCTCAAATTTTAAGAAAAACAAAAAACTCCCTTAACAAATGTCTCATTGTTGCAACATAAATTTTGGGCTCAATTGTGGTCGTGGCCCACCTGTATTTTCAACCTTCCCTGCTGGCTTCCGACAAGCAAAGTCACTGGGGGAAACGCACTTCATGGCCTTATGATTCGCTTAACGACTGACAGCGATTCACCTTAACAACCGTGGCAGAAAAAGGTCATAAAACTGAGTGTGAATCACTTAACCGCCGCCTTGCTTAGCAACAGAAATTCGGCTTCCAATCGTAAGGTGAGCGCTACCTACGACAACTAGGCCCATGATGGCGAACCTATGGCACACATGCCGGAAGTGGCACACAGAGCCATCTCTCTGGGCACGCGAGCCATCGCCTGTTGCTCTTCCGGGTTGTGGTGTGCTGGCCAGCTGGTCTTCATGCACGCAGGAGTGTTGGAAACTGGAAGATCATCTTCCCATCACGCACATGTGCACTGGGCGGCTGCTGTTCCAGTTTCCACTGCGTGCATGCACCCTGGCGAGCGGTTTTTCACACACACATGCGCGTCAGAAACTGGAAGACCAGCTGGCCGGTACGCATGCCCGCGCTGGAAACCGGAAAATCATCTTTCCGGAGCGTACATGCGCTCCGGGTGGCTGCTGTTCTGGCTGCCGGCGCATGCATGCACACCAGCTAACTGGTCTTCGCATGCGCATGCGCATGTTGTGGCCGGCCAGCGGCCTGTGTGGATCGTGGCTGATCCCGACGACGAGGAGGCTGGTGTGGGGTCACGCCAGCAGCCTGCACAGCCGGCACTCATGTCGGACAGTGAGGAGGCTGAAGAGGATGTGGTGCCAGAGGCAGAGACTCAGCCTGGGCCTTCAGAACCTCCAGAGGCTCCTTCAAGTGGAGAGAGCGAAGTGGAGGAGCCTCTCCTCAATGCTCGAGCATGCAGGGCTGCCAAAAGGCAGGAGTGGCTACTCAGGAGGAGGAGGTCTCCTCGAGAGTAAGGTTTGAGGATAATTGGCCACTCCCTTAGCCTATTTAAGTTGCACGCAGTTAGTAATTTCTTGCTGGAAACAACGTGTAATTATTACAGAGCATTTTTGAAGAGTGAGTGTCTTATCGTATCTTATTTTCTGGGCTGGTTGCCAACCTTTGCCGGACTTTGTTTATTCTTGGTACATTATAACTTTGATAAGGACTGTTGGTGTGTGTCACAATCCTTGGGAATCTGGAGCTGGGGCAGAACAGCACACCAGAAACCAGAAGACCCGGTGACCGGTACGCATGCGTGTGCCAGAAACCGGAAGATCATCTTTCCAGCATGCGTATGCGCACCAGGCAACTGCTGTTCCTGTTTCTGGCGCGCACGTTCCGGAAAGTGCCAAAAAGGTTCACCAAGACTGTACTAGGCTAATCTACAGGGTGCCCGAGAATGAATTAAGAAGGATGTTTTTTTGTAACATTTCCTTTAGCAGGAACTGAAGTTGTACCGGAGGAACCGGCTACAGACAGCCCACGCAAGCTCACGAGATGACGAGGTGACATTTCTGTCACGCCCTTTCTTTTGGCTGAAAATGGAGAAGGACTCTGTTCTCCGATCTGCAAAAGGACCACTTCTGCTTTCTTACTTGGCTGAACTCAGGCCCTCGATGGTTGACATCATCTTATCGTTGATTTCTTCCTCCATTCTTCCTTTCTGAGACGTATTTCTAAAAAACGAAACAGAGGAAAAATGACCCCGCGAAGAGGGATTCCTTCCAAAGATTCAGAGAAGTGACCAGGATGGGAGATGAACATCCAACATTAGAAAGAAGGCCACTTCCCAAGCTGGAGAAATATTTTTTTTTAAATCCAATTTTGGCCGCTAGGATATCGCAATATTGAGAAATGAAAGAATTGTGAGGAGACGGAAATTTAGCCTGTATTAAACGGTAGTGATCATCCACAAATTGTACATGGCTGGAATAATTACTGCATGGATTTGTGTGATTTTTGTGGCTTTACCCTTGAGAAAGAAAGTTCTTGGGCTGAATTCACATCCTAATTCATAATTCGCCTTGCTTGGCGATAGCTAAGCATGACATGGGAGCTCAGTAAAGAAGCTCACAAACCATGATTTATGGTTTAGCTTGCTGCCTGTGAATCCAGTGACTGTTATCTTTTTGAGGGATGTCAACTCAGAGCAGTTGGCAACTTTAAGATCTGTGGACTTCAACTCCCAGAATTCCCCAGTCAGCCGTGTTGGTCCACAAGACTTGAGTCTTTTAATATTTTTTATTGTATAAAATACAAAAAAAGAAAGAAAAGAAAATAGGAAATTAAGGGAAGGAAATTGAACGGGAAAAGAGGATGTGAAATAAAAGGGGAAAGAGGAAAAAAAAGGGAGCATTAACTTCCAACTCTTCCTAGCACAGTACAAGATTAAAACACACTCAAATCTCCACTTTTTGCTTAATATATAACTAGCCATTTCTATAACAACAAATCTTTCTAATCAACAAAACCAAGATCAAATTTTCATTATTATTATTTTTTCCTTCATAAGCGTCGGTCCACAAGACTTAAAGTTGCCAAGGTTGGACATCAGAGGTGGGTTTCAGCAGGTTCTGACCAGTTCTCCAGAAATTTTGTGGAAATTTTAGTGGAAATTTTGAGTAGTTCGGAGAACCTGTAGTAAAAAAATCTGACTGGCCCCCATCTGTTCTCTGCCTCCCAAGTCCCAGCTGATTGGGAGGGAATGGGGATTTTGCAGTATCCTTCCCCTGCTGCCCACCAAGCCACGCCCACCAAGCCACGCCATGCCACGCCCACCAAGCCACGCCCACAGAACCGATAGTAAAAAAAATTGAAACCCACCACTGTTGGACATCCCTGCTTTAGAGAGAGGTGAAATGAAAAATTACCAAGAGAATTATCAGCAGTGCTATAGCACAGAGAAAAGAAAAAAGAAAAATCACTAAAAGTTAAAAGAGGAAGAAAAACTCACTTATAAGTTAGAACAGAAGGAGGACAGAAGTGCTGTTGTCTAGATCCATCGAAACTAACAAGATACGTAGAGAAAGAGAAAGAGAAAGAAAAGTTGGATGGAACGCATAGATCCAGGCCAATAATTAGCAAAACAACTAAAACATTTCCCTCAAAATTACAGCATCTAACCTGGGATACTTGCATCCTCCCACGCGGGGAACCTTAAATAATTTTGAAAAATAAGTTTTGCATCCCTTCTTTTAAAAACCTGCGAATGATTCTGATATGTGGCTGTTTTTTTTTTCCCTTTTACGTTGGCAACATGCAGTAGTTAAAAACACTACGTCTGGCATCAGCAGAACTGCATGCCTACGTAGATTTTCATATTTTTAAATATTTTTTTAATATTCTTTTTACGGATTCTTTTTTTAAAAAAAAAACAAAGCACCTTTGAGAACAGCAGAACTGCGGTTTCTAGGCACAGCCCAAGAAAGAAGAATAGAGGAAAATTTGGGAAGACAAGGGAGAAAATGTGTGACGTTGTCTTTCTCTATTTTTCAACTTCCTCTTGGCAATCACGACATTATGCTAATTGGTGGGCAGTTGGAGCGGAGCATTGGAACATTGGTTTAAGTCCTGAGGGAGGGGACTGGGGCACATATCCAACCAACACAGAATTCCGAAGCTCTAACTGCAAATTAAGCTTCTCCTTTCATCAAGTCAATAGAGACGCGGTGGCTCAGGAGCTAAGACGCTGAGCTTGTCAATCAAAAGGTCGGCAGTTCAGCGGTTCGAATCCCTAGTGCCGCAGAACGGGGTGAGCTCCCGTTACTTATCCCAGCTTTTGCCAACCTAGCAGTTCGAAAGCATGTAAAAAATGCAAGTAGAAAAATAGGGACCACCTTTGGTGGGAAAGTAACAGCATTCCCTGCACCTTTAGCATTTAGTCATGCCGGCCACATGACCACAGAGACATTTTCGGAAAGCGGTGGCTCTTCGGCTTTGAAACGGAGATGAGCACTGCCCCCTAGAGTCGGGAACGACTAGCATATATGCGAGGGGAACCTTTACCTTTACCTTTAGGATTAAGAAAAGCCAGGTCTTGACCAGGCAGTAAAGAAAGATATGCAACTTGCCTCTCTGAAGTCCTCTGACGACTCGCGAGCTGCAGGGCTATCTCCTAAGGAAGGGGAAAGCATAGAGAAGAATGTTTTACTTGTTGAAGAAGTAAACAATGCATATAGATTTAGTAATCTAAATATTATAGGCACCTATAAATAAAGGGGATCTAGGCTCAATTCTCCAGAACATAAAAACCATAATAAATGGTTGGGAGATGCTACAATGTCCCCTTCATTATAGGTAAGAGAGAATTATTTTAGGATATACTGTGATATTAACTAGATGAAAGCATTGAAAATAAAACGATAAAGAAATATGTAAGAATAATACGGTAGAAGTGGAAAAAAATAAGACATGGTGGAAAGGGACTGTAACTGAATATATGAAGACGAATGAATACAGTTTGTCTACATTAAATTTTAATAGATAGAAATGTGATAGTAAGTAATTTGACAATATTATTAACTGTGATATCAACGTAAAAATGTTAATTGTAAAGAAAGAAAAAGGCCAAAATCATGAAAGTGACTATTTATGCAAAAAAGAAGGAATAGAACATGTTTGTGACAAACCACAGCAGATGGAAAGGTGAAAATAAGTAATATAAGAATATTATTAATTCTGATAACAATGCAAACTAAGATGAATATTTTATTGTTCATGATTGGGAAGGGAATTAGAGAGACATTTCCGGAAATGAAAGAAGAATGTAAACAACTGGAGTGATTGCAACAGAGAAGAAGCCTAAAGCCTAAAGTGATGTTATTTAAAAATAAAATTGAACAGGATAAAAAATGATGGAAAGAAAATAATACGGCAGAAGTTGAAATAAGAAGAGATGGAGAATCTCTACAAAACTACTACTATCTTTCCCTGAAAATAAGACCGGGTCTTATATTATTTTTTGCTTCAAAAGATGCATTACGGCTTATTTTCTGGTTAGGTCTTATTTTGGGGGAAATGCGGTACTAATTGTGTCCGTCTGGCTGACAATCTTAACCAGGATTTAATTTTGGGGTACGGCTTATATTACAAGCATCTTGAAAAATCATGCTAGGGCTTATTTTCTGGTTGGGTCTTATTTTCGGGAAAATAGGGTAAACAGATTATTATTATTATATTATTTATTAAATTTTTATATCGCCCTTCTCCTGCGGGACTCAGGGCGGTGCACAGCCGAGATAAAACATAACATATAAAATTTAACAAACAATTTAAAAACGTTAAACAATTTCGGCCCAGCAATTTAAAACAACCCAATTAAAACCGAATTCAGTTAAAACTGAGAGGATGGGATCAGGATCCATCCTCAATCTTTGCAGCTCTTTCCCCCCTTTGCTATTAAATGATGTATTTATATCTTATCTCCATTACAAATGGGAAACACGGCCACTGTAGGAGGAGTGGCGGTGGAATTAAAAGAGGGATCACCCTACATAAGCCACAAGCAAACTAAATCCAGCTACCCTTGAATTCTGTGGACCCTTATCTAACTCCAAGCAGCCACTAACTTTAGTCGAGAAGGTTCCTGTGGTCTAGGCATGAGTAACAATAAGTCAGTTTGATTGGACACTTCACACCTGGACTTGTACTTCCACACCTGACAATCACAGACACGAAACAGGAATGTGTCTCTGTGTAGACGTTTTTCAACTCCTTGTTTTCCTGTCCATGAGAAATCTCATGCATGTCTCCATATCTCATCAAAGGACTTGCGCTTGGAAGACAATTTTGAAGAGCGTGCAGCAAAGATTCACCTTCCTGCGTCTGCGGCTGGGCGCAGAAGTGTCACTGCTCACACTCTCTCGGTGGTTCAGGTGGGAAAAAGGACGAGCTGCTCCCCACGATTCCAAGTATCGTGACATCCGGACAGAGGCCCTCATCTTCAAGCCATCCTGCACTCTGGATTGAGGAAAATGATTGTTGGTGGCACGCTGTTTTGACTAGAGAGAGAGAGGGAGGGAGGGAAAGATAGAGAGAGAGAATATAAATGAATGATTACATTGGCCACATTATTTATTTTACTTTCTGGAGTCTTTAGTGCTCTCTGAAGTGGTGCGGTGGCCTAGAGGTGGAGCTCTCGCCTCACAATCAGGAGGCTATGAGTTCAATCCTAGGTAGAGACAGATATTTCTCTCTCTGGGCACAATGAGAATATATCTGCTGAACAAAACTCCACATTGGCAACATGAAGGGCATCTGGACAGTAAACACTCTGCTAGCTTCATTCAATTGCCCAGAGTAATTCATTCAATTACTCCACTCTGCAAGGGATTATGGGGTCGTTAAAAGAAGATGATGCTCTCTGAGCTTGGTTGTTTGCTTGCAGATATTTCAAGATCCAACTCAGTTACATGATCAGTGTTGTTGAGTGTGGGGTTTACTCTCTGTTTATATACCATAGATTGCCCAGCCGGTATTGGTGGGGATGTGGTTTTTTCCCTACATAGTTCCTTAATTAGGTATTGTTTTCTGCTAGACTGTTGGTCTGGGATTAATCCTTGCTTATCTGGGTATTATTGCTTGCTGGAGAAGATGTATTCTAGTCTCTTGGTTTCCTTCTTAGCTTTTTAAAATTTGTCTCTTTTGAATGGCGTATAAATACGGCTTATCTCTGTGTCTCTTGTTGGCTGCTTTGCCAGAAAGCCAAACTTCCAGGAATTCCCTATCGTTTTTGGATTTCGTTTGCTCTCTAGGATGCTCAGTTTCCCAGTTGAAAATATGCTTGAGCTCTCGCGCTGATGATGTTACCTACTTGGATAAGGAAAGGTCTGCAAGCCAACAACCAAACTCAGAAGGCACCAAGGGCTCCAGAGTTCAACCCTGAGCTATAGATATTCTCTTCTATGTCTTATCTTACATTCTGTAGGCTTAGTCGCCGCTCCGAATGCTGACTTGGGAGCACCTTTGAGTCCTACTATGGGTAAACAGGATTAAAAGAGCTAAAAAAAAAACAACCCTCAGAAACCAGTTAATAGCAAGCATTAACCTCCACCAATGGTGATTGATAATGGATACATGTAGTCGTTACCAAAAGAAAAACCATTTTTATCCAATTCTGGGTAATTTACTCTGGGTTGGGAAGCACTGTTCTACAAGAATGTAGTCTTCGAAGGGTTATTCATTCGGAACTGTGACTGCCTGTGGTCCGTTATGTTCTGCAAAGCAGAACTAATATCCTTTATTAATGAGAATATCGAAAGCAAACAAGTAGCCATCGGCCTTGGAATCCTGTCAGAGCTGTAGAAATGGTTGAAAAACAGAAAAAACTCCGAACCTCTTTTCTAAGCTGAGGAAAGCAAACCAGGAGTATTCAACTGTGCAATGGCTTTTCTTTTTTCTTTTTTCTTTTTTTTTAAATCTCAAAACTGCTGGTAGAGCTGCACTTAAAGCGAGCGTGGGAGTCTGAGTGCCTATTCTGTTTAATTACACACATTTAAAGAACAGCCATTCTGGATTCCTGAAGGGCTCCTTGGAGATCGAAATTTAAAAGCCATTGTTTCCCCGGGATCGGTGGTTCATGGCAACTGAATGTTTAATACGTTCTCTCTCTCTCTCCCCCTCCTTTTCCAAGGGCACACAACCAATTTTTTTAAAAAAAAAACTTTCCAGGTTGCAGGCTTCACTTTAGTTCAACTCTGGATACCTGACCTGACTCTCATTATTCCCCATTTCTGTTCCAAGCGTGGTACAACCACAACACATGATAAAGATCTAAAACAAAACACACACACACACACACACACACACACACACAAAAGGAGGACGCGAGCAGAGAGATGTGGGTTTGCAAAATAAAATCGTGGGCCACCTGATCAAAGGCGAGCTTGGTGTCAGCTGAAA
This sequence comes from Ptyas mucosa, assembly GCA_012654045.1. Taxonomy (NCBI): domain Eukaryota; kingdom Metazoa; phylum Chordata; class Lepidosauria; order Squamata; family Colubridae; genus Ptyas; species Ptyas mucosa. The sequence continues at coordinate 804,020 of WNWU01000065.1, read as the reverse complement.
TATATATATATTTAGACAACAGAACTCAACGGTATTTTTAGATTAGAATCATCTAACTCCTCTCTGCCTACTTCTGTTTCTGATCATTTTTGCCCCCGGCTTTATATTTTGCATGGATATGCTATGAAGACTCAGATGTGGCTGAGTTAGGGTTTCTTGAGGTGGGACTGGAAGTCGGGAAATGAGCCGTTTCCGGCCTCCAGAGGGCCTCCGGGGAGGTGGGGAAGGGCATTTTCACCCTCCCCAAGCTCCTAGAAAGCGTCTGGAGCCTGGGGAGAGCGAAAAATGGGCCTTCCCCACCCCACCCTGGAGACCCTCCGGTGACCAGAAATGGCCTGTTTCCCAACTTCTGGTGGGCCCAGAAGGCCTGAAAATGTGCGCACCAGAGCTGAGCTAGGGCAACGCTCGCGTGCCCACTAATATGGCTCCACGTGCCACCTGTGGCACGCGTGCCATAGGTTTGCCATCATGGGTATAGGGTCTCCTGCTTGAGTGGGGGGTTGGACTAGAAGACCTCCAAGGTTCCTTCTGTTGTTGCATAATTCTGTAACTCTCACTGGTCAGTTCATTTCTTGATTGTAGTCACTGATCAACATGGCAAAACTGTACATGGTCTTCTTTATAGAATAACAGCGTTGGAAGAGATCTTGGAAGAGGTCTTCAAGTCCAACCTCATTCTTCTATTCTCTTTAAATACTTCAGATCCTTTTGTCCCTCAGCTTTCCATGTGGGCTTCTTCAGATAACAATAATCATTTCTTCAACCAGCCGGTAGGTCAGGCTTAGATTTTCTTCCTTTCTATTTCTCAGCAAGGATCTTTGTTGTCTGTCCAACAACTCAACATTGCAGCTTGCTTTCACAGCTCTTGTACGAAACACTTATAGTTAGACCTGACAGATTCTCCTATCCGTGCTATCAACTTTTTTCCTGAGTGTCTATGGAGAATTTATTTATTTATTTATTTATTGGTTTGATTTATATGCTGCCCTTCTCCGGAGACTCAGGGCGGCTTACAATGCGTTAAGCAATAGCCTTCATACTTTTGTATATACCTGCTTAGTAGGGCTTTCGCCCCCCCCCCCCAAGCGGTGTTCTTTTTTATACAAAGTCAGCTTATTGCCCCCACAATCCAGGTCCTCATTTTACCTTCCTTGAAAGGAGGGAAGGCTGAAATCAACCTTGAGCCTGGTGAGATTCGAACTTGCAGTAATTGCAGGCAGCTTGTGCTAGTTAACAGCACTTTAGTCTGCTGCTGCCACCAAGGTGCAGTCATCCAGGCCATGCTTGTCCCAAAGGTGTTTTTTTCAAGAGGCTGTCTGGTTTTTCTTTGAAGACGTTTTGCTTCTCATCCAAGAAGCTTTTTCAGCTCTGACTGGATGGTAGAGAATGGAAGGATTTATACTCCTTGCAGAGAACTGGTCCTTTGCATCCTTTTAGAGAGTCGTTGAGGCCACTTGGAGATTTCTCAGTGTCATTAGGGTTTTTCCTGAACAATTCATAACGCAACAACACTCTTGGCCCTGTCAATCAGAATAGAGCCGGAAGGGACCTTGAAAGTCTTCTAGTCCAACCCCCTGCTCAGGCAGGAGACCTTATACCTACACATCAGTGTTCCTCAACTTTCACAACTCTAAGGTGTGTGGACTTCAACTCAGTGGTGAAATCCAATTCTTTTTACTACCGATTCTGTGGGCGTGGCTTGGTGGGTGTGGCAGGGGAAGGATACTGCAAAATCCCCATTCCCACCCCACTCTGGGGCCAGCCAGAGCTGGTATTTGCCGGTTCTCTGATATTTGGTGTTTGCCGCTGGTATTTGCCGGTACTTCAGTACTTCTCTGAAGTACTCAAAATTTCCGCGACCGGTTCTCCAGAACCTGTCAGAACCTGCTGGATTTCACCCCTGTTGGCTGAGGAATTCTGAGAGCTAAAGTCCACACATCTTAAGAGTTGCTAATATTGAGAAAGACCGCTCCATGCCATTGTACCGGGTTGTATGTTTTTAGTTTTCCATGTGTGTAAACTCAACCAACCGTGGACTACCTAGTACGTCATGTTAAACCACAATTCAGCACGGCATGCGTGAAACGAGAGAGCCAGAAATATCTACGCGTTCATACTTGTTTGTTTGTTCGTTTTGCATCAAAGAATACCTACCCTGGGGTCAATCACCAAATAAGTCTTGATATTCATGGCTTCAAGATAAGGATCCCGGAGGTGCCCGTTGCCTTCTTCCACCTCATAAGCTTTGCCAAGATGATTTAGGGTTGCTTCCGTGATGTGCACGCGGCTGCAAAGAGGACGGGGGGGGGGAGGGGAGGGAGGGAGAGAGAAAGTGTACAAAGGGCTGAAATGTTTGCAGAAACGTCATTCCCAGGAATCGATTACCATTACAATGGCGGCGGCGGCTGAAAGCTCTCTGCTGCTACACATTTGGCAGCCAAGATCAAGATCCCTGGCAGGATCTCGCTCTTGAACAGCTCAGCTGGATAGCATGATAGAACATCCAGTCGTGCCAATTCTCAGAACTTTGTGCAGTGTTTGCGACTGTTTTTAAGAGAGAGAGAGAGAGAGATGGAGGGAGGGAAGGAAACAGAGAGAGGGAGGGAAGGAAACAGAGAGAGGGAGAGAGGGAGAGAGAGAAGGAGGGAGGGAAGGAGGGAGGGAGATATAGAGGGAGGGAGAGAGAAGGACAGATGGAAGAAGGGAGGGAGACAGAGGGGGAAGAAGGGAGGGAGACAGAGAGAGGGGGAGGGAGGGGGAGAGAGAAGGATGGACAGCGAAGGAGGGAGGGAAGGAAGGGGGGGGGGGGGGGGGGGGGGGAAGGAGGGAGGGAGAGAGAGGGAGGGAAGGAAACAGAGAGACGGATGGAGGGAGAGAGAGAAGGAGGGAGGGAAAGAGGGAGAGAGAGAGGGACAGATGGAAGAAGGGAGGGAGAGAGGGGGAAGAAGGGAGGGAAGGAGGGAGGGAGGGAGAGAGAAGGAGGGAGAGCGAAGGAGGGAGGGAAGGAAGGAAGGAGGGAGGGAGAGATAGTGGGATGGACGGAGGGAGGGAGGGAGAAGGAGACCCCAAAGATAATCTTCTTGTAAATTAAATCTCAACATAGCTTGGTTCGAGGAGTCCTTGATGCTTTCTGAATCTGATTGTTTTCTTGCAGGCATTTCATTACCCAAACTGGGTGACACCACAAGTCCTCTATTTATCTCTAAATAACTTATTTCAATACCCCCCCCCTCCCCAAGCTACAAATATTCTCCTTTATTGGGAGCTTGGTTCACACACATCACAAACTATAATGTGCTTTATTAATTTGGATCCGCTTTGTTCTCTGACCGTGCACAATTCTGGTTTATTTAACAAGCCACACTTCAGCATCTCATGCAAACCAGGGGTGAAATGCAATTTTTTTCCCTACCGGTTCGGTGGGCGTGGCTTGGTGGGCATGGCAGGGGAAGGATACTGCAAAATCTCCATTCCCTCCCCTCCTGGGGAAAGGATATTGCAAAATCTCCATTCCCTCCCTACTCTGAGGCCAGCCAGAGGTGGTCTTTGCCGGTTCTCCGAACTACTCAAAATTTCCACTACCGGTTCTCCAGAACCTGTTAGAACCTGCTGGATTTCATCCCTGATGCAAATCCAAAAAGAGAGGAGAAGTGGGGGATGGGGGAAGCAAAGGAAGGCACTGAATAACAATGGAACAAGGTCTGAGGAGTGTGTCATGATTCTGCTCACCCTCGTGACAGCCACTCTCTCTTCATGTATTCTTCTTGGCAAAATGAAATTAGAAGGAGGGAAGAAAAGACTATATAAACGTTATGAGTCCCCTCGTGGGAGACGAGAATACACATAAAAGAAGCCACAATTACCAGCACCAAGGATTGGATAAAATACAGTAGTTAGAAAGTGTCTTTTATCTGAAGAAAAGATCAGGCCGGTTTGGAAGAAGACTGTATTTCTGAGAAGTTCCTTCAACATGTTTAATGACTAGACAATTAAACTAAATAAAATAGCAGTCTCCACAGCATGATTGACAGTTCTAAGGATCTCACAGTAGCTCTGGCCAACAACTAAATTCTTCTTAAATATTCTGGGGCAAAGAAGACATAAAGATCAGAAGTGGGTTTCAGCAGGTTCTGACCAGTTCTGGAGAACCCATAGCGAAAATTTTGAGTAGTTCGGAGAACTGGTAAATACCACTTCTGGCTGGCCCCGCCCCCATCTATTCTCTGCAGGGGTAGGTTCTACTTACCTTTACTACTGGTTCTCAATGGGGCTGCTTGCGCACGCTTGCTTCACTTGCGCATGGGCGCGCTCTTCTGCGCATGCACAGAACCATTTTTATGACATCGCAGTTGGTGGGCGGAGCCTCCCTCCGGTTTTACTACGCTCCGGTTTTATAGAACCGGTCCGAACTGGGGGCAACCCATTACTGATTCTCTGCCTCCAGAGTCCCAGCTGATCGGGAGGAAACGGGGATTTTGCAGTATCCTTCCCCTGGAGTGGGGTGGGAATGGAGATTTTACAGTATCCTTCCCCTGCCACGCCCACCAAGCCATGCCACGCCCATCAAGCCACACCCACAGAACCGGTAGTAAAAAAATTTGAAACCCACCACTGATACAGATGGACACACGGACACACATCCAACATCCTCCAGCATCTCACCGCTGTTCCTTGCCACTCTCAGCACCGAGTGCCAAAAGCAACCAACTTACATTGTCTCAAGGCAGAACCAGTGTCAGGTGCAAATAACTAGTAGCATTCATTGGAGTCAAAGTGCAGAAGAGCTTATCGTTGCTTACCTAGAATCTAGTCAACTAACACTTGCTGTTGAATTCGTGCTAGATAAAAGACAACAGAATTCATGGCTGGGCTGGACTTGCGGCAACGCAATGACTCCAAACTGATGACCTGCTTAACTCCGCCTTCTAACTTTGCTTGCTCTTGTTTATTTTTGAACATCCATTTTTTTTTTACTGTTTTTCTTCCTCCTTCCCTCGATTCCCCAATGCAGTCTGGATTTCAGACCTGCTAAAAGACACGCCTTCTTGCTTCCTTCCGCCCATTATGTTTGTCTACAAAGCACTTGGCAATATTGCTCTGATGAGTACTGTCCCTTTCAACGAAGGAGATGAATGTGGTGCCAATCAAAGTGATTATTACTACGTGCCTAGTGCCAGAGGTAAGACGGAGTAGCAAATGGCCCATTGTGTTTTCAATTGGAAGAAGGCTTCATTCAATTTTAATTCCATTTTAGACTGAAAGCTCTCTTTTCAGTCGTCACCTTCCTGCTTAAATAATGTATCACACTCTACTACGCCATTCTCCAAAAGTTTACTCAGCTGGCTTGCATTGAGGGTTCTCAGGAAGGACCACAACGTACAGCTTACTTAGTAATACACACACACGCACGCACACCAAAACACTTTCCAATGCTACAAAAAGAAAATAGCATACGCCATTATGGGATTGTTTGTGCCTTAAACAACAACTGCCCAATATATTGTTAACCTGAGAGGAACAAATGAAGACTAACAACAGATCTCAGCCTCAATCGAGATAATGGTGGAAACAGAGTGCCAATATTTTTTTTTTTATTTTGCTCCAACACCTAACAATGTGTCACGCTATCGTTTATTTGAGATGTTACCAGCTAACTAGGTGAATCCATAGGTCTTCAAAAGCTTCAGTCTAAAAGACCAGAAGTCCCTTCTAACTCTGTTATTTTGTTATTCTGTCATTCAGCCAACTTCACTCATTCACTTCATTCCTTTATTCACTCATTCACTTAGTCTCAAGAATAAAACACGGAGTAGCAGGGAAAACTGTTTAGCGTTCTCTCACTCCTAAGACCAACCCTGAAATGGAAAAATGGATGTAGAAGGATGATACAAATAGCTTTGAATTATCCCTCCGGTTATAAAGTAAAGGTAAAGGTTCCCCTTGCACATATGTGCTAGTCGTTCCCGACTCTAGGGGGCGGTGTTCATCTCCGTTTCAAAGCCAAAGAGCCAGCGCTGTCTGAAGACGTCTCCGTGGTCATGTGGCCGGCATGACTCAACGCCAAAGGCGCACGGAACGCTGTTCCCTTCCCACCAAAGGTTGTCCCTATTTTTCTACTTGCATTTTTTACCTGCTTTCGAACTGCTAGGTTGGCAGAAGCTGGGACAAGTAATGGGAGCTCACCCCATTACGCGGCACTAGGGATTGAACTGCCGACCTTTTGATTGACAAGCTCAGCGTCTTAGCTACTGAGCCACCAGGTCCCTAATAAAAATGGATGTAGGATGATACAAATAGCTTTGAATTATCCCTCCGGTTAGGATACTGTATATATAAAATCTTAGATGCAGAATTTTGTTCTTTCTTTTTCTTTCGTAGGCAAACATCTGTCTTTTCAAAATATTCTCCGCCTTTCGTAAGCAGGGAAGTGTTTTTAAAGGCAAGAGTTTGCTCACTTCAATGGCCATGTTCTGGCTGCACAGTTCTCTGGTTTCATCCTGAACAAGCAAGATGTTGGCAGATATGCAATCAAAACTCCAGGAAAAAGACTTGGGGTGAAATACTTTATTCTGCTATTATGTCCTAAAGCTAAAATGCATTTCTTTCTGATAGCTCACACTCTGAATTACGCCAACTATAAAGCAGGTGTCCAGGTACACAAAGAGGATGATGTTGCACTTCCAGGAGTATCCAGCCAACAGGTAAGCTCATGTACCGGAAAGAATAATCAATCCATCTGGTGCCATAAAAGTGACTAAAAATAAACTCCCCTGTTGCCACTTGGAGAGGCGAAAATACTGTAAACAAGGCTGGAAATGATTCTGCAGATCCGGGGAAATATTTACAAAGCAGTTCCATCAGTTGCAAGATATCCCGAGATCTCTTTTGCAGCTTTCCACGCCCTCCATAGCAAAGGCGCACATGTTGCTATCCAGAATCTAGTTTAGCAACTCTGAGTACGTTTTGGAGACAATTGTGATTTTTATTAGGTGGTGAATGGCGACCTAAGATAAGAATTTACTAAACAGAAGAGGGAGGGAGGGAGGAAGGAAGGAAGGAAGAGCTTGATAGTGAGGGAGGGAGGGAGGGAGGGAGGGCTTGATAGCGAGGGAGGGAGGGAGGGAGGGAGG
>WNWU01000065.1:780767-796490 GCA_012654045.1 Ptyas mucosa | reverse complement strand
TCAGCAGCGGTAGCCCGATTTCTTTAGCAAGTTTGATTAATTGGGGCAGCGTTATGTTTCACAGGAGAAGGTCATTGTCAGTCATTTGAGCATCAATTGGGCGCCCATCCATCGGGCAACAAAGTAAGTGTGGACGGACGTCCCACACTAAAGATGGCTCCGACAGGCTCGTGTCACAAGGGTTTTGGACAGCCAATCAGATGCCGAGGTCAAACACGCCCCCTTTTACGGAGCCTCATGCCCCCCCTGGGGGGCGCGCCCCACTATTTGAGAAGCACTGCTCTAAATTGTTTACCAAGTTGTGCATCCTCCAACATACACTCATACATTAAAACCTTCTTTTAGAAATCACATCAAGGTTCACCCCAGAGTGAAGATTATACGGCCTGCCAGAGACCCCAACGCATCATGACCGCACTGCTCAACTTGGGCAGTATCGCTCTTTTCTGCATACTTTTCATACAAAAGAATTAGAACAAAAGCAGCTGACTTCCTAGAAGTCTCCTGCTTTCATTCTCACACACAGAAACCGGGGGAAATGGGCCGAACATCCCACTCTCAAATTCCGCACTGAAGATTGATGGCAAAATTTAGGCTATTTTTGGCACTGGAAGAAAAAGTTAAAAGGTGCTTTGCTTCCCAAACATGACCAAGAGCTCACAATGTGTCATCTCGACTCCTGCTCTAATGTCGCTGTAATATCTTCCAGCCAACTGAAAGATCAGATTATCCCCCAAACGTTCTGCGTCCTTGTACTAAACCCAACTAAATCAACCTCATCTAGGCAACCGCTCAGCCGTGGGTTTCAAATCCTGTTGCTACCGGTTCGCTCGTGGGCACACGACACTTCTGAGCATGCGCAGAAGCATCCGGGCGGATGGGTGGAGCCTCTTGCCACCGCTACCAATTCGCCCGAACCGGGGCGAACTGGTTAGCAACCCACCCCTGAAACCGTTCTACATTTCCACTATCTGCCATCACAACGACACTCACTGGAATTATTTCACGGGCTTACCCAGGGATGCCTGCAGATTCCATGCGGTTGGCCAAGGAGACGTCGTGAGACCAGACATCATACTGCCATTTCCGAAGTCCGATCACCCCACAAAGTACGTTTCCGGAATGAATGCCAACTCTCATGTTGATGTCCACCCCTGTGGCTTCCCGAACTTGCCTGCAAAAATAACAATAAAAAAATTTATAAGGACTCCAGTGCGGAAGAACTTATGGTCTCTCATTTTCTAGCCTGTGTTTTAACCACTAGACCAAACTGGCTTGCTAATCCTATAAATCATAGGCAAAGAGAGCAAAGCCAAAGAGAAACACAGTCCAGGACTTCAACAGTTAGCGGAACATCCCCATCTGAGCTGTTGACTATGATATCACACCCAGGAATACATCAAATGATGTTCTGGAGACCAGAGAGTGGTCAGCCTTCCCAAGTCGACCAGACAGGAAACACGACTAGATGAGCTCTTTTTATTTTATATTGTAAGCTTACAAAAAACAAAATTTTGCAAACAATCATCTCCCCCCTTCTCTTTTACAACCTGGGAAGTGAAGGAAGTTTCTTTCTGAGTTTCTTTCCCTGCCTGTTATGCAGCTGCAGGCCTGACCCTCTCTTATCTGATGGTTCCCTAGGCAGCATCTCTTCCCTACCCTCCACTCCGTCTCCCAAGGTCATTTCCACACACCATTAGACCCTGAAGGAATTCTGTTTGACTACAGCAACCAATTGAGACCCACGTATGCTCTAATCCAGGGGTCTTCAACCTTGGCAACTTTAAAACTTGTGGACTTCAATTCCCAGAATTCCTCAGCCAACCATGGATTAGAACGGGGTGCTGGCTGAGGAATTCTGGGAGTTGAAGTCCACAAGTCTTAAAGTTGCCAAGGTTGGAGAGAGCCCCGCCCTAATCCACGAAAGTTTAAATCAGTGTAAAGTAACTGCACAACTCCTCGTTTTTACATGTGAATATTTAACAGAGCAATAAATATAGAAACTGCAGTGGTACAATCATAGGAGGAAGAAATTTTCCTCCTTTCACAGGATTACGAGGCCCTATTATTACCTATCGTACGGCTACATTATCTGTTCCTGCATCACCACTCCTAACTTACTAACTTTTTTAAAGTACCTACTTTATCGCTTCACACATGTCGAGGCCCATTTTCACGCAATTCTTGGCATGTATCGGCAAGGACACAGGTAACCCCGAGACACAGTAATAACAGTCTCCCAAAATTTTTATCCTCATGCATTCATTTTCCTGCAAAAAGAAAATTGCCCGTGAGTCACCAAGCATGGCAAATATGAATTAACCGGCATTTGTCTTAAGCAATGCAAATTATAGGCTTTTCTGCAGGGAGAAAACAGATCAGCTGTCATCTCTTCATCTGAAGGAAGACTTTTCTGTATTCCAAAAAATAACAGGGGGAAGGGCAGGGTGGTTCATTTGCAATTTATCTGGGGTTCAAGCCAGTGGTGGGATTCAAATAATTTAACAACCGGTTCGCCCAGGGATCAGGTTGACTGTCGTGGGAGGCATGACACATCCCCGTCCTCCAGCTCCGTTACGCATGTGGGATGAGCTTCCTGCGATGGCCAACCTGACCCTCGGCGAACCAGTTGTTAAATTCCGCCCCCACCCCGTTATCAAACTGGATCCTGGGCCCTGCTCTGCAATGGAGAAATGGGAAACAGAGCGGCCGGCATAAGGGAAGGAGGAAAGTGGCCTTTTCCTTTTCTCATGTTGGCCGCTCCATTGCCCGTTTCTCCACTTCAACGCAGGCAGAGGTGAAATGCGTCTGGTTCGGTCCGGTTCGCCCAAACCAGTAGTAAAAAAGGTTACTGCTTCGCCGAACCGGCAGTAAAAAATATCCAAAAAAAAAAGTTCCGATGATCAGGTGAGCGACCCGTGATCGTCGGAACTTTTTTTTTTACTTTTTAAGCATTTTTTTACTACCGGTTCTCCGCACAGCTGTGATCATTGGAGCCTTTTTTAAAATTTATTTATTATTTATTTATTATTGCGATTTATATGCCGCCTTTCTCCCTGAGGACTCAAGGCGGCTTACAAAATGACAGTTTCCAATACAAATCACAATGAAATAAAGATTAAAATCAACGACCCAATTAAAACGGTTTAAAATTATAACAGTGTACCCCCAACGGATCAGTTGAGTTGACGGAAGAGCCAAGTCTTCAGCTCGCGACGGAAGGAAAGAAGGTCAGGGGCTGTCCTGAGCTTGGTGGGCAATCTTTTAACCTTTTAAAATCATTTTTTTAACAACCTATTTGGGCAAATAGATTGAAAGCTGTCTGAGGAATTCTGGGAGCTGAAGTCCACAAGTCTTAAAGTTGCCAAGGTTTGGAGACCCCTGGATTAAACCATGGACAAGCTTGTTGTGATACTGCAAAATAATAAATAATTGATACTTGTGGTTCCTGGTTTACCAACCGGAATTCACACCATAGGCCAGTTGTTTCCTCAACCTCGACAACTTGAAGATGTGGGGATTTCAATTCCCACAATTGACCCACCTTTGCAATTTGGTCAAATTTTCCAAAGAGTTCATTCAGCATCACCACTAGCTCTTTCGGAGAACAGTCACTTGCCAAGCGAGTGAATCCTACGATGTCTGCATACAGGATGCTAAAGAAAGGAGAAAAAAAAATGTTATGGTCTGGGATTGCTCTACGCCAAGTCCGACTTGAAGAAGCTGTGACCCCTCAAGAAAATCTCAAGAACTTGATGGCCTCTTTAAGATACTGAGCCCAGAGAGAAATGCGGGTCTCGGAAATCCAAAAATTTACCTGACGTTCTGGTGCCGTTTCACGTACAGGCTGTGGAAATTATTATCGTGCTTTTTCATATCGTTGGTTTCTTTTAGACGCTCAATGATGGCAAGTTTCATTCCCATGGATATGTGAGCTGGCAGGATTGACAGAAGCAAGCTTTCCTTGGAGAAAAGAAGGAAGGTTTGAACTGTTCAAAGCAAGAAAGGATCTCCCCAAAGGAGGAGGCAGGAAAGACGGTTGCAAGAGCAACCTAAAACATCTAATAAACCTAACCTAATAAGAGCAAAGCCCCCTCCTTCATTCAGCTCATTAATTAGACTGTGCAGAGTTCCTTCATTCATTTAGTGCTAGAAATTCAACTTGAACGCTTTGTAAATCTGTGCAGAAACACACATTTGTTCGCAAACGCTCCGCTTCTAATCATCTTTTCCAGTCCAGGTTCCTGGGCTATTCAGGAATTATTCTAGAATAATATTGACAAATATTTCTGAGTTTTCATTTTAATGGCTGCCAAGAATGGCTCCTGGAACAAAGGAGCATCTTTGTAGCTCAGGGTCGAACTGTGGGCTTCTTGGTGCTCACTGGGCTTGGTTATTTTCTTGTGGATGTTTCCTTACCCAGCTAGGTAATATCATCAGTGTTAGAAGGGAATTGGGGTTTGTGAGGAGGAGGAGGAGGAGGAGGAGGAGGGGGAGGGGGAGGAGGAGGAGAAGGAGGAGGACTGTGAGGTCCTTGGTCCTCTCTGAGTTTGTTTTCTTGCAGGCATTTCATAACCTAACTAGGTAATACCATCAGTGCTAGAAGGGAGTGGTGTGTGTGGAATGGAGGAGGAAGAGGAGGAGGAGGAGCAGGAGCAGGAGGAAGGAGAGGAGGAGGAGGAGAGGAGGAGGAAGAGGAGATGGACTGTGACATCCTTGGGTCTTTCTGAGCTTTGTTGTTTTCTTGCAGATGTTTCATTACCCAACTAGGTAACATCATCAGTGCTAGAGGGGAGCGGCATTCACTACTGACGATGTTACCCATTTGGGGTAATGGAACAACTGCAAGAAAACAACCAAACTCCGAGAGCACCGTGTGAACCTGGAATGCGTGATGTGCTGCACTAAATAATTATCTGCACGTTAATAATCGCATCCTTAATCATTAACCAATGCAAAGAAAAACACGTTTTATTTTACGGTTTGATATCCCACTTACCTGTTGCCTTTTTTCAATTTTCAATTTCATTTGGACTTGGATGCATTTTAAGGTGTAGCGATACAGATCCCAGGAGGCGTCTTGCATCTGATGCTTGTGATACGCCCCCAGCAAATTGCCACAAAGGAAAATGAAAGCATTTGCCACAAGCTGAGTAAATGAAAGAGACCCATACAGTTACGATCTGCTCCTTTTGCAGCAGGCGGACGCTCACAAGATTCTTCCTAACCACATCTTACTGAACAAGCCATAATGGCCCATCTGCAGAGAATGCTGGGCTAAAAGCAAGCTGCACCATAAATAATAATAATAATTGAACGCAGCTCAACAAAGATTGTTCCAGTTTTGCAATAGGAAAGCTTATTTGTCCTTCCCCAAGGCATTTTTCCAGAGAAAGCCTCCTACCATCTCTTCTTCAATTGCTTTTTTTAACCAATTATCCACAAATGCTTCATTCATTTATTAAACTCATCCAGTGGTGAAATGTCAAATTCGTTATTACCGGTTCTGTGGGCGTGGCTTGGTGTGTGTGTGTGGGGGGGAGGGTAATGTGACTGGGTGGGCGTGGCCAACTTTTTTTTTTTACTTTTTTAAAGCATTTTTTTTAAAAAAATTGATTTATACGCCGCCCTTCTCCAGAGACTCAGGGCGGCTTACAATGCGTTAAGCAATAGCCTTCATACTTTTGTATATTTTATACAAAGTCAGCTTATTGCCCCCACAATCTGGGTCCTCATTTTACCTACCTTAGAAAGGATGGAAGGCTGAGTCAACCTCGAGCCTGGTGGGATTTGAACTTGCAGTAATTGCAAGCAGCTGGAAACTTAAGTGCTACTTTTAAGAGCACTTAGTCCACTGAGCCACCAGGTCCTTTTTACAACCTATTTGGGCGAATGGGTTGTAAAAAAAATGCTTTTAAAAGGTAAAAAAACCACTTTTTTATCCAAGTCAGGCATGCTGCTTGATAATAGGTCTCCCAATCTGGTAGGGCTACTCCTCTGTCCCTCGTGTCCTGTAGAATTTTGAGTGGATTGAGTTGGGAAATAAAAGAACTTTAATGATTGCGGGTCATGACCTACAGGCTGGATGGCATACATTTTTATGGGGCGAAAAATACAAATTGCATGGATATTTCAAAAGGCATATAATTAGGAATTCACTATTAATAATTTGGAACAAAATTAAAAAAACAACATTATACGGGAATGCCAAATTGGATTTTGCCCAGTGAAATACTAACCCTCCCAACTCTATTAGATTGGACTAAAATAATTAGGTACAGGGATATACTTAACAAATTGGGAAATCTAAAAACGAAACAAGAATTAGAACATGATTTAAATAGGGAAGTGTAATGGTGGACGTATTTGCAAATCAGATCAAAATACACAGAGGACACAGAGATTAATCAGATACAATTGGAACAAAAGGTAAAAAAAAGGCTCTGACGATCACAACTGTGGCGCGCGATCACTAGAGCCCTTTTTTACTTTTTAAAAGTGTTTTTTTACAACCTATTCGCCCAAATAGGTTGTAAAAAAAAATATTTTAAAAAAGTTTTTTAAAAGGCTCTGATGATCACAGCTGTGGCGCGTGATCGTCAGAGTCTTTTTTTAACCTTTTAAAAGCAGGAAGTAACGACATCTGGGTGGGTGGGCGGAGCCTCGCACCACCATCACTACCGGTTCTTCGAACCACCTGCCACAATTACTACCGGATCGCTCGATCCGGTCCGAACCGGGAGCATTTCACCCCTGAACTCATCCCACCAACCACCAAGGTCCATTAGTAATCTACAGTGAAAAAAATTCAAATGAAAGTGAAGACCGAAATACTATAAATAAAGGCAAAAGACAGACAGAGTGTATGTGTAGACCAGAGGTGTGAAACTCAAGGCCCGTGGGCCAAATCTGGCCCATGGGGTGCTTAGGTCTGGCCTGCATGGCCACCCTGGAAACAGTGAAGGACCGGACTTCGGTACCTCTGCCAGCAAACACGGAGCTCCGTTTCTGACTGCGACAGCCTCCAGCAAAAACAGAGCTCGGGAGGGATGCCCCCGACACGAGTGACATCGAGCTGGTCACACCCACCTGGCCCCCGAGGTCAAAGACAACCCTGATGCGGCCCTCAATGAAATCAAGCTTGACACCCCTGGTGTAGATCCTTCAGCCCAACCATCTGAAACCTTGGGGTGTTTTACTATCATTTATGAAATAAAATACAGCCGCAACTATGTAAGGGAATAATAGTCACACATGGATTAGTAGCTACCTCATTTTAGGAAGAACGTTCCTTGTTTTGGATGGAAAGCTGAATCAACCTTGAAGCGGTGAGAATCGAACTGCTGGCAGTCGGCAGAGTTTACCTGCAATACTGCATTCTAACAACTGGGCCATCTGGGTTCAGTTCAAGCTGTTTCACTGCCTGTCAGTGTTGGCCATCCTTGAGTAGATTGACTATGTTCAGATTTCGGGAGTCCCTACCAGCCAATGGACTTGAAAAAACTTGCACATATGTGCTAGTCGTTCCTGACTCTAGGGGGCGATGCTCATCTCCGTTTCAAAGCCGAAGAGCCAGCGCTGTCCGAAGACATCTCTGTGGTCATGTGGCCGGCATGACTCACCGCGAAAGGCGCCCGGAACGCTGTTACCTTCCGACCAAAGGTGGTCCCTATTTTTCTACTTGCATTTTTTACGCGCTTTCGAATTGCTAGGTCAGCAGAAGCTGGGATAGGGAATGGGAGCTCATCCCGTTACGCGGCACTAGGGATTCGAACCGCTGAATTGCCAACCTCTGGATCGACGAGCTCAGCATCTTAGCCACTGAGCCACCGCGTCCCTGAAAACTTTTACCAACTTGTTAATTTACCAGCACTTAACTAGCCTATTTTAAGTCGAGGAATTCATATATCCCCAGATTAGCTTGCAGTTCCAGGAATGGTGGATTTTAGAGTTGTCACTGTTAGGTTTTGTGTCTTTTCTCTCTGACCTATGTTGGTTCATCTTGAAACCGCCTTCAGAAATGTGAAGCTCTCTGCTTTGAACCTGCCCTTCCAGATGATCTGGATTTCGTAGGAAGCTTGGAAGAGGCACTCATTTAATTTCTTGCTTTCATTCTTATTTGATCTCAACGTCTTTTCTAAATCCCTGAATGACTGTACAATAGACTGGAGGGTGGGGGTGGGGATAACTTTTTTTTTACAAATACATGTGTGTAACTGTACTTTGTTTTAGGAGAAAAAAGAATCACATTCTCCAAACTCTGAAAACTCTCCAAAACTAGATTAACTTCAAGAGGTGTTTGTTGCCAAAACCATGACTGATACGTTAGCTCATTTGTTAATCCAGGTGATTTCACACAGTGATTAAGTTCACACATTGTGCTACACCATTGTGATTTTAGTAAGCCAGAAATTGCTGGTTTCTACAACAGGCTACATCATAAATCATAGTCAACAAACTTCCGTGTCTGAGGCAACTAAATTTTGGGCTGGTTTCCTACACATAATTTCCCATGCAATGGAATACATATGGTAAAAATTAACCACACATCCTTCCTACCATTTCTAAAACAGCCAGACATTCATTAGAGGTGAAAAAATACATAGCAGATTTCAAAATGAAACCTCAGCTTAACTCACTGATATAAGAATTAGCTCTTCACTCTTGCATTAAAAGCAAATATGGCTAGTCTAGAGAAAAGAAGGACTAGGAGTGACATGAGAGCAGTGTTCCAGTATTTGAGGGGCTGCCCCAAAGAAGAGGGAGTCAAGCTATTCTCCAAAGCACCTGAAGACAGAACAAGAAGCAATGGATGGAAACTAATCAAGGAGAGAGGCAACCTGGAATTAAGGAGAAACTTCCTAAGAATGAGAGTAATTAACCCGTCAGAAATTGTTGGTGCTCCATCACTGGATGTCTTTAAGAAGAGATTGTACAGCCATTTGTCTGAAATGGTATAAGGTCTCATGTTTGAGCAGGGGGTTGGAGTAGAAGACCTCCAATGTCCCTTCCAGATCTATTCTGATTAAGCTATTCTCCAAAGCACCTGAAAGCAGGATAAGAAGCAATGGATGGAAACTAACCAAGCAGAGAAGCAACCTTGAACTAAGGAGAAATTTCCTGAAAGTCAGAACAATTAACAGTGGAACAACTTGCTTCCGGAAGTTGTGAATGCTCCAACACTGGAAGTTTTTAAGAAGAGATTGGAGAATTATGTCTGAAATGGTATAGGGTCTCCTGCTTGAACATGAGGTTGGACTAGAAGATGTCCAAGGTTCTGTTCTGTTCTGTTCTGTTCTGTTCTGTTCTGTTCTATTCTCTTTTTTAGCACACATATAAGTCATTAAGTCATTGTATTTTCTTCTTTTGCCAAACTAGGAAACCATAGTTATCACATTCAGAATAAGCCATGATTTTAAACTCTCATTGTAAATACCTGCTCTGTTTGAGGAACCAAAGCAAACATACCTGGTTACCACATGTAATTAAAAAATAATAATAAAGTTTCCGGACAGACAGTCCAAGATCTCCTGTTAGATCTACTTCTCTGCAGTCCAAATATTCTATTCCTTTCATTTTGTGTCTTTTATCATGCTGGAATTCCATGCTGCCTACTCTCTAAATATTTTCATTCATACTGAAATTATTGTTTGATTGACTCAGGAAAGGAAATCGGGTTTTGTTTTGCTTTGCTTTTCTGGCTGGGGATTAAACCAAGTCCATTTTTTTGACATGAAAGCAAGCGAGTGCTTCAGAAACGAGAAGATGGCCTGAAAATCCACCGCTCCTCAAAATTCAGCAAATTTGCCAAGAAAGAAGCAAAGTGTTAACAAAAGAGTTGTTTCAATCATGTCCAAAGCATTTATCTGGGAGAAGGGAATACATTACCTCACTCTCCGAGACATGACACACACCTTAGTGGTGTAGATCTTAAATGATTTTGCTGAGTTGTTTATCGGATTTTTAAAAATTGTCTAGACAAGCAGGGGTTGCCAAACGACTGCAGAAATACTTTGGCGGGTCATAATTTCCACATGTACAACATTGGACTATTTCCTTTTATCCTTCTTCAAGTGTGCACTTTTTTCAATTTAACAAAAAAAAATCAAATATTCTTTCTGGAATTTAGCCCTGCCTTGTGAGAAATATCTGGGAAGAACGCTGTGTTTTACTCCACCACTCATACATTGTTTTGATGTGAATCAAAGCTCCAGATGAATTTAAGTTCCGTGTTTCCTCTTAAATTTTAAGATGAAGGCTATCATAGAGAAGAAGGGGTCAACTTATTCTCCAGAGCATTTGAAGGCTGGACAAGAAGTAATGGATGGAAGATCATTAAAGAGAGTTCCAACCAAGAACTAAATTTCCTGATGGAATAAATTAAACAGTGGAACGGCTTCCCTCTAGAAGTTGTAAGTGCTCCATCACTGGAGGCTTTTAAGAAAAGATTGGACAGCCATCTGCCCAGAATGGTATACGGTCTCCTGCTTGAGCAAGGGTTGGGTTAGAAGACTTCCAAGATGCCTCCCAACCTCATTATTCTATGTTCTAAATTAAATCGGCATCTCAACTCAACCAGCAAATGTTTAAACTTTCTACAGGCTGTGCTTAAATGCTAAAATCATGCCTCCATCCCAATGGTAACTAACGTTTTGTGACCTGACTTGGGTCCATGGTGATTTTATTACTTCAGAACCTCTTCTAAGATGCTTGTGGAAAAAAGGAAGAAAGAAACCCTGCCAGGTTTACCAAAGAAAGAGAGAACATCCAATTTGGAACACAACAAAAAAACCAGAAAATCTACATTTACATGCCGATATAGATTCATATATACATATAGAGGGACAGGGTGGCTCAGTGGCTAAGACGCTGGGCTTGTCAGTTGAAAGGTCGGCAGTTCAGTGGTTCGAATCCCGGGTGTCGCGTAACGGGGTGAGCTCCCGTGACTTGTCCCAGCTTCTGCCAACCTAGCAGCTTGAAAGCACGTCAAAAATGCAAGTAGAAAAATAGGGACCACCATTGGTGGGAAGGGAACAGCGTTCCGTGCACCTTTGGCGTTGAGTCATGCCAGCCACATGATCATGGAGACGTTTTCGGACAACGCTGGGTCTTCGGCTTTGAAACGGAGATAAGCACCGCCCCCTAGAGTCGGGAACGACTAGCACATATGTGCGAAGGGAACCTTTACCTTTACCTATAAATTCATGCTTTGCGCACCCACATATATTAACGTTAAAACAAGTCCAAATATGAAAAGAATTGTCTGAAATTTGAATCAGTAGTCAATAGAATCCATGTTGGACCAACAAGGTAGCTAATTTTAAAGACGAAAACATTTCTAAACTCAATGCTTACACACAATTTAGAATACCCTTTTTAATAGAACAATTGTTCCATTGCCTTTCCTCCCCCTTCCCCCCACCCACCAGAAAGGAACATTGCTTGAGAAATTATGGGGGAGGAGGAAACCAACTTTTTCTTAATTTGCTTCTTAAATCTTTCTGAAACCTCATCAAGGATTTACACTTCTGCTTTCTCCAACAGGCAGGAAATCATGCCTGGGTTTTGGTTAATGGTGATCAGAGGATCCTCCCACAAATGTTCCAGGAGATACTTGGTTGTGGCCCAGAGTTTCGGTTCCCCCAAGATGCCTTACCTGAAGGAGCAAGGTGTGTTGGTTCTGCGAGTCTCCAGCTGCTGTAACGCTGAGGACAATAATATGAGAGAGGGCAGAAAGAGAGCTGACTATAACAGCGTCTCTCATAGCCAAGGGCAACATGGTGTATGTCGTGAAGATGATGAACAGAAAAAATGGTACCTGGAAGAAAAACAAGGTGTCATCGTTCCGATTAATGAACTCAGGGAACTCTGAGTGGCGTAAGAGGCTAATGCCTCTACTAAGGCAGCATTTAACATCCAGCTGCCTGCAATTACTGCGAGTTCAATTCTCACCAGGCTCAAGGTTGACTCAGCCTTCCATCCTTTCTAAGGTGGGTAAAATGAGGACCCAGATTGTGGGGGCAATAAGCTGACTTGGTATAAAATATACAAAAGTATGAAGGCTATTGCTTAACGCATTGTAAGCCACCCTGAGTCTCCGGAGAAGGGTGGCATATAAATATAAATAAATTAAAAAAAAAATGAAAGGGATCAGGGGTTCTAAAATTTTTTACTACTGGTTCTGTGGGTGTGGCTTATTTTGTGGGTGTGGCTTGATGGTCATGTGACAATTATTTAGGATTTAGCAGAGGTACTGGTCTACCAGGCTTTTAACTGCTTTCAGAGCTGTACCAATCTATCCATTTATTTTTTTCAGGCACTGATCTACTCATGTATTTTTGCAGGCACTTGTCTACCCATTTATTTTTGCAGGCACTGATCTACTCATGAATTTTTGCAGACACTGGTCTACTCATTTGTTTTCTTTTAACACTGATCAGCTGTAGGGCGGCCCTTTGAAGCCCCGTGGCAAGAGTTTAAACAGTTTTTTTCCCTCTAGCCATCAGCTGGGACTCAGGAGGCAGCAATAGATTGGGGCGTGGGGTGTGGTGGGGGGGCAGAACCGGTTCGGTGACGTCATATCGTCACCGCTACCGGCTCGGGAGAACCAGGCCGAACCAGGAGGAACTCACCACTGAAAGGGATGTTCCGGGGGGGGGACATGCACAGGCAGTCTCTTTTGGGAGCAAGGATGACATCATAATTAGGGGACAGAAATACCTGTTCCCATCCAGCAGGTGTACGCTTGTCGAAAATGGACACGTATCCGATGGCCAGCAAGCTGATCCAGATGACGGCCGCAAAGAGCTTCAGCTGGCACCAAAAGTAATATTCGACGTAAACTAAAACATACATGATGATGAAGATGATGAGAGCAATGCTCACAGTGACAATGAAGGCCAGGTGTTGGCCGGCGTTTTTCTGTAAGCAAAACAAAGTTTGTTTCGAGTTAGGTTTTGTGTTAAGTTAGCGCGTATTCCTTGTTTTAATTCCATGGTGCGATTTTGCTGCAGTCTGTACATTTTAAAATAATTTTAAATTACTAATTCAGTTTAATTAACTAATTCACCAACTCAGAAGCCAGTTCCTAATGGCAGATAAGAAACTTAGCTTAGACCAGACAGATTTATTGAGACCATTGAGACCAGCAATTGCTCTCTAAATCCCTTAGGGAGGTCTTTCCCACCATCTGCCCTTAGATCCTTTCAATTGGAGTTACGGAAAAGATCAGAACATTTTACTTTTCGGAATTCCGGGAGTAGCAATTCTCAAGGGGATCTGGTGAATATCTAGAAAAAATATTCTGGAAAAAAAATAGTTTGTATTTTTTAAATCAGGCACATGCCTTATCTACGGTCCTCGACTTTTAGAGACAGAGTAGAGAAATACAAGTACCGTATTTTTCAGAGTATAAGATGCACCTTAGTTTTTGGGGAGGAAAATAAGAAAAAAGCTGATTGGTGGGTGGATTGGCCTCATGGAATACCCCCAATCAGCTGTTCCCAGAGGGGAATTTTAGCAATAGGTTCCTTGGTTGTGAGCTCTGTGCCTTGCTTTTTTTTCTGCCTCTGAAACTATGTTTCAGAAAAAAACCTTTTTCTTCTGCCTCTGAAAGCCACCGAAACAGAGCTTCAGAAAAAAAGCCTCCGAAACTTCCTTTCAGAGGCTTTTTTTCTGAAGTTCTGTTTCTGAGGCTTTTTTTCTGAAGCTCTGTTTGGAGGCTTTTTTTCTGAAACTTTATTTCTGAGGCTTTTTTTTTTTTACGGAAGCTCTGTTTGGAGGCTTTTTTTCTGACAGTTCGTTTCTGAGGCTTTTTTCAGCCTCTGAAACCTCCATTTCAGAGGCTGGCTGGGGCTACATTTGGAGTATAAGACGCACCCAGATTTTCACCCTCTTTTTTGGGGGGGAAATGTGCGCCTTATACTCCAAAAAATACAGTAATCAGAATAACAGAATTGGAAGGAAACCTGGAGGTCTTCTGGTCCAAACTCTTACTCAAGCATGAAACCCTACTCCATTTCAGACACATGGCTGTTATCATAGAAAATATTAATCAGAAGCTCTTCTCACATTTAGTTCTTCCTTCTGATATCTGGCTGGGCTAGAAACTTTTAATAGTTTGTTCTTATATGTCTAGCTCTTTATGCATGTAAACAACTGCATTCAACCTCAACAACAAGGTCAACACAACTGTAGAATTTCATGAAATGATCACGTTAAATCTACACACTTGCTGGAAGCAATAATAATCCGACATTCCTATTACATTTAAAATCAAAGTTCTAGGATTCATTTCAAGTTACGGAGCATCTGGAGAAGCATTTAACAGGTTTAACAGATTCTAGATTCATTTTGATTTCTCCAGAAATTATAAGCTGCTGTGAATATGTACAGGTAGGAATTGTAGGAGAAAGCTTCCAAAACATTCTTTGAGCTGGATAGGGGGGTTCTTTAAAGCTTAGGTTAACGTGTGTTTACATTTCTCTAAACGCAACATCCTTATTTGCAGTTTTTCCCAATAATATTACGCATTTCTTCAAATTTTCTCCATCAGATTTTAAAATCAACTTTTCCCTAACTTGCTGGTGAGGACCCGTTTGGAAAAAATGCAAAGCACTGTGCATTTAAAAAAACGATGGGTGAATTTGCATTAATACCCGGGTTTATATACATCTGAAATTAAGAGCGTCCGGTCTTATTCAGAATAGCAAAACTAAAAACAGCAGCGCGCATACTCACATCATACGAGACGAGCACTACGATAAGTGTTGAGCAATAGGCAACCACAATGAAGAGCAGGAAGAAGAGGAGTGGGTGTTGCTGGCTTGCATAAAGATACTTCTCGTATAAGGGATCTGTCAACTTGCAACCTTCGCTTTCGTTAAAAAAGTATTTGCCTTTTGCTGGCATTTTAATTCCAGGCAGTTTCTAACGTCTCTCTTACACACCGAAAAGCAAGAGAGAGTGGAACGGTGGTTTTATTTCCCCACAAGGAGCAAGGATGGGACTCCTCACGTTCAAATCGCTATCATCAGATCGCTCTCCGTTCGCCACAGTCGGGGAAGGGGGGGGAAAAAAAACATCGAGTCCTGAATTAGCATCTCTTCTTATAAGGATGAAGCCCTTCGGATCGCAGCATCAGTCGGAAAAGATGGCCCCACCTCCTCCTTCGCCTTCTCGGCTCGCTCCAAAGCCATGTGCTGCTACCCACCAAGAGGTCTCCGCATGGTTTTTTTTTAGACGCGGCTCTCATTTGTGCCACTGAAAAGCCAGCTCTTGCGATTTTGCCATCTTCGTTGAAAGCCTCTTTCACGCGCAAGCCTGTCGGCAATTCGACCGGGATGAGTCTGGGATGCAAGCTGCAAAGGAAAAAGAGAAGACAGAGAGAGAGCTTTTAAATAAATAAATAAGCCAGTCCGGTTTTGCTTTAAAAAGAAGCACACGTTCTTTGGCAGAGCGGTAATTGTTCAATACTACCGGGAAAAAAACAAACAAACATAGAAGCAATCCAGCTTTTCCCAAGATTTTATTCGTTCGATTGATTTCTATCCCAACTTTATTTATAAATAACTTAAGGCAGACAACATACCTAACACTCCTTTCTCTTCCTTCCCCACAACAACAACAACCTTGGGCTGAGAGAGAGTGATTGGCCCCAAGTCACCCAGCTGACTTGCATGGCTAAGGCAGAACTAGAACTCCCAGTCTCCTGGTGATTGGCCT
>WNWU01000065.1:751938-764726 GCA_012654045.1 Ptyas mucosa | reverse complement strand
AAGAAAGAAAGAAAGAAAGAAAGAAAGAAAGAAAGAAAGAAAGAAAGTATAAAAAATTCATAAAGGGAAGTTGAAAGGAAGAAGATGGCCAAAACTCTCACAAGTAGAGCCATAAACGACAGGAAGAAGTTTTGGCTAACGTAGATTCTACCTAAATATAATAAAATCTTCTTGATTATTGTACAAGATCAACAGTGGAACAGTCTACCTATGGAGGCAATTTGCATCTCTGGAGGGTTTTAAGAAGAGGCTGGACAGCCACTTTTCAAGGATGACAATGATTAGGTTTTTTTGTACATTGGAAGGGATGGATCAGATAACCCTTGTAGAATAGAACAGAATAACAGAGTTGGAAGGGACCTTCTAGAACAGTGATGGCTAACCTTTTTGCCGTCGCGTGCCAAAAGCGGTGGGAGTGGTGGGGGTCACGGGTGCGTGTGCCCACATCCATAATTCAATGCGCCCCGCCCTCCCGCGCATGCGCATGTGACCCCCCATTTCCCCCTGCTTTTGGCACACGATGGCACAGTAGGACCGGTAGGCCTGTTTTTCCCCCTCCCCAGGCTCCAGAGACTTTCTAGGAGCCTGGGGAGGGCAAAAGCAGCCTTCCCCATCCCCCCCAGAGGCCATAATTTCCGCTACTGGTTCTCCAGAACCTGTCAGAACCTGCTGAGTAGCACCCTTGCATCCAAGGTCTTTTACGGACCTGGGAAGAACAGGCGCTACCCATCATCCACTGCCTGAAAACCGAGACGCTCTCTTGCAGGAAAACATGGCTTGAAAATATTTGTGCTTTATTGATTTTTTTTCCTCCCAAATACTGTTTCCACCCATGAAACTGCGTCTTTAATTCCTGCGAATATACTTCTGAGTAAGTCCCATTGAATTCCAAAGGAGTAGCTAGTATTTCAGTGCCAGCCCGAAAGGGAAGATAAAAACAGAAGCAGCTGGAATCGTTTATTCCGTCTTTCAATGGGCTTTTGAGAAATTCTGCATAATTAGCTGCTCAAGAAAGCCAGGAATCAGCGAATGAGGTAAAAGCATTATGAAAAAAAGCTACAGAAGAAGCGGATTAAGCTGGGAACTCAGAAGCAAACAGGAGAACGTCACCGGTCTACCGTTTCAAGATTTCCTATCACGAACCAAAGCCAATTAAAATGCCTTGCCAGAGAAAATAAAATAAAAATGTGGAATAGTGGCGAATATTTCTGCAATAAAATCTCAAGATTGTGATCCTGGATGGAAAACAAGCATACAATCCTAAACATAGATTCTTGCAGACATGGGATGAGAATGCATCATATATATACCTGCCCTTGGTTCAAATAACCATGATTTAGTTAGCAATCCTGGTTTGTTTGGTCCAACTAATTGGATCGTTCCTAGGAAAAGAGATGAAGTGAGGAAACTGGGAAATGACAGCGAGGTACTAATTCAGAAGAGAGAGTTTATCCCAGATTAAAGACCTCATACATTCTCTGTTTGTTGAATCCTTGCTTTCTTTCCTGACCTGGTTCCCTGTATAACGTGTTTGATTTGGAAACAACGCAGATGTGTCCTTCATCGCGGTGTTTAATCCACAGCTTGTAGTACAGTCTGCTTAATCACCGCCGAACGTCATCTCTCAATTCATCAGAACGTCTGGAGAGGTTTCACAAATGGGGTGACACCATCAAAAAGATCTGCTCCCCCCCCCTTAATCAGAGGGAGCGTGGAAGATGGACAGGACGACTGATTGAAAATTCAACTGGTGTAGTCATACAAGGTACAGTCATGCCGTATGCAACATAGGAATGAGTTTGTAGTTTATACAAAAATCCGTAGTGGGTTTGTTGCTTATGCAATGACTCAGCAGTGTGGTTTCTGAATCACGATTTAGCATCTACAGTGATGGGAAGCTGTGCGTTGAATATGTCCACCCATCGCACCAGGCCATGGTTCATCTAACCACGATTGTTGTAGAAACACAGTTGGATTTTTTATAACATGGTAAGCTGGTAAACCATGGATGTGGTGGTAAACTGGGACACAGTGGCTCAGTGGCTTAAGACCTTGAGCTTGTCGATCGAAAGGTCGGCAGTTCAGCGGTTCGAATCCCGACTGCCGCGTAACGGGGTGAGCTCCCGTGACTTGTCCCAGCTTCTGCCAACCTAGCAGTTCGAAAGCACATAAAAAACGCAAGTAGAAAAATAGGGACCACCTTTGGTGAGAAGGTAACAGCGTTCCGTGCGCCTTTGGCGTTGAGTCATGCCGGCCACATGACCACAGAGATGTCTTTGGACAGCGCTGGCTCTTCGGCTTTGAAACGGAGATGAGCATCGCCCCCTAGAGTCGGGAACGACTAGCACATATGTGCGAGGGGCACCTTTACCTTTACCTTTAAGGTGTAAACCATGATTTAAAAGCAACAACGGTTCCAACAAAGCCAAAGGCAGACTCAAGCAAAACAAGGTTTGATTTAATATCCTGTGCACATCAGGCCTCAGTAGCCAATTTAATGCTATATTTAGTTGCTCGTTTGACTCAGACTAAAAGCTATCTTCTCAGAACAGAAATAGCTGTAAAGTGGAGGAAAGTAAGTTTCATATCTTCAGAGCTGATTGATATCCTACTGGTTTTTGTTTTTTTTTTTAAAAAAGCAACTCTTGAATTTATCCCACAAATATGTAGTTCACCATTTAAGATCTCTTTATTTTCCATCCTACGCTGATTAGACTCCTGTCTTCACAAGTCCAACCCCTTAGCTTTCAAAACCTTTTCAGAATTAGTATCTATATGACAAATCGCGCTGTGGCTTTCATTTTCTGTTCTTTTCGAGGACACTGCCAGAGTTCTGAAACGGGGGAAACTTATAAATTAAACACGTTGAAAAACCAAAAAGAGAAATCTGTCTAGCGTTCAAAAAGTGCTAAATTCTAATAGAAAAGCTAAGGATGTAACTCCATGATGGAATTATGAAGCTGCTGGTGTCCAATCAGCTGAAGAAGCTTTTTGGATGAGAAGCGAAATGTCTTTAAAAAAAACCCCAGAAAATCCAGTTGCCTCTTGAAAAAAAGCATCTTTGGGACAATCAGAAGAATGTTCCTCAACATCTTTAAGACAAGTAGACTATTACCATTGTCAAGGCTGAGAAACGTTGAGTCAGAATTCTTATAATTTTTATCTCCCACTTATCAGTGAACCTCAGATCTGAGCATATTGGTACAACTAATTCTAAATAGTCACTCGTATATTATATTCACATGCCAATGTAAGGAAGGAAACGGAGAAGGATAATGGACTGATAAGAGAGGCAGTAGAAGATTTTGTAAAATTATATAGAGTATAGGAGAACATTAGTGTGATGATATGTAAATGGTCAGAGTCATGCACAAGAGTTGAATAAGAATTGTTTAATTGTTAAAACCCAATTAAAAGAGAGAGAGGGGGGGAGGGAGAGAGAGAGGGAGGCAGGCAGTAGAGAGAGAGTGCAAAGCACAACAAAAATCTTGCGTTCACCAACACTAAAACAACATATTTGTTGAATAAACCACAACCAGGTGGATTTGCACAACATACGTTTTGTCTAGCTTTGGCTTAGCATGATTAGTTGCACCTATCAACAAATGAACTGTCCCATAACTATCCCAAAGGAGCTTTTTCAAGAAGCAACTGGACTTCTTTATTTTTCTTTGAAGATGTTTCGCTTCTCATCCAAGAAGCTGAAGAAGCTTCTTGGATGAGAAGCAAAACATCTTCAAAGAAAAACTAGAAAGTCCAGTTGCCTCTTGAAAAAAGCATCTTTGGGACAACCACGACCTGGAGGACTGAAAATCTCCATAGACATATCCCATAACTAGCTTGCCATTTAACTCAGATATAAAGAGATGACATAACAGAGAGTAGGAGGAGAATGTTGTGGCCTGTTAGCTGCCAGCCGAGCTGGTGGCAGACTTGGATGATGAGGAAGTTGGAGAGGAACTTGGGCCAGTTCTGGAGTCTGGGGAAGGCTCTGATGGATGCTCTGCATCAGACACAGAGATAGAGCCAAGGCTGTCCAATATTTCCCAGCCACCACAGAAGCAGCTGCCTTTGGAGGCTGAGATGGGTGAGGAGGAAGAACAGCTGGGGCCTGTTCCAGATGCGCGTATGTGCAGAGCAGTTAGGAGAGATGAACAACGGAGGACAAGAAGTCGACTCGAGAAGCAAAGCACAGGTGGACGCTGAATGGCTCCTCACTGGCTGGGGAATAAATAGAAGGAAAAGGGAGTGGTTGTCGTAGGAGACAACCGTTCGTATTTCTGAAGATTTTGCTCAATGTGCTTCATGCCACAAAGACTGCTTGCCAGAACTTAATTTGCAGCTTTTCGGCTGAGGGCCTTGCAATTATCACATGGAATTGATAAGGTCTGTTACTGCAGTTAACTCCTTGCAGGACTCTTGCTTGGACTTTTCGGTGGGTGAATGCCATTAATTCACAAGAGGCAAATAAAGAGGGGGTTTTTTTTGTGTGACAAGGAGTCTGTTTCTTGCTTCTGCTAAGGCTGGGTCAGAACAGAGAAATGTGGAGGGTTTTTTTTTTTACAGATTATAGGAGAAGAGAAAACATTTTGGATCCGGATCAGTGGTCGGATTCAATTTTTTTTTACTACCGGTTCTGTGGGCGTGGCTTGGCGGGCGTGACATGGCTTGGTGGGTGTGGCTTGGTGGGCGTGGCAGGGGAAGATACTGTAAAATCTCCATTCCCACTCCACTCCAGGGGAAGGTTACTGCAAAATCCCCATTTCCTCCCGATCAGCTGGGACTTGGGAGGCAGAGAATAGATGGGGACGGGGCCAGTCAGAATTTTTACTACCAGTTCCCCGAACTACTCAAAATTTCCACTACCGGTTCTCCAGAACTGGTCAGAACCTTCTGAAATCCACCTCTGATCCGGATCCATCAGGGTTCCCCAACCAAGTTCTAAATTAGTTTGGGAAAGCACCTCTTGTCATTTTGACATAATTGTACAATTGTACGTCTTCAGAGCTCTACCAACACTGTAAATTCACACTGTTTGCGCCACATTTCGTATTTCGTCAGAAGCAAGATTTGCTAAGCTGAGGTCAAGCCCTGCATTTGAAAACAGGTCCTGGCAAGTAGGATGTTCTCTCCACACGGTTTGTGTGCTCTGTTGTTTGTCATTCCTCATACCGGGTGGGGATAATTCACCATTTGTCCAGCGTGAAAAGGCAGCATTGCAAACCCTAAGGGTTCTTACAGAATGAGAGGAAATCTTTTAAGGAAATCCTTCGTTTTCTTACAAGCCACACAGATCCTGCAGAGAAGGAGGAACCCCAAAACCCCGTGAAAACTATATCAGGCATATACAGGCAGGAAACTAAGCCTGCCATGTCTGAGAGAGGCCATATCCCATTATGGATCTATTGAAAGAACCCTGCGATTGCAACTTTTCTTGCAGAGGTGAAATCCAGCAGGTTCTGACAGGTTCTGGAGAACCGGCAGCGGAAATTTTGAGTAGCTCAGATAACCGGCAAATACCACCACTGGCTGGCCTCAGAGTGGGCTGGGAAGGGAGATTTTGCAATATCTTTCCCCCAAGAATGGGGTGGGAATGGAGATTTTGCAGTATCCTTCCCCTGCCACGCCTACCACGCCTACAAAGCCACAGAACTGGTAGTAAAAAAAATTGGATTTCACCACTGCTTTCTGGTGTGATTTTTGATTGACACTCGGCATTTAGATGGTCAGAACGGGGAACTGGCTTTGCAGAAAGATGGCTACGCTGTGACATGACAATAAAGGAAGAGAAGCGCAAGATGTTTTCATCCAAAATCGCGCTGAAACGCATACAGTAGTCCTCAGCTTACAACCGTAATGTAATTCATCCTTTACCAGTTGTAAAAGCAGACCATCCATGTGACCGATTCGACTTTAACAACCTTTTTTTGCCGGCAGTTGTTTCTCAACATTTTTGTTGAGTTATAAAATATTATAAGATACAAAATGCAAAAGTAAATAGGAAAACGGTGGGGGAGGAAGAGGGGAAGAGAAGTGAGGAAGGATAAGAAAAATAAAACTTTTTTTGCGGTGGTTGTTAAGTGAATGCTGCAGTCACTAAGCAAACACAGTGGTCATTAAGTGAACCAATTATTCATTGTGGACCCATTTCCTTTAAACTGGAAGTAAATGCCAGTTTTGAGCCTAAAACGTTGTAAAAGGTGATCACGTGACCACAGATGCTGTAAATGGGTCAGCTGACCCTCAGTTGAAATGGGATCATGTGATTAGGGCAGGGGTGGGCAACTGTGGCCCTTTTACAACCTGTGGACTTCAACTCCCAGAATTCCTGAGACAGCCAACCTACAGAAGAGCCAAGCTGTCTCAGGAATTCTGGGAGTTGAAGTCCACAGATTGTAAAAGGGCCACAGTTGCCCATCCCTGAATTAGGGGGGGGGAAAGCCATCAGATCTTCTCAACCTGGTCCTAAATCAGAGAAGTCCATCATAATTTCAGATGGTCGCTGAGCAAGCAGTCGTAAATCCAGGACCCTCTGTAGCAGTGGTGGGTTGCTACCAGTTCACTACCAGTTCACCCCGGATCAGGTGAACTGGTAGCGGCGGCGGCGGCGGCGACGGCGGAAGGCTCCACCCACCCAGATGCTTCCGCGCAGGTGCAGAAGTGGCGCGCGAATGCGCGAGCATGCGTGCGCCCGCAAGCAAACTGGTAAAAAACCCGCCCCCACTCTGTGGTCATTACAGTTGCCCAAAACAAAGCACCCGCTTTTCTTTAGATGCGCTTTTTCAAATTACAAACCTATTCAAATCCGCTAACGGGGTCATCTACTCAAAACTTAGGGTATCGGGAAGCAATTTTGATGACGCCTCTCCTTCTGGCAAACAGGATCAGGTTTCCAACAATCAATGCCTCCCTCCAAAACGAAACGCTGGAAATTTATCTCCCCCATCCGCAGCAGTTCCACGAAATGCACTGCTTGCCCAGAACCAAAAATTTGCAATGTTTCCACTTGCCAAACTTCCCCCCGCCAGCTTCTTCAGCCACGAAAACATTTCAGAGAAGTACGACTTCCCTGCTGTTTGTTTTGCGACGTCTTACATCTGTGTAGAGAAGCTTACAAAAAAAAAGGCAGAAGCGGCTCTACCGAACGGAAACGGTCTTTAAAAAGGGAAACGAACCCGGGTGAATTAAGGAGCAGATTAGAGTACAGATTGGTTAACTTGGTAATGTCACTTGGTAAAATATTTGCTCCCTCGCGCTCCGAGAGAAAGGTGTGTCAACAGTGTGCTCCTGAATTTGGGCACAATGTCAGATGGTTTTCAATGGCTAATTGAGTGCCCCCTTTTGCAAAACCCACAACGCCCCTGCGCTGCAGAGAGCTGGGTCCTGAGCTCATGTTGGAAAAAGTAAGACTGGGTTGCTTTTCTGTTGACACGTGTCACATTTTCAAACCCTTGCTGCACAAGGGTGGTGCAGCAGACTAAAGTGCTGCTAAGGAGCACTTAGCTGCCTGCAATTACTGCAAGTTCGAATCTCACCAGGCTCAAGGTTGACTCAGCCTTCCATCCTTCCGAGGTGGGTAAAATGAGGACCCGGATTGCGGGGGCAATAAGCTGACTGTATAAAAAAAGAACACCGCTTGGGGGGGGGGGCGAAAGCCCTACTAAGCAGGTATATACAAAAGTAGGAAGGCTATTGCTTAATGCATTGTAAGCCGTCCTGAGTCTCCGGAGAAGGGCGGCATATAAATCAAAGAAAGAAAGAAAGAAAGAAAGAAAGAAAGAAAGAAAGAAAGAAAGAAAGAAAGAAAGAAAGAAAGAACGAACTTGGTACATTAGAAGCAGGAGAAAAAAAGAGGTCCATGCAATGACTAACTCAGGGTAAACTCAACCATGGCTGTCTGAATTAACACAAATGTCAGGTTTATACCCGTACGATGAATCCAGGGATGGAATTCAGCCGATTCCTACCGGATCATGCAATACGGTAGGACCGACTGCGCGAAGCCCAGCCTACCCGCACGGATGTCATGACGTCCCTTTTTTTTTTGCAACGATTTTCAGCCTCTGAGCATGTGCAAAAGGTGTGTACATTTGTGAACCGGTACGGAAGGGAAGTGAATTTCACCCCTGTATGAATCATTAATGAATCGCGGTCTAGAGCAAGGGAGGTCAAACTCAATTTCATTGAGGGCCACATCAGGGTTGTGTTTGACCTGGGAGGGTGTGTGTGGCGTGGCCGGGGTGTGTGTGTGGCCAGCTCGACATCACTCGGGGCAGCTTCACCTGGCTCCGTTTTCACTGTCAGAGGGCTGCAGGAGGCCGTCATGGCCGAAAACAGAGCCGGCCAGGTCACGCACAGCCTCTCTGAGCTCTGTTTTCGCTGGCAGAGGCACCAAGGGGTGAAATGCTCCCAGTTCGGACCGGATCGCCTGATCCGGTAGCAATGGAGGCAGGTGGTTCGGAGAACCGGCAGCAAAAATTCCTGCCCCCCCCCCCCCCCATGCCCCGCTGCGCCGCACCATCATCAGAGGGTTTTTTTTTTTTTTTTTTTTTAAAAATTTTTTTTTTTACACCCTCTTCGGCCAAAAAAAAAATGCTTTTTTAAAAAAAAGTCTCTGATGATTGCGCGGCTCAGCCGGGATCGTCAAAGATCCCAGCTGAGTTGCCTGATCGGCAGTGGCTTTTTTTTTTTCTTTTAAAAGCCTCCGATCGTCAGAGGCATTTAAAAGAGAAAAAAAAGCCTCTGCCGATCAGGCAACTCAGCTGGGATCGTCGGAGCCTTTTGAAAGCATTTTTTTTACAACCTCTTCGCGGAAGAGGTTGTAGAAAAAATGGTTTTAAAAGTAAAAAAATAAAAATAAAAATTGGCCACGCCCACCCAGTCACATTACCCACCCACCCACCCCCAGCCACGCCCACAGAACCCGTAGTAACAAATTTTAGATCTCACCACTGCACCAAGGGCCAGTCCTTTGCTGTTTCAAGAGCGGCCCCACGAGCCAGATCTAAGCACCCCACAGTCCGGATCCGGCCTGCAGGCCTTGAGTTTGATCTCCTTGGTCTAAAGGAACGCGACACTCAAAGCCACAAGTGTGCCAATGGCGTTTTAGTTTATATACAGTGAAGTAAAACTGAGCCTCCTTTGTCCTCATAGCATTTTCTGAGATAGCTGAGCCAAGCCGGAATTCGGTTTAATTGGGGTTTAGCATGCTGTGCGAAGAAACCAACCACCATGGCTTGCAAGACTCCATATTAAGGGAGCACCCTCACCGAACGCAACAAATATTCCGCATGGAGGTTGCGAAACCTGCCTTAACACAAACAAACCGCCACCGATCAAATTGCTAAAACAGTTGTGTCTTTTGCAAGGCTGAGGGTACTGCCTTGGAAGCTGTCCCCAGACAAATACACACACAGACACACACACACACACACACACAATGATGAGTTCCTCTTGGAGTGAAGATAAGTATCTGTGCATGACTATGTGGGCAGAGAAAACCAGGAAGAACTTTTGAATCAGATGCAAGACTTGCAAAAGACACGTCTGCCTTAACCATCACCATCCCCCCGCCCCCCAAAAAAAGATTGTTGTGTTCATGCCAACTTGTTTTGCTAAGGATCTCGGCTGAATGTTTTGCACGACCTGAGCCTGTATTAATTTGGGGAAGCTTCAGTTGCCTGGTTTTCTATTTGGCAGCTTGCACTGGCTTATAGTTGCACACCGGAAAGCTTATTTGATTTAGGGTGGTACCCAGGGGTGAAATCTAAAATTTGTTACTACCGGTTCTGTGGGAGTGGCTTTGAGGGTGGGTGGGTAATGTGATTGGGCATGGCCAATTTTTTTTTTTTACTTTTAAAACCATTTTTTACATGTAAAAAAATGCTTTCAAAAGGCTCTGACGATCCCAGCTGAGTTGCCTGATCGGCAGGCAACTCAGCTGAGATCGTCAGAGCTTGGATCGTCAGAGCCATTTAAAAGAAAAAAAAAAAGGCTCTGATGATCTCGCGGCTCAGCTGGGCATGGGGGGGGCGGGGGCAGGGATTTTTGCTACCGGTTCTCCGAACTGTCCACCGCCATCGCTACCTACTCACCCAAGCCAGTCCGAACCGGGAGCATTTCACCCCTGGTGGTACCCAACCCTAGTCAACGACAATGAATTCATCAAACAAATGATGGTTTAACGCAATGTGCGATTCCCATCCTTGCAATGTAATTCCAGGATTCACACGTAGACGGTAGAGCAGGCTTCCTTATTTTGGAACAGGCTTTTCACCCGCACAAGCCGAAATGATCTATGACCATCTTTCCAAGGTGACTTAAAATGGACCTTAGAATACTTTGGTGTACCATCGCTCCACCAGCCTTTGGTCTTCCGCCTCCATAAAACCTTCAGAAGATCTGCAATTTGCTCGTTTCTGGGGAAAAAGCACCAATTTGGGAACCGCCCTTCTTAAGCTACGATTGCTGGCTTATTCAAGGAATGGGAAGACGGTAGCAGTTCTTTTAACCGAAAGCCCATCCTAACATCACCGACTGCTCCAGGATGCAAGACCCTTCCCCCCCCCCCCCCCAGATTCAGCACCTTCCGTGTTGCAATAATAACACTTTTGTCTACTTTTAAGTCATCAGCTTTGTTTGGGCAGGTACCCAAGTTGTGTAGACACACACAACATCTCCAGGAAGAGGAAAGTGTTCCAAGAAGCCACAACTTACCCTTCCCTTCCCTTCCCAAATCCTTCTGTCACCTGTTATGAGGAGCTCTGGTGGCTCAGTAGACTAAGGCACTCACATCTGCTGCCTGCAATTACTGCAAGTTCAAATCCCACCAAGCTCAAGATCGACTCAGCCTTCCATCCTTTCTAAGGTAGGTAAAATGAGGACCCAGATTGTGGGGGCAATAAGCTGACTTTGTATAAAATGTACAAAAGTATGAAGGCTATTGCTTAACGTGTTGTAAGCCGCCCTGAGTCTCCAGAGAAAGGCGGCATATAAATCAAATTAAAACAAAAACAAAAACCCTTCTCACCTTCAGCCAAAGGGCATCTCTGTAGGTCAATGCCCCCCTTGATCCTTTCATCAGCCCCCCCATCTCAGCCCCCTCCCCACATTCCCCAGCTAGGCAAGGAGAAGGGCAGAGGCAGGTCCCCAGACAGGGAGGACCACTTCCCCCCCTCTCCCTCCCTCTCTCCCTCTTTCTGCAGGACCCCTCCCCAAAGGGACTGGCGCTCTTGCCCCTGGCAACCAACAGGGCCACATCTGGAAAGCCTGGGGGGGGGAAGGAGGAGGTGGGCGACCTTGGGACTCTGCTCTTTTCCCTTGTTTTACAGCCCAGGCAGGGAAACCCCCTCCCCAAAACCGTCCCCACCACCACTACCACTCCCCGCGCGCCAAGAAGACCCTCCCCGCCAGCGGAGGGGACGCCAAAGCGGGCTGGGGTCGTCAAAGAAAGAGGGAGGGAGAGGCCAGGACCCCCACGCCCCTCCCTTAATGGGCCCGGCAGAGAATTTGCCAGGCTGCCCAGCCCCGCATCTGCGATGCCCGGCCAGCCGTCCCGGAGCCTCACCTTGGTGGCCGCCGGCGGTCCGGGCGAGAGGCGCTGCTGGAGCTGTTCCTTTTCCTTCCTCCTTCTTTTTCCCCTTCTTCTCTTTTCCTTCTCCTTCCTCCTCCTTTCCCCCCTTTTCTCTTTTGTCTTCTCCTTCTCCTTCCTCCTCTCTTTTCCTCCTTCTCCTTCTAGTCCTCCTTCTCCTCCTTCTGCTTCTTTACCACTCTTTCTCTCTCCTCCTCCTCCTTCTTTTCCTTCTCCTTCTAGCTCTCCTCCTCCTTCTTTTCCTCTTTCTTCTTCTCCTCCTCCTTCTTTATCACTCCTCCTCCTTCTCTTTCTCTTTCTAGTCCTTCTTCTTCTTCTTCTTCTTCTTTATCACTCCTTCGCTTTCTCTTTCTCCTTCCCCTTCTTCGGCTCGAGAGAAAAAAGAAGCCTAGCCGAAGAAGAGTGACTCAAAAGCGGAAAGGCGCTGCCACCAGCCTCTCCCCCCTCCTCACACCGGCCCGGGCTCGCCGGCCCTGCCCTCTAGCGGCGCTGCCACCGCGAGGGGAGCGCTCCGCTTTACGCGGATCCTAAGCGGCCGCCGGCCGGGAGAGCGCGCGCAAAAGCCAGGCGCGCGCTGCGTCCGCCGAGCTGCCCGCAGAACAGGTGCGCCCCGGGGGGCGGGGCCTCGGGGAAGCCCCACCTCTAGCGCCCCCCCCAAATCTCTCTTCCTCCCTTGCCCCCCTCCACTCCGCCGGAAAGGTATTTTCGGTGCCCCTCTCCCGGAGTTGTGCTTTTTGTTGTTTGTTAAAGTTGTACAAAACAGAGAAAAATTAACATCAACTAATGTAAAGAGCAGGATGAAGAGAGAGAGAGAGAGGAGGGAGGAAGATAGGGAGGAAGGAAGGACGATGGATGGATGGACAGACATCGAAGATGGATGGATGGGAAGGAGGGAGGGAGGGAGGGAGGGAGGGAGGGAGGGAGGGAGGAAGGAAGGAAGGAAGGAAGGAAGGAAGATGGACAGACATTGAAGATGGATGGGAGGAAGGAAAAGAAGGAAGGAAGGAAGGAAGGAAGGAAGATGGACAGACATTGAAGATGGATGGATGGGAGGAAGGAAGGAAGGAAGGAAGGAAGGAAGGAAGATGGACAGACATTGAAGATGGATGGATGGGAGGGAGGGAGGGAGGAAAGGAAGGAAGGAAGGAGGAAGGAAGGAAGGAAGATGGATGGATGGATGGACAGACATTGAAGATGG